>CM046336.1:2024109-2624109 GCA_025403435.1 Artocarpus heterophyllus | reverse complement strand
GAGGGTTAGTTTGATTGAGAAGAATCTGCTTAGTTCGATTGGAGTGAATTGGTATATTGCTTAACATTCTGAGATCCACTAAGTGTCAATTTGTTTTGATCGATGAAGTGAATTCGAGCTCAAGAGGTTCAGGGAGACCAACTAAATCACGAGGAGAAACATGAGAGTCAAGTCTGAAACACATGCTTAATGAGAAGATGACACTTGCTCATTACTGCAAATGTTACGGGATCCACCATGTTGAGGCCCATGATCTCATGATAGACCTCTATAAATAGAGGGATCACAGCATCATTAAAGGCATCCGAATTTTCATATGTTGAAAACTCTGCTAAAATATTTCCAGAAGCATTCTCTTCCATTTCTACACTCAAATTTGCATCATGTAATTGTTTCCAGCATTATAGTAAAGAAAAGACAATGAACGTAGCTTTATTTACAAAGTGAATCACTCTAAAATCTAGTATTTGGTATGTTTATTTTACCACATTAATTCTTTTAAATTTGATTATTTGATTTCATAATAGTCGGCTTCCTAATCATGTTATTGAAGCTTACATATAACCTAATAATGGTAATTTGAGAGCTCAACAATCTAGAATTTGATTATAAACAACATTCTAGCAATTTTTAATTTGATTGTAGATCCAATGTCTACAGTAATTCACTTAGGTGTCAAAATCTAATTAGAATGACAACTAAAGAAATAAGAAAATGGGACAGCAGATCTTGATTTGATCAAATAGAACAAAAAATAATAGTAGTAAGGACGACAAGGGGATTGTGAATGGGATTATAGGATTGTGAGTGCACTTATGTAAAAATTATAAAATTATACTCCTTGGTATGTTTATAAGAGTGGAATTGCAACATAACAATTTTTTTGGAGTATTTTAGGAATAGCAAATCATGATGATTTTAACGAGGATGAAGCTCTTTAATATATAAATATATATTTTTGTCTCTCTTGTTATTCTATATAACGCCAGTGTAATTTCATAAAAATATACTTTTAGAAACCATGTAATACTTTATTGTACTGGATTAAAAAAATCATTTCTTAGATTTTAGGTTGTTTATCATTGTAAAAAATACTAGAGTCACTCTCTTTATTACTTTCTTTGACACTCTCTATCTTCTATTCTCACAACATGTCATCAAATTTTCAAATAAAAAATAAAGTATAATTTTAAACCATTGTTTCACTTTTTTATTACAACCTTGCCATTATATCTTTCTATTAATAAAAAAAGGGATTTGTTTTTAAAGTCAATTACTTGATCACTTTTGTTTTTTTACGTCTTATCCGAAAAGAAAGGAAAAGAATATATATATATATATATATATATATATATTATATGCATATAACGTTAAAAATATATTCTAAAATATATACAGTTTACCAATTATGTGTTTTTTTTTTTGTAAACATAATATAATGTTTATATATCGCTGAACAAAGAAATAGTATAATTTTTTTAAAAAATATATCATATATGCTTTATATATAAATATATGTATACATCCTTGAAAATATTGAAAAAAAAATTAATTGTAACTCATTTATATATATCATTTTGATCTAATGAAAAAAAAACAAAACAAAGCATTATAGCATTTTTTTCTTTTTAAGAAATAATATGATAAATGTATTAGAGCGACATAGTTGAAATAAAAAGATGAAACAATAGTTTGAAATTATGCTTCATTTTTATTAGAATATGTAATGACATGTAACAAAAGTAGAAGATATAGAGTGACCAACATTTCTCACGATGCTATTTCTCTTACCACTATGTCAAACCTAGTCTAGTTAGAGTTTTCTTTTGGATTATAAGATCCCAACTTTAGACCTTGATTGCATTGCAGAAAGAAACAGCCCCAACATTTGGCTGAAATGGGAAGTGTTACTAATAGACTGTTTGAGGAAAAAGTTGAAATCATTGATTAGAATCAATATTGAATTAAAACATTATAATGAAAACTATACATTATAATTGTTTTTACTTTACATTATAGTTAGAGAGAGTTTTTTACCATGGACGGTTGAAATTATGCCAAACAAAAGCTAAGAAACTGAACAATCATTGAGAAGAGAAAGTGTATGCAAGGATTTTAGCTGGGTCATTTCCTAAATGGAAGTAATATACAGCAATTTTTTTTTTTTTAATTTTATTTTGCTCGAATCTTTTTTTTATCAGAATATGAGACTAGTGGTGGTAGGGCCTATGGTGGTTCGGCCCCTTCTTAGTTTTAGGTGTTTAAAGGGCTTACCAATTTTCCCAACATTCGGACTGTTTAAATTTGCTCTTTCTAGCAAGTCAATAATTGTGGGTTTCCTTTGTTTTCACCAATCCAATAATTGCCATCGCGGTTGCAGCACATGCCATAAAAGTGATAAGCGTACAACACGTGTGGGTATGGATTTCCTAAATTTGACTTTTCATCCTTATTTCTCAATTTTTTTAGAACCTAAAAAGTAACCCACTAATAAGATTATCTTTCGACCATCAAATGTATATAAAATAAATAAATTAATCATATCTAATGGCAAAAAACGTACTCTCCTAATGTGGTCCCTACTAGATAAACACGTTATTTTTGAAAATTTATACCCTACCAAAATTATATAATATTGTTTTATGAAGTGGGTGCATTATTGATGTGTTTTATATGTACGGTCTAATTTAAAACGTACCATTACAGTTAATAACTGCGAAGAGTGCCTGCATGTGGCGCCTTCACCGTAGAAATTTCTGTTACTTTGAGTTTCAACCAATGTCCAAGAATGTACATGCAAGATGTTAATGAAAAGAAGATCTAACTATTCATTTTTTGGGCATGTGGAGGGCAAGTGGTATTGGTAGTTAGGTTTGTAGGCACACTACAGATTGTGGTAAGAGAGTCATCCAGCATTAATTTTGCCATTGGGACCCATAAACACTTTGATCATTGGATAGGATTAGACTTAAGAAGCCCTTTTCAAAATGCTTCCTTTGAGATGTCTAGTAGTACGTTGACCCAAGAAGACTCCACTTTTCACGTGTTTCAAAACATATTACATGGCCATGGGAAGATATTTGTCATAGTTTCACCAAATCACTTAAGTTTCCCCATAAATTAATTAGAGGTAATTAATTAATTGATGAAAGTTTAAGGACAAGCTTAATTAATTGGGTGACGATCATATCATATAGCAAAAGTGGAAACATCATGTGTGACCACTTAAAGCTTGCGAAGACCAAAAATTGTACCATCCACTAAACGAACAAAAAAAGCTGATATTCTCTTGCATGATTGAGACCTAGAGAGCATTTGGTTAACTGGGTTTCTGTTTAAGAAAAATGACAGAATAAATTTCTTGGAATCGTCAACGAATGAAGAAGGTAATACAGACGGTTGTTGGCCATCAAGAGGCAAGAAGGAGAAAACAACTGCTGCTATAATGTGTCATATTGATATTCATAATATATGAGATTTCTCTTATGCGTACTAAAAATTTAACATATCCTTAGGTATCTATATTTCAATTTACAGATTATAGAAAAAAGTGATTTTGAATAGATTTAACTGTAAAAAAAAGGTCCAATCGGTGGAGATTTTTACATCGAAAAAAGACATTACTATTATCTTTCTCTAAACTGGTTCTAACGTTCTAACATGATATTGCTTTTTGCACAAAAAGCTGTTTGAGAGTAGAAATATTACACATAAAAAAGTACTGTAAATATGCTATTTCTTATTAGCTAGCTTCTAGTGTCCATATAATGTAAAAGTATGGGAGAAATATGTATTTATCATACCATGGTGTCGTGGAGATGAAAAAAGGTTTTGATTTGGATATTAGAAGCTATTTTACAGTAACTAAGAACTATCAACAAAGAGGTAAATTTGATTAATTCTTATTGCTTCATAATATAATTTGTTAAGTAAATATGCTATTTCTTGTAGCTAGCTTTTAGTGTTCTTATAGTGTAAAAGGTTGGGAGAGATATGCATGTATCAAACCATGGCCACATGAATTATAAAATAAAATAAAAAATGGTGTCATGGTGATCAATGATTAATTAGAAGCTATTTTTCACGTAAATAATTGGAACTATTAAACAAATAACTAAATAAGTTGTTTAAGTCACGCTTACTGCTTGCTTGCTAGGTATAGTATGTTTCCATTAATTATAGACGTCTAGGCCACCTTTACAAGGGGAAATAATGTTAGAAAAAAATGGTTAATAACCATTTTGAGGCATAATTTTGAGTGGTACTCACTTTATAAAAGTGATAGGTCTTGGCGGATTTGTGTTCTCCGTCGTGAGAAAATCGAAATCATATATTTATATGCTCAAAATAGTAATCGAATGAATGAAAAATTGATGCTCAAAGTGTGCCAATTGACATTTAAACTTATTGAAAAAATGTCTAAATGTGGAGTCCTACATTGGTTAGGCATTAAAACTTGACATCTCATGATATGTATAAGTACTAGTAAAGTCCCACATCGGTTAGGCACAAAAGTTTGATATCCCCTAACCTGTATAAAAAAATACAAAAAAAAATTACATACAAAAAAATAACACAGTTTTTTTTCTCTTGTTTTCGAGTTTTTGTTCTCTTCTTCTCGAGTCTTTGAGTAGTTTTTGGAGGCAGTGTGAGTGTACATAGACCATCGTCTGTTGTCCGTTTGTTGTCGTTGTATTCTGGAGACATCGTCTGTTGTTGTTGTATTCTGGAGACAGATGTCCTTGACTATCATTTTGTCGTCCTTGACTATCATTTTGTCATTGGAACTATCATTTTGTCATTTTGTTCCAATCGGGTTTGATTTTGTTCCAATCGGTTTGAAGGTTGGAAGAAAAAAAAATCTCTTGATCTTTACTTATCATCTCCACGCGTGTGGTTTTGTATTTGTTTCTATTTTCTTTGGGATTGAAATCATTCAAACTATTGACACTTGGAAAAATTTCAAATTAGTATCTTGTATTATTGACCAACTCCATTCAGTTTATGCTTTTGCACTTTCTACTTTAAATTATTACTTGTAAAAATTTCAAATTAGTATATTGTATTATATCAAAATATGCATTTGATACTTTATGTTTTAATATTGATATCTCGACTTTTTAAAAAATCTTTTTTGGGAACCTTGAAAGCCCTTTTTGAGACACGAAAAGACAAAATTTCTCTTATTATAAAATATAAATAGTTGACTAAAAATTTTTAATAAAAAAACTCAAAAACTAAAAAAAAAAACAACAAAAAACAAAAAAAAAATCAAAAACTCAAAAATTTTATACCTATGCTTCTAAAAAAACCCAGACATGAATCGATTTGAAAGAGGAAAAAAAAAAAAAACCTAGTGCTTCTCCTGCAACTTCTTCAACTCAACCTGGATCTTCTCAATCCTACTCATCTTCTGCATCTAAAAAAACCCCATTCCTCTTCTTCATCTTCTTCAATCTAAAAAAAAAAACTCCACTCCCCAAATCCCCAATTCCGATTTGTTGAGTTGACGCCCCTCTTTGTCGCATAGTCCCCACCCCTTCATCCCACCACGTCATATCAACAATCCCACCCTCTCCGTTGCACAGCCCCATAAACCAAAACCCAAAATAATTCTTTCATTCCCTTTTGATTTTCTACTTCTAAATTTTTTTTTTTAAAAAAAAAACTCATAAACTAAAACCCAAAACTGTACTTGAGTATTCTCTTCACCGTCATTGACGGACTTGCAAGGGCGGCCATGGAATGTGACAAGATCTCGATTGAGCTCGCGATCTGACCCCACCCCCTTGCAGCCCATAACCTTCGTGATCTGAAGGTACAGGCGATGGTGTAGACGACAATGGAGGTAGAGAGGAGAGAGAAGATGAGAAATATGAAGGAGAGAGGAAGATAAAGGAAGATGATTTTTTTTTGTTAATTTTTAAATTGGGAGACGAGGAAGATGAGATCTAATTCCTTTTTGAGTTTTTTTTTTGTTATTGTTGTTTTTTTAGTTTTTGATTTTTTTATTGAAAAATTTTGGTCAACTTTTTGTATTTTATAATAAAAGTAATTTTATTTTTTCATGTCTCAAAAAAGGCTCCGAGGTACTAAAACAAGATTTTTTAAAAAGTCAAGATACTAACATTAAATATTCCAAAATATATGATACTAAACGCATATTTTGATATAATATGATGTACTGATTTGAAATTTTCTCATGTTACTTTATCGTCTTCATGTCCCATCTTTAAAACAGGTTGATCTCTTTTTAACTAATGTGTCATTGATGCATAGGTTCTTGACCGTGCAAGTGATTGTAAACCGTAGAGACGGTTCAAATAGGCGTTTGGTGGAATAATAATTGAGATGGTCTTCAGGCTAAACTCTCAAAATCTAAACTTTGCCCTCTTTAAGTTTAGACGATTTTGAATTATTTTCTATAATAAAAGTTATTTTTATTCTTGTTTTCCTTCATAAATTATTGTTTTTCAAACACTAGTTCTCATTTTATACTATTATTCTCATTTTAAACTTTTAATTTCAAAAGCCAGTTCAAAACTACTGTTTAAATCACACAGTTTAAAATCCACAGTTTAAACTATACAATTTCAAACTACTCCGAACTTGCGCATCATACGAAAACTAAAATAAAAAACAAACTGAATATAAAGAAAATATAATCAGTGATCATAAGCACGTTTTATTCTTTCTTAATGGTCTTTAGTGAATTGAAAATAATCAAACTTCTTTATTCATTTTGCCCATTTGGGTTCTCTCTTGGCACCAAGTAGAGTGTAGGTAATTTAGGCTTATTATTTTGTCTCCGAGCACAAGAGAAAAAAATGGGAGTTCCTTTGTCACAGTCAATCCACAATATTATGCTTGAATTTTCACCGGAATATAATAAACTATCTTCCATAAAAAGCTACATAAAGTTGTTGTTTTGAACGGGGAAAAGGAGAAAAAAGAAGAGGAAAGAAAAAAAGCTAATAAAGAGTTGTTTACATCCTAATGTTTATCTACATAATACGTGCCATTTTGTGCATATCATAAGGTGTTTAGTGGTGGCACTGCTATATCATTATCAGCTAATATCTCGACTTTGCAAGGCTCTTCAAGACTTCAACCATGTGTCAACCCCAAAAAGGAATTGTAACTTTTTGCTGCTACTACTTTGTTCCTTTTCAATTAATTCTGTTTTGGGAAATCTTTTCTTAGATACTTTTGAAAAAGGTCGATATACTGTGCTTTTTTTTTTAAATTCTGATTCAAACATGGAAGTTTTAACAGAGATGTGCATTGTGCAACATGTGCTAGAGGGTGTGCGTTACACGAATAATGCTCACAATAACGCGGTGCACTATCATCTCTCCCATTTCTATTCATGTCACTATATTCACCTATAAAATCCCACTTCGTAAAATGAAGCACCCAATTCATCTTTGTGTCTCTCCTTAGCATCTCTCTCTCTATCTCTATCTCTCTCTCTCTCTCTCTCTCATTTCTAAGGAAACCTTTTCTGTATTCTGACACTGCAAAGCCATGTTGCCAAGGAGTCGAACTCTTCCAAGCAGGATCCACCATGGAGCTGTAAGATATACATCTATGAATATAACTCAGCTCCTCATGATCTTTCTTAACATCACATGTTATTCTACTTTATTCTCTTATAATTATATACATATGTGTGTATATATATTCTCAGGTAGAAGAGAGGCATGATATCAGGCACTACTTGCAAGTAGAAGTCCAACCAAAAGCTAGCGAGGCTGAAGCAATAAACCCTCAATCCAACTACTCCAAGTGCTTCGATGATGATGGTCGCTTGAAGAGAACAGGTGCACAACACCATCAATTACTTGCCCTTGAAGAAACATCCTGTTTGCTGATAAAATTAAATTAGTTTCTTTTTCTAGCTCATTCAGTCGATAGTAAGGCCATCATAAAATTTGGTGACAGGAACTTTTTGGACCGCAACGTCGCATATTATCACCGCGGTTATAGGGTCTGGAGTCCTTTCCTTGGCATGGGCTGTGGCTCAGCTTGGTTGGGTTACAGGTCCTGTTGTCATGTTACTCTTTGCCTTTGTCAATCTCTACACATCCAACCTCCTAGCCCAGTGCTACAGGACAGATGACCCTGTTACTGGTCCGAGAAACTACACCTATATGGACGCTGTTAAGTCCAACTTGGGTAAGAGATACGGTCTCAATAGTTTCTTTGAATAAAAAGATCATTTGACTACATTTTATTCTGGCGGTGACACTATTCAATTTTGGGGTCTCAGGAGGGAAAAGGGTTTTGCTATGCGGGTTAGTCCAATACTTAAATCTGTTTGGAGTTGCAATTGGATACACAATTGCTGCATCTGTCAGCATGATGTGAGTAATCTGAGAATAATTTTTCAATTGATTCATTCAACTGTTTGTATGATAAATAACGAGATATGATTTTTTTTTTTTTTTTTGTTCATTACTTGTGGTGTTGTGTACTCAGGGCAATAAAGAGATCAAACTGTTTCCACAAAAGTGGAGGGAAAGATCCGTGCCACATGTCGAGCAACGGATACATGATAACATTCGGAATCTCGGAGATAATATTTTCTCAGATCCCAGATTTCAGTCAAGTATGGTGGCTCTCCATAGTTGCAGCTATTATGTCCTTCACATACTCGACTGTCGGTCTTGGCCTTGGAATAGGCAAAGTTGCAGGTAACACAAGTGGAAAAAAGAAAAATGCTCTATATCATAATTGGTGATTATATGTCGCAGTAGATTTAAACTGCCACATAGGAGAGTGAGATTCAGTTCTTTTACTTTTTGCCATATGACAGTGCCCTTTTACTGGGATGCGAATTATCGCTGGTGACGATGAATAGTAGTATTCTACAACTATTAACCAATCTGATATGCACTTTAAAACAAACGACATAATATGTACACAACTGGTTTCTATACTTTTGCAGTAAATGGAAAGGTTAAAGGAAGCTTACTGGGTATTAGCATAGGGACAGTAACTGACGCTGGCACAGTCACTGCCGCACAGAAGATGTGGAGGAGTCTACAAGCTCTTGGAGCAATCGCCTTTGCATACTCTTTCTCCTTGGTTCTAATAGAAATTCAGGTACTTCCAATTGATGACAAAGTCAAATTAGTCCTCAACAACTAATAAATGATCGTCTTTTTACTGCAAAATTCTATGGTATTGCCTTCAGGACACAATAAAGTCTCCACCTGCAGAACACAAGACCATGAAGAAGGCCACTCTTTTCAGTGTAACAGTCACAACAGTGTTCTATATGCTTTGTGGATGTTTTGGCTATGCCGCTTTTGGTGATGAGTCCCCCGGAAATCTCTTGACCGGATTTGGATTCTACAACCCTTATTGGCTGCTTGACATTGCTAATGTTGCCATTGTTGTCCATCTAGTTGGTGCATATCAGGTATTATCCAGTTCACCAAAACTCTCATGCTACAGAACTATACAATTTCTTAACTTTGTGTGCTACACTATGCAGGTCTTTTGCCAGCCACTGTTTGCCTTTGTGGAGAAATGGAGTGCTCAGAAATGGCCAAAGAGCAACTTTGTGACGGCAGAGTACGACATACCAATCCCCTTCTACGGAGTTTACCAGTTCAACTTTTTCCGCCTGGTTTGGAGGACTATATTTGTCATGTTGACCACTGTTATTGCCATGCTCATGCCTTTCTTCAACGACGTCGTTGGAATACTTGGAGCCTTTGGATTCTGGCCTTTGACAGTTTATTTTCCTGTTGAGATGTACATTGCTCAGAAGAAGATTGGGCGTGGGACTGCTAGGTGGCTTGGGCTTCAGATACTCAGTATGGCATCTCTCTTTGTCTCTATAGCAGCTGCTGTTGGCTCTTTTGCTGGGGTGGTTCTTGATCTCAAGACTTACAAGCCTTTTAAAACTAGTTATTGAGATTTAAGATTAGACCATTATAAATTGGTGGTTTTTATACATCCTAGAAATTTTTTATAAGTGCAAATTCAGCAACTGTTATTATCAAAACTCAGGAGTACCCCTCCTCCCCCTCTAAAAAAAAACTAGAGATTTGAGTGCAGTTCTATCGAGGAATAAGACGTATGTATCTTTTGCTCCCTTTTTTTTTTCAGCTCCCAACAAGGTTGTATCTTTCACCATCTTTAGATATTGAGTTCTAAGCTCTTTATTCATCCGTACAGTTTACATTCCCGGTTAGAAAATTGTTGGCAAGAAGAATCTTATGTTGAAAAAACCAAGAACAAGAATCGTATTAAAATCAAAGTCTACCTAAATATTTACGGATTCTAATTTTTTAAAAAAAGCATAGATTAGTATTATACAGTAGTAAATAAAATATATTTTTTAAATCCCACCATATAGCTTTCTCGTTTCAAAAGTTGGTTTTTTTTTTTTTTTTTTGGGATTTTCTCCAGCCTATCCTTTTAGTTTTGAATGCCGTCGACCAAAACCTCTGCACTGACTGTTCATCCTACGTCCATAGCAATAGGAAACTCCACTAAAGCAAAACAAATATCAATAACAAGCCCAATAAAATAAATAGAAGAAAACTTCAATGGCCAACTTGTCGCTGCTTGCGCAAGTCTCATAGGCAATGATGAGTGCATAGATAAACATATCAAATAACATGTTTATGATAATGAAGACCAAAAAAATCTTATCGTGCCCATTAAATATAAAGGATAATAGTTACTGCAGAATGAGATGTATACTTGGGCAAAAGAACCTAAGTTGGCACAAGCAATGTGCTTTGACGTCAGCCCTTATCTCTTTCATCTTTTATCGCCTCAAATAAGATGGTCTCAACATGCGATATTGATAATAATCAAAACGGATACAATGCCATACTAGAACCAGTTGAAAAATCTACTCGGTAGGACCAAGTATGTGTGTGTGTGTGTGTATATATATGTATATATATAAGAACTTGTACTGAAGGATCCTTGATAAATGACAAATGAACATATGAATTCAATCGTGAACAAAACTACGAGGGTGTTTTACAAAATCTCAAGCATCCGTACAGAGGTTTCCAATCTAAAGCTACACGTGCCAATCATACAGAGGTTTAGAGAACTTTTTCTGAGGTGACTACTTGGCTTTGGCCTTGAAATGAGAAGAATTAGCTTCAGCAGCAGCTTTAGCCAGAGTTGGGAGTTTAATAACGCTCCTTGGATTGAGAGCTTTTCTTATCTTAAAGACAGCCCAAGCAGTCCCAATAGCATGCCCCGCGGCGTCGAGCCCTTCATTTGTCACCCGCCCTGCTTGTTCTCCATACCTGCATGCACTCATCACCAAAACACAATCTCATACGTTAGAAACTGAAGACACATGATTTCAATACCTATCCTATTTATCACCCAATCATATATGAGAGTCATTTTACAAGCATACATACTGCATAAGTGGCACCAAACTGAAGCATATGTTTTCCATATTTAAATAAAGAATGACAGACAGCATGAAACTATTTGAGTATAAAAAAGGATGTGACAAAACAGTCATTCAAGTTTTACAGAACCTGCAGAATTTGGCACGTATAATAGAAATGTTTATGCTTATAAATTTTCATGATGTGTATCATGAAATCTCAAACGAATTCTAACATGCTATAAACTGTATGCATATCAAGAATTAAAACGGAAGCGTGAAAGATTTTGTACCTCCGGCCATTGCAATCCACAGTGTAATTGAGTTGCTGTTGTGGAACGTTGTACGACAAATTTGGTACTTCTATCACTCAAACACTCAAATGCGATGGTGCATAATCTGGATGTGAAAGAGAGGTGATAGGGACCAAACTATAAAATTGCTCAATAAAATGAACGTGAAAATTTTGTTTTCTCTGCTACCTTTCATTTCCTCCCATCAAGGAAATATATAGCACCCAAGAAAAATCAGTTACCAGTGCTCTAATTGATGTCTTAATGAAAACATAAATAGGAGACCATTAGAATTCAAAACCGTTAAAAAATTGATTGGTTTCAATTGAAAACCTTTAGAATTACATCGGTTACATTCTCCCACTTGTTCTCCATATTTAACCTTATATTCATTGAAACCAAACCTTCAGAAAATAAATACATGAATCATAGCGATAATTTCTTTAAATTGTGAGTATTATCTTCCATGTATTATAATGTATTATTTCTCAGACTTTATTTCTTATATGGTAACTTAATTTTATGAATAAACCCAATGTTTATTCTTGGTCCTACCAAATGTGAATTTTTCTCTAAAAACTTTATGCGCAAAACAAATATGAGAAAACATCACAACTAAATAAGAGTTTCATTAAGACTGTAAATTGTATGTACAAACAAATTTACATTATGGAACCAAGTCTCATCTGAACTACATGATCCTTAAATGACTTTGGTGGCATTCCTTTTGTCAGAGGATCTACGATCATCAATTCAGTGCTTATATTCTCAATGACCACTTTATTTTCCTTAATCCGTTCCCTTATGGCTAAGTACTTAATGTCGATATGTTTACTTCAACTGCCACTCTTATTATTCTTAGCCATAAAGACAGCAGCTGAATTGTCACAATATATTCTTAATAGCCTAGACACAGAATCTACAATTCTAAGGCCTGACATGAAACTCTTCAACCATACACCATGTGAAGTAACCTCAAAACAAGAAACGAACTCTGCCTCCATTGTGGAAGTAGCAACCAATGTTTGTTTTCCACTCCTCCAAGATACAGCTCCTCCAGCTAGCATGAAAATATAACCTGAAGTTGATTTTCTCGAATCAACACAGCCAGCAAAGTCTGAATCGGAGTAGCCGATCACCTCTAGATTATCAGTTCGCCTATACATAAGCATGTAATCCTTTGTGCCTTGAAGGTATCTCATCACCTTCTTTGCAGCCCTCCAGTGGTCAATGTCTGGGTTACTCTGATATCTTCCCAATATTCCTACAGCAAATGCAATGTCAGGTCTTGTGTAGACCTGAGCATACATAAGGCTTCCAACAGCTGAAGCATAAGGAATGTTGCTCATTTGAATTTTCTCGAAATCATTCATTGGGCATTGATTCAGGTTGAACTTATCACCTTTCACAATGGTTGCTACACTTGGTGAACAATCTTTCATCCGAAATCTGTCTAAGGCTTTATTGATATAGGTTTCCTACGATAGTCCCAAAATGCATCGAGATTTATCCCTATGGATCTTAATGCCAATGACATAAGATGCCTCACCCATATCCTTTATATCAAAGTTCTTAGAAAGGAATTGTTTCACCTCATATAGAAACCCCTTATCATTGGTTGCAAGAAGGATATCATCCACATACAAAACAAGGAAACAAATCTTGCTCCCACTGACCTTCTGGTATATACACTGATCCATGATGTTCTCTTCAAAACCAAATGAAGTGATGACATCGTGGAATTTCAAATACCATTGACAAGAAGCCTATTTCAAACCATATATGGATTTCTTGAGTTTGTACACCAATTACTCAACATCACTAGAGGAGAATCCTTCAGGTTGTTTCATGTAAACCTCTTCCTCTAGATCACCGTTGAGGAATGCCATTTTCACATCCATCTAATGTAACTCAAAATCAAAATGACATTGTGGATTGCAATGGCCGAAAATACAAAATCTTTCACGCTTTCGTTTAATTTTTAATATGCATATTGTTTATAGAATATTAGAATTCGTTTTAAGCTTTTTACATTTGGCATCAGAGCCACAATTACCTCTGTCTTACATAAAGAACTCTGGAAAATACACTATGTTGTTATGCACGGTTAAAATTTTTTTAATTTCTGGGTTTTAGTTTTTAGCGTTTCTTAATTGAAACTAAGATTAGAAATCATTTAGACACTCAATTTCTAAGAATTTTGCAAACGTCAAAATCTATGTCCGGTAGGCTTAGAAATTGTCGCGTTTTGTTGCGGGTCTGAAAAGGGTCAAAACCGGGTTGTCCAGGTCGAGATGACCTGTTCAGAGGAAGAAGACGACCTAAAACGACATATCATTTGAATTTAGGACAGCCAAAACGACATGTCATTTTGTAAGGGGAAGGGGCTCATTTCATTGCTAAAAACGACATATTGTTTGGATTGTTGACAGGCTGCTTTTCATCTAAACGACATGTTGTTTACGCTGGAGGGGGGGGGCTCGCTCCTCCAAACGACGTCGTGCAACCTTGTTGTAATAATAAAAAAAAACCCAAAAATTAAAAAAAAAATTATTTTTTCCAGATTTCATAAAATGATATTTTTGGGGAAAATTTCATAAAATTTTCAGTTTTTATAACTTTATGAGATTTTCATAATATCCACAATTTTAATATTTTTATGAAATTTTTCATATTATGGAATAAGTTATGAAAAATTCATAATTTTGAATATTCATAATTTTTGGTATTTATTATGAATATTATACAGTATTTTTGTGTGGAAATAATTTTATAAATTTATGTGCATATAGTGTTCATTATGTATAATTTGTGACTTAAAATTATGCATGCAATATTAAGTTAAATAATTTAGTACATTTAAATTTTGTACAATAATGTGCTAAATTATATTTTTAAATGTATAATTTTAATCTATACATAATGAAAATTAGTACATAAATTATGGTTCTTTGTTCATATTTATTTGTTGCTTAAAGTAAATGCAATTTATTTTATGAGCAAAAATTTAAAAATAAATGTCTAGTGATATATGTATTTAAATTTTGAATAATTAAAGAATAGTCACAGCATCTTTGATTATGCAAAAAATTATATTAGATGTTTAAATAACATATAGTAAAAAGACATTAAATTGTGATTAATCATATGTAATATGATAAATTTTATCCCACGGGAATTTTTATTATATTTAATATGATTAGTTAGGATAATGTATCAAATTATCTTTCTTAATTTACCCACAGGAATTAAGAAAAGGGCATATAATTTGATAGTGTCATCATAAGGATATATGAATCTGTTTGAATTAAAAATTTAGCCCACAGGCAATTTTTATGTCATTTGATTCATATTTTAATGCATGATTTATATTAGTAAATATGTCATAAAGTATTGTAGCCTCAATTTAGTAACATAAGCATGTATGTTTTATTATGCAACTATGCAAACTGTGAGTTGCTCTGATACCAAATGAAATCTCAAACGAATTCTAACATGCAATAAACTGTATGCATATCAAGAATTAAAACGGAAGCGTGAAAGATTTTGTACCTCTGGCCATTGCAATCCACAGTGTAATTGAGTTGCTGTTGTGGAACGTTGTACGACAAATTTGGCACTTCTATCACTCAAAGACTCAAATGCGATGATGCATAATCTGGATGTGAGATAGAGGTGATAGGGACCAAACTATAAAATTGCTCAACAAAATGAACGTGAAAATTTTGTTTTCTCTGCTACCTTTCATTTCTTCCTATCAAGGAAATATATAACACCCAAGAAAAATTAGTTACTAGTGCTCTAATTGATGTTTTAATGAAAACATAAATAAGAAACCATTAGAATTCAAAACCGTTAAAAAATTGATTGGTTTCAACAATCAGTTACATATCATTGATCTATCTAAATGTAGGCTAAGAGCTGCATCGAAACAGTTCTCCTTCTTCTAGCAAATATAAAGACTGCACTAAACAGAAATGGAACGTCAGAAAGTTTAATGCCAAGAGCTCAACAAGTTGCTTGCTCTTGACGTGAAAAGGACTATATATCTAAGAGTGGTTAAATTAGGAAAGTAGAAATTAAAGGCTGTATTTTCATCCTTGAATGAGAATTACCTCTGAGAAACGAGTCCAGTAGTCACAACTGAAACAATTATATTGTTATTACATGCAGAAACAATTATATAAAATGCAAAATGCTATAATTTTGAAGAATTATTTTATGGCTTACAGTATAATCATTTTTCTTCAGAATAATGTGTCTATTTAATTAATATACGAAATATCTCTTACAATAATAGAATCAACCGGGGAGGAGGTTCCTCCAATCAAATAAGTTAAGAGCATATGTAGTCAAACCATGTGAAGCCTCATTGGCTTCTCTATAAAAATTCATTGCCAATTCTACAGTTATAAACTAAAACTGTTAAAACAAATTCAGAGGTAAAAAAAAAAAAAGAATCAGTGTCAACAATGCTCACAAGAATAACGGTTTTCTTTAAACGACATGTGATTGTGCTTTAAGTGAAACGTTGTTTTGCTTGTTATGCAAAGCTTGCACCAGTGCTAGATGTCGTTTTCTATTAAAAATTTTGTTACAGTTACAGAGGGAAACGTCGTGTGGTTTTTGGGTTGAGGTTGTTGCCGTCTTAAAACCTAATATGTCGTCTCTTGAAAGAATACCTTTTTTATTCAAACCGATGTCGTTCAATTTTTTCTGTCGTTTACTGCTTTAAAAAAACATGTCGCTTATCATATGAAGTGTAAACTAAACTGCGTCCTTCTTCTGAAAAATATGAGCCGACATCCTTTCATAGTTTCATTCAATAGTTTCCCTGGATTTTTGCTGTCTGTCTGACGTTAGTTTGCCAATTAATGAGATCCCAGACCACTGGATTGTTATCATATATTACGTACGCCACAAGTAACAAGTCCAATACCACTTCATTTCTATGATCTTGAGGAAGATCAAGAGTCGCCAATTTACTTTTCGAAGAATTCAGAACTTTTCTTTTGCGTCAGAGAGTCGTCCTCGTGGCGGGGATGCCTTGTACGGCTCTTCAAGAATTTTAAGCAATTGCTTCAAGTCCGGGAGGGTTGAAGATGCCGAGAAGCTGTTTGAAGAAATCCCCGAGAGAAACGTTGTTTCTTATTCTATTATGATTCATGGGTATTCTAAACATGGGCTTCACTCAAAAGCCATGAAATTATTTTCCCGCTTGCGGAACTTGGGTTTGGTTCCGAATTCTTTTACCATAGTTGGTCTTCTTGTTGGCAATCTAGTACCACAAAATATTCATGGACTAATTGTCAAAAGTGGTTTAGAGTCTGATTCAGTTGTTGGCACTGCATTGTTGGATAGATATGCAAGGTGTGGAAAAGTTTTTGATTCTTGTGAACTATTTGAGGGACTGGACGACCCGAGTATAGTTTCGTGCAATGCGATTATTGCCGGGTTTGTATGTAACGAACTCTTTGAAGAGGCTATCTTGTTGTTTAATCGATTTAGGAAGCTTGGTCTAGTACCTAATGTTCCAACAGCATTGACAATCATCCCAGCTTATGTTGCTTTTTCGCGGAAAGGACTATGTGAGTCTATCCATGGTTTACTTGTGAAGTCGGATCTCATTTCTGATGTATCTGTTAGTAATGCAGTTCTTGATATGCATTCGAGTTTGATGGATCTAAGAGCAGCAAGAAAGATCTTTGACATGATGAAGTTGAAAGACATTATCACTTGGACAACGATGATGGGTCTTTTAGTTCGACTTTTTTATGGTCGTGATGCTCTAGAGCTTTTTAGCAAAATGAGAGATAGTGGAATCTGCTGTGACATAGTAGTCTTTGTGAATCTGTGTTCCACTTGTGCAATCCTTGGAGATTTGAAGAAAGGCAAACAAGTCCATGCTCTAGCTATAACTAGTGGATTTGGATCAGAACTTACTTTCACAAATTCTCTTATTTCGATGTACTCCAAGTGTGGCGATTTACATTCCTCAAGGAGCATTTTTCATCAAACAGCTTGGAAGAGCTTAGTATCGTATACGGCGATGATTTCAGCCTATCTGCAAAATGGATGCCCTAGGGAGGCTTTGAATCTCTGGAATAAAGTAAAACTAGAAGAGAACTTCGGACTTGATTCAGTAATGGTGATCAATGGCTTAACTGTTTCAGCAGAACTTGCTGCTTTAGAGCTCTGTCTGCAGCTCCACTGCTATGCTTTTCAAGTCGGTTTCTCTCGTTATAGATCAGTCCAGAACAGTCTGATATCAACATACTCTAAATGTGGGAATGTGACGTTTGCTCAAGATGTTTTCAAGGCAATGGGCAGTCTTCGTGATATCGTATCTTGGAATGCAATTCTGAATGGATGTGGCATAAACGGCCATGGAGAAAATGCTCTTGCTCTCTTCAATGAGATGAGGAATTATGGAGAAGACCCCGATAGTACGACCTACCTCTGCGTTTTGAATGCTTGTAGTCATGCAGGATTGGTAGATGATGGTTTGATGATACTTCATCAAATGGTGGAAGAGAATAAAGTGAAGCTAAGTGAAGAGCACTATGGATGTGTAGTTGACTTGCTTGCCCGAGCCGGGTGCTTGCCGGATGCGAGTGGGGTTGCCATAAAATTAGTGGAATCTGCTGGTCCAAATGCTTGGAGGGCTTTGCTTAGTGGATGTCTGCTTCACGGTAACGTTGACCTTGCAGAATATGCAGCTAAAAGAGCATTTGAGCAAGACCCTGATCAATCTGGTCAAATTGTGCTTCTCTCAAATATATATGCATCAGTTGGGAGGTTTCAGGATGCTGAAGCTTTAAGACACAGTCTGAGCAAGAGTGAATTGACAAAAAGTCCTGGGATTAGCTTGCTCAATGGAATATCTTGTGACTATGGTTGAGAATCTCTTTCCAAAGATAAGCGTACGACTTATGGTTAGCAATTTAATGAGTTAAGGGGGACCTCATCGCAGTTGTCAAACAATGAAAATCCAATAACCCAATTGGGGTTGCTTTGGGCCGAGTTTTGGCCCAAATTTTGTGTTTGTGTGGCCCTCTTCCATCATATACATGTACTTGAGCGGGAGGGGGGGAGAGAGAGAGAGAGAGAGAGAGAGAGAGAGGGGTTTTCTTGTAATACATCCCAAGAAATCCGCATATCTGATAAATCAGAAATGAGGTCCATCAGTGGGATTAATGTAGATGACCACAAGCCATGATTTTTTTTTTTTTTTTGCTAGAACACTATTCATGTTACTTAGTGGACATAACAGCCAAGAAAAAGACTACACAGTATGTACTGTATCCCAATGAGGGGGAAAAAAGTAGCTTCCTCAACAGCTACGCACTCACTCAAGATTCATTAGTCACCGTCCTTGGTGGGTATGATATCCTATTCAAGTTATGTATGACCCAACGCAGAAATCATCCTAGTACATTAAGAAACAAATTAAAAAACATAACCCTATATATAGAGATTAGCTACCCATCCCACTAAAGAACAAACTAGCAGATTTTCTCTTTAGCAGGTAAGATCATGTTACATTGAAGAAAGTTGAATTTGGGGTTCCAGTTCCAGGCCTGGACCTATGATGGATTATCACATCTTATTGTTTTACCCTCATTTTGTCTCCATAAACTGAATATTAATTTGGTGGGGACCTCTTTTTATCTGATGACAGCTTAATTTCTAGTCAATGACTGGATCTAACATAAAATTTGGCAGGATGTTAAAACAGTTGATTAGAACTATTTTTATTGTAGCATGTGAGAGTTTTACACTGTAGCAATTTTTTTAATTGTTATTGTAGCATGTGAGAGTTTTACACTGTTTAAACTGAAAAAGTGGTTTGAACCACAACTGTCAAACATCTTATTCATGTAGTTCATCTCAAACTCATAAACAGAAAGTAAACGAGAGAAAAGGTTAAGGATTTTGCATGGAGCTAATACAATAAACTGCACAGAATAAAGGCGGTTTTCAACATCAAAAACCATCTTATATCTATTTGCAAAGTCCAAATAAATCGCTCCACAATAAAGGGTGAAGTTAACTTTTTTAAATTTGGTTCATGCTAAACTAGAGATGAAAAGGACTTCACATGAAATCTCATCAGAATCAAAATGGGGCCAAATCTAAGCCAAGTTTAGCTCTACTCACCTTTTGTAACTCAAACAAGTAAACCAAAGTTTGTATACTTTATCAAAGCATCTCAACCATTAAATTGAACAAAAAGTAGAGTAATCTTGTCCAAAGTGTACCAATTAAACTGATAAGTCCAATTCAAAATCAGCAAAGTTCCACACACCCCGATATATGTTCCTTTTCCGGATTATTGACCCGACAAGCTTCCCCTATATAGATCAAATGATTGAGGTCTTTAATTAATGGCTGCTCCCTTAGGGTCTCTTTCATGACTGAATAGTGGGTACAAAGCTGTTGTTAATTATGTACCAATTTTTGTTTCACTAAATTATTGCTCAAGAAACGTCAAATTCCATTAATGTCTCAAATTTCTTGCCATATCTATATGTTTGATTGTGTCAAGTAACCAAAATTAGGTTAGGGTCCTTCCCTACCGTCTTTTAATACTAATCTATAGGACAGAAATCTGGAATTATGTTGAAAGTAAAGGAAAATTTGCTAATGCCATGTGGCAAGAGTACTATCATCTTAATCAATTCCCTTTTCCTTTATAAAAGAGAGAAATAAAAGCATATAAACACAAAACATTACATAATAAAAAGCATCTTCACCAAATAAAGTTAATGACAATAATTTGAACGGTTTTGAATTGATTGTTAAAGAAATATGACAACTGGGTTTTGATCAACCATTGAGATTAGAGCATGTAACACAATTAACACGCACAAATTAAAGAAAGGTTAGAGAATGAAGCTGATAAGTTTGTTTTGTTTTAGTAACATGGAAAGGAGAACAATCACTTTAACGCCTATATTGATGTAGAAATCTCAAGCTGAGAAGTTTCGATGCTTTGAACGATATAATGTTAAAGTAAAGATTCCAAACGGTTAGTTTATTTTTTTTAATTAATATTATTTTGATTGAAAGGGAAAACGAGAAAACGTGTCAGACAGATAAATATGTGTAAAACAAATATATAAACATATATATTAATAATATATTACACGAAGGAAACCTTGCATTCATACTTAAGATATTAATTTGATTTCTTAAAAAGATAATGCTGTTGCTCTCCCAAAAAAAAAAAAAAGATAATACCGTTTTGACGTCTTGCAATTAGTTTACATGCATGTACTGTTTCCTTCACCTACATTTATAAATTTATTATTTTAGTTGGCTTAGAAAAACATTTATATCGTCAGTATATTAGTATATATTAAAATTCTTTCCCAATTTCATACATGTGGAGATTCGTGTTATACACTCGTGCAGTACTTTATACGAATGATAATATTAATAGATAAATTAGGATTCTGGGAATGGCCAAAAAATTGGTAGGAAAAAAAGAAGAAAATAAAATAAAAGAATCTTTGACTGAGTAACGGCAACATTTTGTAAATGTAACGTGCAACATAAGCTTATAATATAATGTGCACCTTAAGCTTTTATATATATATATATAAGCTTTTTATAATTTTTTTCTCTCTTTAAAACCTTACAATATATATATATATATATATAAGCTTATTATAATATATGTGATCAACGGTTGTTTTTTCTCTCTTCAAAAGGGTATAATTTTTTTTTTCTTCTCAATTGAAACGAGGTTAACTTGGTGGCTGGTCCCAAGTAAATCTAATAACAAGTGATCCGTAGACTAGTTTTTGGCTTATTAATTAATTTTGTATTCTTAGTGTTCATCTTTGTCATAAAGACTCTTCAATAATCATCAAAAAGATTGTTTGTTGTTCCAACAAGTTTGTCAAACACATTAAAAGTCAATGGATGGGAAGCAAAAGCTTAAAAGGGTCAATAGTACAAACTTAGACTACTTGTTTGTCCTAAAGCCAAAACAAATTTATTGCCCTGCGCCGCGAAAGCCGCTACTCTTTAGCTCAATTTTCCTTGGTAGGTTGGTGAAACTCAGCATTCTTTCTTTTCTCTACAACAGAGGAAAAAAAAAAAGTAAATAAATTGAGAGTTTGGTCAATACAGGCATTAGCATTGTAACTATCATATCCTTTTCTAGGCTACAAATAATCATGTGCGAAAAAGCGGATACTAAGTTTTGGACAGTAGTTATAAGTTCAAAATATTGCCAAGATATAGATGTCTATAAGTCTATAGATACATCTGCAGATATTTCAAGAGATAAATTAAAGAAAAAATAAATAAAAAACGAAAGAGGGTGAAAATTCACATTAGACCAGCCCTCTGTTTTGCCAACGAGGCAAAAGGAAAAAACCACAAAAAACAATCAAAAAAGTGAAAAAAAAAAAAAAAAAACCACAGGCAGTTTAACTTAAAAAAGTTAAAAACCATCTATCATGCATAGCCACGTCTAAAACTACACTCCATGATTGTGATTCCATGAACCTGATCGATCAAAACGACATGATCGGTCCCCTAAAATCATCTGTCGTTTTACATAGGCTCTATCTGGGTAACGACAATGGGGCTCCGAACGACATGCTTTCCATCAGTCCAAGAAATCGACCCGAAATTCGCCCCAGATTCGCCCAGCACCAGGTTCCCAGTATCCGCCGTCACGGTCACGACGAAGCTCTGCTTCTTAATGCCCTCCGTGAACACCAGCTTCGCCGGCTTCACCGCCACCGTCACCCCCTTCGGCGCCTCGATTTTCGCCCTGTACACCGAGATCGGCGCGCCCACGTTGGTCACCGTCCGGAAAAACATCTTGCTCGTCTTCCTTCTCAACGAGGTCGGGAACAGAGCCGCCATTGAAGGATAGTTCAGATTCTCCGGCATCGGCCTCTTAGCTGGGCATTTCACCGGCGTTCTCGTGATTACCTGGATTACCTTCGGGCCGTACCCGATCGAGCAGAGGAAGTTGACATAATCGTCGTTGGTGATGTCGTAGACGAGCCCTGGATCCATAGCCCGGTCGAGATTGAGGTGACCCGCGCCGAGTTCGTACGGCGTGGACGGTTTCTCGGTGGATTCGTCTGTCATGAGCTGGTTCCGGTTGTCGACGATGCTTGCTGTGGTCATCATGGCGGATCTTATGCCGGCCGGGCTCCAATCCGGATGCGCCGATTTGAGCAGCGCCGCGGCTCCGCTAACGTGAGGGCACGCCATGGACGTCCCCGAGAGAATGTTGAACTCTGTTTTCCTCTTGTCGGAATCCAATCCCGTTGGTCCGACGGCGTCCGTCCAGGCGGCGAGTATGTTGACTCCCGGAGCGATCAAATCGGGCTTGAGGATCTCCGGGTTGAGAGAGTTCGGTCCTCTTCCTGAGAAGGAAGCCACGATCGGAGCTGGCTTGATTCCGATGACGGTGCCTTGGAATTCGATTGTGGCAGTGGGGTTCGAAGCGGACGACACGTAGGCCTTCACGGCATTGCCTTCGTCGGAGCCGACGGCGCAAGCGGGGAGGATGTGAGCGTCGCCGACCAAGCCACCGCCTTGGGAGATTCCGGTGGAGAGGATCATTCCCACGCCTCCGGCCTTCTTCACCACCATGCCTTTGGCTACTCTTGGGTTACTTCCGCGGTCGCAGATGACGATTTTGCCCCTGACCAGATTCGGATCCAGAGAATTCTCCATACACAGTGAAGCAGGAAGCATTCCAGATTTACCAGGGTAAACCAGAGGGTACATTTTCCCCTTCAATGGAGCTCCAGCGTACAGAGACACTCCCGAGAGTCTTCTCCCATCGCCTAGAACAACCACTGCGGGGAAATTCCTGTCTATTGTGCCAGCTCCGACGGTCGTCATCCACGGCGCGAGGTTGGTGACTGACATTCCGTTTGGACCGTCGTTTCCAGCAGAAGACGACACGAAGACTCCCTTCGAAATGGCGCCGTACGCTCCGATGGCTATCGGATCGAGGTAGTAGGGTGATGAAATGCCGTCGCCGCCTCCGATCGAGATTGATATGACGTCGACGCCGTCGTTAACGGCAGCTTCGAATGCGGCCAATATGTCCGAATCGAAGCAGCCGGAATTCTTCCAGCAGACCTTGTACACCGCCAATCGAGCCTTCGGAGCCACGCCTTTCGCGGTTCCCGAAGCGTAGCCGGCCATGCTCGCCTCAAAAGCGTATCTTCCAGCTGCGGTCGACGCCGTATGGGTCCCATGGCCGTCGGCATCTCTGGGAGAACGAAACTCAACGGTGTCGTTCACTCCGCTAATCGGACCGCCAATGCTTCCAGCAGCCTCGTGACCTTTGGAGAAGAATCTCGCTCCAATTAGCTTCCTATTGCAGTTCCTCACAGTGAATTTCGTCCCAGATTCACAGACTCCTTTCCACCGGCTGGGAATCGGACCGAGATTCAAATCCGAGAAGCTCCTCCTCTCCGGCCAAATTCCAGTGTCGAACACGCCGATGATGACGTCAGAACCGTAATCAGATTCCGACCATAGACCACGCTGGTTCCTCAGGCCGAGAAACTGCGGCGATCGGGTGGTGTGGAGCTGGCGGCGCTTGTCCTCGAAGACGGCGAGGACGGAGGGATGGCGGCTGACGTAAGCGACCTGGTCGGCGGAGAGTACGGCAGAGAAGCCGTGGAAAACGGTGTCGTATACGTGGAGGATTTGGGGCGGGTCGGCGAACTCGGTGGTGTACCAGTGGTAGTGGGTCGGGAAGGCGGAAGGCTTGGAGTGGCTGTCCACTCGGAAAATGAACGTCTTCAGATTCTGATCGCCTGAAAGCGACACCGTTTCGGTCACGAAGTTGCAGAAAACGAAAAGAAAGAGAAAAGGAAAGGAAAACGAGAGAAATGTGGGCGTCGCCATGGCTTTTGGGAGATAGCTGAGAGTGAAGTAAAGTAGCTTGTGTTGCCGACAGACAAGGGACAGATATAAGCGAGCTTGAGAGCGTTTAATCTGGAATCAAGTTAAACTAAATGGCTAATTATTATTATGGTCATTAATTAAATTGTGGACCAGGAAAAGAAGTGACCCAAAAAAAAGTGATGTTTGTGAACTGTAGATATATTTTTGGTAAAAATTACACAAAATAACTTTTGTTTTAAAAAGTAAATTAAAATATATCTTTGCTTTACAAATATTATTCAAAAATACTTTTTAATGATATTTGTAAAAATACTTTTTAAGTAAACTTTATCATGTATTTATTTTTATTTTTAACAAATTTTTTTATTTTTCTCATAGTTGAGTCGTTGAAAAAAAATAATATTAGAGAAATACATATATACTTAATCAATAACAATGTAACTTAAACAAAAACAATTATCCATGTCATTAAATTACTTATGATAGAATTTCAAAAAACATACAAGAAGCAATAAAAAATTAATATGATTAATTTAATATAATATTGTTTGTATTACCAAACTATAACATTAGCATACCTTAAATAAAAAGTATCATTATAACTTGAAGTCTTAAAAAATAAATGTCATTAAATATCATTATCATTATGTATCATTAACTTAATGATGTATCAATTATACAACTTATAAGACTTAATAAATACTATTTCATTTATTTAATTACCTATTACAAAAAAAAGAAAGAAAATGTCATTACCACTTGATATCTTAAAAATGAATGTCATTATGTATCATTGACTTAATGATATATTAATTATATTACCTATAAGACACAAAAAGACTTAATAAATACAATACCATTAATTTAATTACAACATACTAATTCTAATTTGTCAGTAAAATCATGATTCCATAAAAAAATTATATCTTTTAGCTAAGAGAATTTTAAAATCGTTATTTTGAATGCCAGTTTGAATTTAAATAACAAACAGCATAATTTTAAGGATTTTTTTAAATATAATAATATTATAATGCATTTAAAATCTTAAATATATATATTCTAATTATTCTAAAAAAAATAAATTAAACCTAATAATATGATTATTTAAGTCATTAATAGTCAGCCTCTTTTCTGTGGGACCTATTTTTAGACTCTTGCATTCATGACACTACTGATAAGGAATCGCATTTCCTAGTTATAAAATCAGAAAACGATGTCGTTTTGGTTCTTGAAAATGACTTCTCTAGGTCCCCAGTCCACTTCTAATGTTTCTTAGATTTTCAAATAAAAAATAAACATAAATGTTTCTTAGTAAGGAATTAGTATAAGTAAACAAAAACCAAAAATACAAGAAAAACGTACACAAGCAAAGTAATATATATTTTTCTTTCTAATGGAGTTTTGTTGGAGATTTACTTTTTCTTTATTCCTGAAATCAAAACAGAAGCGTGGGTCTGTAGTTTGAGTCACTGGGAATAAAGAATGAAAATATTACATTCTCCTGTTTTTCATTATTTTTAAAATTGGTGGGGTCTTCAGAATTTCAATAATCCAGTATCTAGACGAGTCCATATGAATATACAAAAAATAAATAAATAAATTGAACAAGTGACATGGAATAATTGCAATTGTCTAATGTCTAAAAAGGCTTACATATTTTTTTCTTTTTTTTATTCTTAAGATATTTATATCATTATTAAACTGAGTTTAAAGAGAGGAAAAAAGAGAGGAACAACCCCACAAGCATTAGAAAAAAGAGGCATTTACAAGTAAGGAATTTGCATTGTTGTTAGGATGTTTTCATGATGAATTTTGAGTTATAGTGTTTTTTTTTTTTTAATTTGGAAGTCCTAATTATGATTAATTTTGCATTTAGGTATTTAATTCATATATTGTTGGCACACTCCTTCTATCTTCACGCAAAGCATGATTGATCAAAGTGCAATATCATGAAATAGATGTTACATAAAAAAATAACGAAATACATGATCCACTTCATGTACTTCATTCATCTAATGCATGCACAATTAGAGTTTCACCAACTAGTTTTGTGTAAAATATCATGATGATTTAACCATTTAATTGGTTTTTTTTTTCATTTGTCTATTTGAAAAAAAGGTGATCAAAGTTAGACGTTATTGTTCAGATTTCAGAGATGAAACAGATAACATACCAGTTTTTATTTCACTATAAAAAGGCAAGTGATTATTTCCCATGATATTATTTTTTGTGGATGTTATTTCCCTAATATTGTCAGTTTTTCCCCTAAGATTTTTTTTTTTTTTTTTCACTCCTGCTCTACTCTTCAATTCAGTGCAGAACCTGTAAGCTTAATAAATACGTGACAGCCAATGGAAAAGATACTTCTGTCACTGCCTATTTGAGACGTAAAGTATTTACGTCGTGAGATTATAAGATGGTTTGGGATTCGACATTTTTTAAATTTTGTACACCACAAATTCACAAGGAATGAATTGTGGAAATTAATTATACCAGTCAACCATACCACAGTGTTTTAGCAAAAAAAAAAAAATAATAAAGAAAGAAAGAAATATAATAAAATAGCAACGCGGTTGTCAGTGAAAAAAAAATTGTGAAACTAGTGACCTCATTGGATTTCTTTAAAGATTAATTCGTACACCAGACGGTAAAATTATCAATTAGCTATCCTTTAATATGCTGAAAGCATGCCATTTTAAGCTAGCTTTGATACAAAAGGTAGGATCAAGACTCAAACTTTGATACAATACATCAAATATATATATATGTCTGCGTGCTGAAAGCAGCCAAAATTTGAACTTTTTTACATGCTTCTATTTTTTTTTTAATACAATAGTAAGGGGTTTATGGTGACTCCAACCTTTAGTTTATTATTGAGGTGGAGGACTTTAAACCAATTAGATATACTTATAGTGTGACATCCGAATATTTCTAAGGCATTAAGTATACAATAATTAAGGATTATGTTAAGTAATTTATAAACAATTTTATGAGCTAAAATTTTATGCTCAAGAATTTGTTAAGAATTTAAGGGATAATTTTGATGTCACAAGGAATATTGTTTAAATTTGAATTTTACGAAAAATTTCATAAAGGTAAAATGAGATTTTTAAGATTAAAAATCACGCCATAGTCTTAAACAAGGAAGGAATGAAATGAAAATAAGCTATAAAGCCTAATTGTTGCAGAATATGTTGCAACAAATTTTAATATAGAAATACAGTATAAGGAATACACAATATAAAATCATACAATATGAGAACAATACAACATAAGGATTACACTGGTAAAGTTACACAGTATAAGAATTATATTGATAAAGTTAAGTAGTATAAAAATTACACTGTACAAAATAATGCAGTATAGAAATTAGACTATGTAAAGCTAAGTAGTATAAGAATTATACTATGTGGATAATGTGAAAGCTTGCGGACCATAAAACATAGTATAAGAAAGAATGCTGGCAGTATCAGTATAAATTTAGACTGTTAAAAAGCTTATGTGGACCCACTTTAGTGCCACCTTTTGAGGTGGGCAAAAGGCCACCTCATTCCCCCAAGTGCATCTGATTAGCTTCATAAAAGGAGCCAAAATTGGCCTCCGTCATTTCTTTTTCATGTAAAGTGTGCATGAACACATGAAATAAAAAGGACCCATTTTCTTCCTCTCAAAGCCGACCACCTCTTATGGAATTCTCTCAAATTTTTTTTTTCAAAGCACAAGCCTTCAAATCATGCAAGGAAGCAAAAACAAGCATTATAGAGGAAGATTTAGCAATTTTTAGAGGTAAAAACCCTAAACTTTAGCTTAGAAATTTTTATGTTTTATAGGTTTTACTCAAGTTTTAAATGAGATTTTTATAATATGGTATGGATTTGATGTCAAAGGAATTTTGAAGCGTGCAAGTGTCAAAAAAAGAGGACAAATACATTGGGATGATCAAGTAAAATCCTAGTCTTTGGAATTAAGCTAAAGTTTATATTTTACTATGCATACTAAGTCTTTGATGTATCGTATGGGCTATGGCATATAAGGCAAACATTATAACATGATTGGTTATGTTTTATGATGATGATGATGATGATGATGATGATGGAAAGAAAGAAAGTAGGGTTTTTGTGTTAAAAAGTAGGAAATTATTATATTTTGTCAAAAAAATACAAAGTTTGACAAGTTTTCAAGAAATGATATTTTTAAGGGCCTTAGGGGTCAATTTATTTTCTAAATAAAGCCTTGGATCTGCCAAAACAGTAAGAGTATGATGAACCAAGTTTTGTAAAATTTTGAGTGGACTAAATTGCAAAAAATTGTAAAGGTTCGACATAACTAAAAATGAGAATGGCTAAAATGGAGAGGTTTAATAAAGTTATGAGATTTACAAAAAATCCATAAGTACCGATATGGTAAAGTAAAATGAAAGATTTAGTAAAATTACGAGACTTACGAAAAACTCGTTAAGGACAAATGTAACACCCGTATTTTTAACGGGCATGATTTTGTAAAATTTAATGAATAAAATGTGACTATTTAAAATTACTAAGTTGTTTACGATCATTAAAAAAAAAAATACCACTTTAGTATTTTCTTACCAAGTCTTCCTAAGAAACATTCAAAATTTACCAACACTTCTACCAATCTTGTCTCCCTAAATTATTGCTCAATTATATAGCCTTCTTCTTATTTTGCTAAAGGTATCCGAAGGGGACATTGAATTATTTTCCCTCAATTCATAAAAGACATGGAGATATTTTCTCAACCACCTCTTTAATTATTTCCTTATCTTCTTCTATAATTCACTCCAATTGTCCCCTCAATTATGTTAGCATGATTTGCTAAAAATCTTCATGGGAGACAAGATGATATTTTCCTTTAAGACTCTTTTGTTTCTTCTTACAACTTTCCCCCGTAAACATCCCATTCCTCTTAAGCATTTTGATATCTTTTTATTTAACTATCACCACCTTCTTCTCTAGTTCTCATTCTCTCCCTTTCTCACTTCAAATTTCTAACTAAAGACATAGAGCACAAAGCTCTCTTTGTGGCCAAGACAATTATAATTCCCAACCATAATCGAGGCGGTTTTAGAGTTAATTCAAGCTTGATTGTTAACCCGAACTTTGGTGCTTTTCAAAGAAGTTTTGAGGTAGGTTTTCTTTAATCTAAACTTAGTTTTTAGTATGTATTTTCTCCATGTTTAATGCATAATTTTCGTGTTCAAAATTCATGCAAATTTCTAGTTAAGTTAACATGCATCCTTAAACATTTATGAACAAAAACTTGAGTCTTGAGTTACAACCCACAACCAACTTTTATTTTGGTTTGATGACAATGTTAGAAACATGTTAGGAATGTTTAAAACCGGTTTCCATAACTTTAAGATTGATGTTCTAATGTTTTGAGCTTAAAGAGCAAATTTAAGCATGTTTTCATCATTATTTACAAGAAAGGCTAGAGATATAATTTGATAATGATTTTGGTATAAAACTCATGAGAATATGTTTATTCTGATTATATAATGCATGTTGCATATTTTGGAATGGTTTTGAGATTTTAAACAAGGATAATATGCTTTAAGTTAAAGAAAAATTTGACATCCCATAAACTTTATAATACCTCTATGGGCAGTGGCTATTTCTTAAAATTCTGGAGTTAAATGAAAATGAATTTTGTAAATTGGTTTGCATATTTAAAAAGTAGACATCCTAAGCTTTCCAATGAGCTATCATGACCCTAAATCGGAGTTGTATTTTAATTTCTATGAATTTTTCAATTTTCGGATTAGAAACTAGTAAACCTGCCAGTGGTAATAAACCACCCGTCTATCTTAAGTAAACCACCTGTTAACCCGTGTGTTAATTGTAGATAGTGAACCCGCCTTTTTACAAAAGTATACCACCAAGTTGCCATGGTATACTAGCTGTTAACTTGAACCAAAAACCCAATTTTGCTCACCTTCTAGTCTCTTAATTTCTTACAACCTTTCCAATACTACCCTAAATGATTTATGAATTCTTATTAGAGACTAAAACATAAAAATTGCTTGTATGTATTTTATATTGCGTTTAAGATAAAAATTGTTTACTTGGTATTTAAAGAACAATTGCATAAAAATACTTTAATGGCACTAGTAGACGGGTTTACAAATAATTCACTTATGAATGTGATTATACGTTGTGCTTTAGTTTTAATTGTCCTTATGCATGCCTTAGGGTCAAGGATGTGTGGAGCTAACGTTGATTAATTCCGAGAATAAAAGTTTGTTGTTAAGCTTTGAAGGTAGGGATTCTATTACTCATCTTTTGTGAGGTTTTGGTAAATTAAATTTGATTGTTTTATATTGTAAAATATGTATATTGTATAGCGATAAATATAATGATTTGACATATGTTATAAATTGAGAAGCATGGTTAGGAAATTGACTCTATAAATATAAATTGAATACAAAGGAATAGTGAGATGTAAAAAGGGCGACGGTTACGTCCTTGGGCACGAATACCCTAAAAGGAAAAATAGGGGGAAGGTGATGACGCTTCCTTGGGTTGAAAGTCCCAGAACACACTGTACAGGAATCGATTTGGTGAGGACTCGGGGCTTGATGTCCCCTCACCGGAACACCCTTGAAATGTTTATAGGGTGATCAAGTACGCCCATTTGGGTTTCGATGAGTTGAGTGATACTCAATTTAACATGGATACCTAGGAACAATGATGATTGGTAATATTTGTATAAATGTGTAATTATGACACTTGGTAATGATTAACTACGGTATCCATAAGATGTGATCATAATAAACCTCATAATCTGGAATATGATGTAACCTACTAACCATGCAGTTTTTAATGTGGTAATGGATAAACCATAAGGTGAGTCATGATTTCCCTACTGGGCATGTCGATGCTCATCCCTATCATATCTTCATATCTCAGGTGGAACTCAGTGCAACATATTTGAAGAGGAATAAGCGAAAACAATCTTGCTGTTTTCGTGTTAGAAGACCCTGTTTAATTACAACTTATCTACAACATGTAAGAGTTGTATTATTTTTTTTTATGGCTGTGTTAAGTTATTTGGGAATTGTACTATGGTGATGATGACTGTAATTATATATATTTGGTGCTACACTAAAAACTGTGGTTTGTATTTAAAACGTTTATTTTTATTTTTCTTGTTGTTTAAAGACCCATGGGCATTGTTTAATTGATTTAAATAATATGAAATTTAAAATTATTTTTATTTATTCAAAACTGTCAACCCCCACATAGGGATGTTACAATATTTTTGGTATCAGAGCCTAGGTTCGGTTAACCTAGGGGGTATAGCACCACCTTAAAAATTAATCTTTGGAAATGGTTTTAAAATTAAGTGTTAATGTCATCGTCATTTGGTACTGATCCTAATTAAATTTTTGCAACCTGTAGAAACTATGCCACCAAGACGTCAAATGCAATCATCTGAGCTGTCACAACCGGTTGAACATGCTCAAGAAGTTGAGCAACCGGAACCGATGGAACAAGCTCAAGAAGATGAGCAACTACAACATGCAACACAATCCCCGCCAGCTGCACCAGAAGTAAATAATTTAGGACAAATTCTTCAAGCATTACAAAATGTGCAAAGACCTATGGAGGTTCGTGATCCCGAACAACGACATCTAACTCTGTTGAAGGAGTTTATGAAGCAGAAACCACCCACATTTAGTGGAGAACCTAACCCGGTCATAGCAGAACAATGGCTAAAGGCAGTCAAAAAGAAGTTGGACACCTTGAGGATTCCACGGGAGTATTGGGTTAGCTTTTCAACATATATATTTGAGGGTAAAGCCGAAGAATGGTGGGATCTTCAGAAAGACGACTATGACGTGCCGAATCTTACATGGGAGCAGTTCGAAACCATTTTTCGCAACACCTATATTCCTCAGAGCCATAGGCAAGCAATGATGCGAGAATTTGAAAACCTGGTGCAGGGAGATACAACAGTTGCTGAATACCATGCTCGATTTATAGAATTGTCTCGCTACAATCCCGGGGCTGTATCGGATCCAATGGCGAGATGCGAAAAATTTAGAAATAACCTGAGGCCGAAAATCAGACAAATGATAGCTGTTGTTCCATCAACAGATTTTCTTGATCTTGTAGCTGCGGCACAGCGGGCAGAGACAGAACTAAATAACTCCTATGGAGAGTATAAGGGTTCTGGTGGGCGTCAAAGGAAAATAAGTAAGAAAGAGAAGTCACAAGGGCAAGTCATTCAGCATAGTGGAGTGACTATTGGTGGTGGATCTTCTGGTAGTGGTCGTTTCCAACCGTATGCTTGTCATAACTGTGGACAAGTGGGACATCTGAGGAGAAATTGCCCTAACCACCCTACACAATCATCCTTTGCACCAAGGCCACAAGGAAGTCATTTTGGCTCCACTGTTTGGGGAGGGAGTCAAAATCGTGGAGCGCCTCAGCAAAACACTCCAGCTTCCCAAGTCTCAGTAACTCAACCTCGAGGGTTCCAGCCTCAGTACAACTATCAACAGCGGCCACAGGGTTCCAATTTTTATGCTAATCAGAACTTCCAACCGACTCCACAAGGCTCAATGAATCAAAGGCCATATTTTTCTGGGAGAAATAATAATAAGGCTAGTAGTAGCCAAGGAAACCGAGGAAAAAGTGATAAAGGAAAAGCACCAGCACAAGCTTATGCAATTACGGCTACAGCTGGACAAGCAAAACAGGCTGATCACTCAGTTGTAGACGGTATGATTCACGTGTCTCATTCTTGGGCTCATGTATTATTTGACACTGGTGCCACTCATTCATTTATATCTATGTTATTTGCTTCCGTACTACAATTAGAAACTGAGACATGTAGTTCATCATTAACCCTTAGTACACCAATGGGCGGGATAGCTGAAGTATCCATAATTTGTAAATCAGTGTGTATTGTTATAGGAGAACATAAACTATCAGCTGACCTATATGTAATAACTATGACAGAGTTTGATGTAATCTTAGGAATGGATTGGCTAACTAAATACCAGGCAATAGTAGATTGTCATAGGAAACGTGTCTCTTTATTCACCAAGAATGGACAAGTCGTCGAATTTCAGGCAAAAACAGGAACAGTGACACCAGCCCCGGTGCTAAAGGCTTGTATTGGAGGACGAAGGAATTTCACCAATCTTGGGACGATCTTTGCTTCAAATGGAGAACTAAAGAAGAGTGACCTATCCTCTCACACTCCTGTGGTGGACGAATTTTCAGATGTTTTTCCAGATGAATTGCCCGGACTTCCGTCTAATAGAGAAATTGAGTTTGTCATCGACCTAACTCAAGGAGCAACGCCTGTTTCTATCGCTCCGTATCGAATGGCACCTGCTGAGAAAGTGGAATTGAGGAAGCAGTTGGACGAATTACTGGAAAAAGGATTTATTCGACCAAGTACATCACCTTGGGGAGCTCCAGTACTTTTTGTGAAGAAACATGACGGATCGTTGAGGCTCTGTGTCGATTATCGCCAGCTTAATCGATTGACTATCAAGAACAAGTACCCTCTACCCCGAATTGATGAGTTGTTCGATCAGTTAGGAGGATCTTGCTATTTCTCAAAGATTGACTTACGATCCGGATATCACCAACTGAAGATAAGAGAAGAGGACATTCCAAAGACAGCTTTTCGGACTCGCTACGGTCATTTTGAGTTTCTTGTCATGCCTTTCGGGTTGACTAATGCACCAGCGGCTTTCATGGACTTGATGAACCGTGTCTTTCGACCGTACTTAGATCAATTTATCATTGTCTTCATAGATGATATCTTGATCTATTCTAAAAACGAAGAAGAACATGCTGAGCATTTGAGGATCGCTCTACAAACGTTGAGAGAACATGGTCTTTATGCAAAAAGAGAAAAATGTGATTTCTGGATGACGAAGGTCAAGTTCCTTGGACACGTTGTCTCTGAAGAAGGCATCTCAGTGGACCCCTCCAAAATTGAAGCAGTGCTAAATTGGGAACGACCAAAGAACGTGTCGGAGATTCGAAGTTTCCTCGGACTAGCTGGATACTATCGACGCTTCGTAGAGAATTTTTCAAAGATTGCTTCTCCATTAACAAAACTCACAAGGAAGAATGTCAAGTTCGTGTGGGATGATAAATGTGAAGAAGCATTTGAGGAACTGAAGCAAAGACTCACTAGTGCACCTGTGCTAATCATACCTAACAACGAGGAGCCTTACACAGTATACACTGATGCCTCAGGAAACGGTTTGGGTTGTGTGTTAATGCAGCATGGACGAGTAGTTGCCTACGCCTCACGCCAATTGAAACCCCATGAGAGGAACTACCCCACACATGATCTTGAGTTAGCTGCTGTGGTTTTCGCACTCAAAATTTGGAGATGTTATCTATATGGCGCAAAGTTCGAGCTATATTCAGATCATCAAAGTCTGAAATATTTGTTTACTCAAAAGGATCTCAATCTAAGGCAACGAAGATGGACTGAGTACATGGTGGACTATGACTTTAGTATCCAATATCATCCTGGAAAAGCAAATGCCGTGGCAGATGCTCTAAGTCGTAAGAACAACGGACGTATAGCCAGTTTAGCATTGGAAGATTGGAGACGAGTCACCATCGCCGACTTCAACTTGCAATATTATGAAGATGACGAGAGAGCTTTCCTATTCAATGTGATAGCAACTCCTACGTTAATTCAGAAAGTAAAACAAGGACAATGGCACGATGAAGGATTACGTAGGGTTTGGGAGCAAATACAAAATGGAGAACAACTGGATGGATGGCAGATGGAGCCAGAAGGATTTTTACTTTACAAAGGAAGATTAGTTGTTCCAGAGGATCCATATCTCAGGCATGCGGTGCTAGATGAGGCTCACCGTTCAAAGTTTGCTATTCATCCTGGAAGCACAAAAATGTATATGGATCTAAAACGACAATACTGGTGGCGAGGAATGAAACGAGATGTAGCAACCTTTGTCTCTAAGTGCATGACGTGCCAACAGGTTAAAGCGGAACATCAAAAGCCTGGAGGCGAGTTGAGGAGCTTACCTATTCCAGAATGGAAGTGGGATCATGTGACAATGGACTTTGTTACTGGATTTCCTAAGACTCAAATAGGGCATGACGCCGTTTGGGTAATTGTAGATCGTTTAACTAAGACAGCCCACTTCATCCCAATCAGAACTAGTTATAGTGTCTCAAAATTATGTCAATTATACGTGGAAAAGGTAGTGACATTGCATGGAGTGCCAATGTCAATAGTTTCTGATAGAGATACACGTTTCACGTCGAAATTTTGGAGAGGATTGCAGAGGGCCTTGGGAACTCAATTGAATTTTAGTACAGCTTTTCATCCTCAAACAGATGGACAATCTGAACGTGTCATTCAGATTCTCGAGGATATGCTTCGGGCTTGTGTGCTGGACTTTGGAACAAATTGGGCTGCACAGCTGCCATATGTTGAATTCGCATATAACAACAGTTACCAAGCAAGTATTAGAATGGCTCCATATGAGGCCTTATATGGTAGACCTTGTAGATCTCCATTGTGTTGGGCTGAAAAGGAAGAGCGTCTTGAACTTGGGCCTCAGTTTATCAGAGAAACAACGGACAAGATCCAGATTATTCGCGAACGTCTTCAGACAGCTCAAAGTCGACAAAAGAGTTATGCAGATAAGAGGAGGCGACCTTTAGAGTTCATGATTGGAGACTTTGTGTTCTTAAAAGTGAAACCAAAACGAGGTGTATCTCGATTTGGTGTTAAAGGAAAGTTAGCACCAAGGTATACAGGACCGTTTGAGATTGTGGAACGCATTGGAACGTTGGCATACCGTTTAGACCTACCACCACAATTGTCTCATGTACATAATGTGTTTCATGTATCGATGTTGAGAAAGTATGAACCCGACCCTTCACATGTGATCATGTGGACAGATGTGCCGATTCAAGGAGATACGAATTATGAAGAAATTCCAGTTCAAATACTGGATCATGAAATAAAAATATTACGTCGTCGTGAAATTCCTCTGGTGAAAGTGATGTGGCAACACCATGATGTGGAGGAAGCCACATGGGAACTTGAATCTGAAATGAGAGAAAAGTATCCACATTTGTTTTAACATTGTAATCAGTGTAAGAAAATTTCGAGGACGAAATTTTTTATAGGAGGGGAGAGCTGTAACACCCGTATTTTTAACGGGCATGATTTTGTAAAATTTAATGAATAAAATGTGACTATTTAAAATTACTAAGTTGTTTACGATCATTAAAAAAAAAATACCACTTTAGTATTTTCTTACCAAGTCTTCCTAAGAAACATTCAAAATTTACCAACACTTCTACCAATCTTGTCTCCCTAAATTATTGCTCAATTATATAGCCTTCTTCTTATTTTGCTAAAGGTATCCGAAGGGGACATTGAATTATTTTCCCTCAATTCATAAAAGACATGGAGATATTTTCTCAACCACCTCTTTAATTATTTCCTTATCTTCTTCTATAATTCACTCCAATTGTCCCCTCAATTATGTTAGCATGATTTGCTAAAAATCTTCATGGGAGACAAGATGATATTTTCCTTTAAGACTCTTTTGTTTCTTCTTACAACTTTCCCCCGTAAACATCCCATTCCTCTTAAGCATTTTGATATCTTTTTATTTAACTATCACCACCTTCTTCTCTAGTTCTCATTCTCTCCCTTTCTCACTTCAAATTTCTAACTAAAGACATAGAGCACAAAGCTCTCTTTGTGGCCAAGACAATTATAATTCCCAACCATAATCGAGGCGGTTTTAGAGTTAATTCAAGCTTGATTGTTAACCCGAACTTTGGTGCTTTTCAAAGAAGTTTTGAGGTAGGTTTTCTTTAATCTAAACTTAGTTTTTAGTATGTATTTTCTCCATGTTTAATGCATAATTTTCGTGTTCAAAATTCATGCAAATTTCTAGTTAAGTTAACATGCATCCTTAAACATTTATGAACAAAAACTTGAGTCTTGAGTTACAACCCACAACCAACTTTTATTTTGGTTTGATGACAATGTTAGAAACATGTTAGGAATGTTTAAAACCGGTTTCCATAACTTTAAGATTGATGTTCTAATGTTTTGAGCTTAAAGAGCAAATTTAAGCATGTTTTCATCATTATTTACAAGAAAGGCTAGAGATATAATTTGATAATGATTTTGGTATAAAACTCATGAGAATATGTTTATTCTGATTATATAATGCATGTTGCATATTTTGGAATGGTTTTGAGATTTTAAACAAGGATAATATGCTTTAAGTTAAAGAAAAATTTGACATCCCATAAACTTTATAATACCTCTATGGGCAGTGGCTATTTCTTAAAATTCTGGAGTTAAATGAAAATGAATTTTGTAAATTGGTTTGCATATTTAAAAAGTAGACATCCTAAGCTTTCCAATGAGCTATCATGACCCTAAATCGGAGTTGTATTTTAATTTCTATGAATTTTTCAATTTTCGGATTAGAAACTAGTAAACCTGCCAGTGGTAATAAACCACCCGTCTATCTTAAGTAAACCACCTGTTAACCCGTGTGTTAATTGTAGATAGTGAACCCGCCTTTTTACAAAAGTATACCACCAAGTTGCCATGGTATACTAGCTGTTAACTTGAACCAAAAACCCAATTTTGCTCACCTTCTAGTCTCTTAATTTCTTACAACCTTTCCAATACTACCCTAAATGATTTATGAATTCTTATTAGAGACTAAAACATAAAAATTGCTTGTATGTATTTTATATTGCGTTTAAGATAAAAATTGTTTACTTGGTATTTAAAGAACAATTGCATAAAAATACTTTAATGGCACTAGTAGACGGGTTTACAAATAATTCACTTATGAATGTGATTATACGTTGTGCTTTAGTTTTAATTGTCCTTATGCATGCCTTAGGGTCAAGGATGTGTGGAGCTAACGTTGATTAATTCCGAGAATAAAAGTTTGTTGTTAAGCTTTGAAGGTAGGGATTCTATTACTCATCTTTTGTGAGGTTTTGGTAAATTAAATTTGATTGTTTTATATTGTAAAATATGTATATTGTATAGCGATAAATATAATGATTTGACATATGTTATAAATTGAGAAGCATGGTTAGGAAATTGACTCTATAAATATAAATTGAATACAAAGGAATAGTGAGATGTAAAAAGGGCGACGGTTACGTCCTTGGGCACGAATACCCTAAAAGGAAAAATAGGAGGAAGGTGATGACGCTTCCTTGGGTTGAAAGTCCCAGAACACACTGTACAGGAATCGATTTGGTGAGGACTCGGGGCTTGATGTCCCCTCACCGGAACACCCTTGAAATGTTTATAGGGTGATCAAGTACGCCCATTTGGGTTTCGATGAGTTGAGTGATACTCAATTTAACATGGATACCTAGGAACAATGATGATTGGTAATATTTGTATAAATGTGTAATTATGACACTTGGTAATGATTAACTACGGTATCCATAAGATGTGATCATAATAAACCTCATAATCTGGAATATGATGTAACCTACTAACCATGCAGTTTTTAATGTGGTAATGGATAAACCATAAGGTGAGTCATGATTTCCCTACTGGGCATGTCGATGCTCATCCCTATCATATCTTCATATCTCAGGTGGAACTCAGTGCAACATATTTGAAGAGGAATAAGCGAAAACAATCTTGCTGTTTTCGTGTTAGAAGACCCTGTTTAATTACAACTTATCTACAACATGTAAGAGTTGTATTATTTTTTTTTATGGCTGTGTTAAGTTATTTGGGAATTGTACTATGGTGATGATGACTGTAATTATATATATTTGGTGCTACACTAAAAACTGTGGTTTGTATTTAAAACGTTTATTTTTATTTTTCTTGTTGTTTAAAGACCCATGGGCATTGTTTAATTGATTTAAATAATATAAAATTTAAAATTATTTTTATTTATTTAAAACTGTCAACCCCCACATAGGGGTGTTACAACAAAATTATCATTCTTAATAAAATGGCTAAAACAGAGCCGCATACTCTAAGTTAACAAAATGCTCTTAGATGAAAAATGTTATGTATCATGTTAAGTAATGAAAGCATCAAGTGAAAGGGAAAATATAGTTAAGGAATGTTCAAGTTAAGTAAAAGAAAGGTAAATCGATAAGTTACGAAGTTAAGTATAAAAAACGAATGGGTTAAGCAATTAAGAAGTAACCGATAGAAAATGAAGTGAAGAAAAAGCAATAAACGGTTAATGTTTAAGTTTCATTATCAATCAAGTAGATAGATAATAAGAAATGTTAGCTAATAGTCGGGTGTCATTTGAAACATGACACAAAAGCAGACTAACAAAAGGAAAAAGAAATGAAATAGGAACGTTAGAACACTGCTCATATAAGTTTCAAACCTTGCCTATAGCATGAAAAAAATGAATTTCAAATGCTTTGAATGTGTTTTATATTTGCATTTGTTATGCTAAAGTTTTAAAGATGAAGTCATGACTTACAATGTTTTTTCAATTGTTATTTTAAAGTTTGTTTCCATTTAATATACAAAATGATTTAAAACTTTAAGCAATGATTGGCAATATGTTGCATTTGCTATGTTTAATGTTTTAACGCTAAGTTATAGCACATGGTATATTTAGTATTTGATATGCTCACTAAAGATACAAGAATGTAAATTAGAGATATTAATTAAGTGTCATACCAGCCTCCTTGATATGAGATATATAACTTATGTTAAAGTTATGACCTCGTTGTTTGATGGTCTTAAATATTCCACAAGGGAAGCATCATGTCATGTTAAAGTCATGATCTCATGATTGATGGTGTTGATACGAACACTAAAAACTATAAGATAAAGTAAGATAAGAAAGATGATAAAGTTCGCGTAACTTATGAATGATCATAAGAAGTTCATAAAAGGATGTTTATATATGAGAATAAATGGTTTATTCCTTTCCATGATACATTTATGAGATATGCTATGAAAAACATTTTAAAAAATGTTTTATGACAAAAGTTCATGAAGAACATTTTATGGAAAATGTTTTCAAGAAAAAGATTTATGATCAAAGTTTTATAAAAAAAATTTCAGAGCGATATTTAAGTAGAAAGTTTTATGAATTTTTATTTGTGAGATTATGTTTGAACTTACTGAACGAAAGTTCATTACAAGTTTCTTCATATTGTAGGTAGTTTTACAAAAGACTAGTATTACTGGTTGACGAGTTCGATGTTAGGGTGGACAGATGCGAAGGTTGGGTATAAATACCACTGCAATTTGTTTATATTGCGCGAAGAAAAAGTTTTTCACTATTTGAAATAGTGTTTTGAAAGTTTCAAGAAAGTCAATATTTAAGAAAATGTTTTATGAAAAATAATTTTAAAAGTAATATTTTACAAAAAAGTTTCAAATAATTATAAAAATAAGTTTTAAATTATTATTCAATTTATATTGCAACAAATGTTGCAACAAATCTAAGTATGTTTTAATGAAAAAAATTAACTGGTATTTTGTTTACTAGAAAGTTAGATTAAGTATAAGATAATGATATTTAAGCAAGTTAAATGACGACCTAAAAAAGTAGGGTGTCACCTATAGTTTATGTATATGTTGAAATCAGTCAAAATTTGAACTTTTTTTTTTCCTGCATGCTTTTAGTTGAATTAAGTTTAATCAAAATCTGACTCTTGTTAGGAATGTAAGAGGAGTAGGGACGACGATTTTGGTTTGAGAGTGGCGGGACTTCTTAAATGAGCGTTTTCCTCTGCCTCATACATTGACTGAGGACAGGGTGGGGACGATATTGAATGCCAACCTGACTTTTTTTATTTATATGTTTTGGATTTGGATATTTTGTTGTAAAATTGATATTTAATTTTCTTAATGTTGTGCTCTTGTGTAATTTAGTTAATAATGTTTTCTTATCAGCCATTTTAGTTAACATACGTTGTTATTAGATGATTCTTTGGCCTATTTGGTAGGAGGGATAGAGAGAAAGAAGAATGGGGAGAGTTAGAGGGATGGAGAAAGTGAGGGATGAAGAGAATGATAGTAATTTTTTATCTTGTTTAATAAGAGAAAGGGAGAGTTAAAAGAATAAATGAATAAATATGTGTTTAATTATTATATTATCATTTTTATCATTATTCAACTTTTTAGTTGATGAAACAATCTTTTCAAATCTTTACACGGCGGATTACGTAAGTCCCTCAATAAGTGGAGAGCTGCAAATTGGTTGGCCCGAAAGGAGGTCTCCCTCCACCTCTCCTACCCCCGACCAAACAAAGGATTAGAGCTCTTCCTCCGTCTCTCTTTCTCCCTCCCACCAAACATACCCTCTAAGTTTTATTTCTATTATTATTGTTAGTGGATATTTTTCTCTCTATAAAAAAAAACATGAACGTTGCTTATGATGTGTAATAAATATAAATTGAAAGAACTATAATTAGCACATATCGAACTTCTAAGATCTCATTCCTATGATATCCACTGTAAACTCAAATATCTTGTCTTTAAATAGAACTTTATGTTATTTGTAGTATTGTATTTAGCATCGTCGAGTTGTATTAGATACTTGACAGTTTTTGAATCTATAATTTGTTTTTTTTTTTCTTTTTGTGAGTGTATAATTTCCTATCATATAATCTCTCTCTCTCTCTCTCTCTCTTTTTGTATTTGGTGTAACGCGTTTTAAATTTTACACCTTAAAATAGAGTTAGTTGTTCAATTAAAATTATTAATAGGATGTACGTACAGTTACTAAAAAGTTATATTTTTAGGCCAAAAGAAAAATGAAAAAGCAATATAACATTTTTTTCCTTTTTTTTTTTGGGTGGGGACTTAGTCGATATAATATTTTTTCCCTTATTTTTTTGGATTTTTTTATTGGAGACTTGATTGATCATATATGTTTTTAAATTGTTAAATTTAATTCAAATTATTTTTTTTAAAATTTATCGGTTGGAAAATAAATACATTGATAACTTTTTTGGTGTGTACAGAAGAAATCGGCTGTCTCACGAGGAGAAGATGAAAATAAAAGCAATTCTGTCATGCATTGGAAGAAAGGCAAAGGTCAAAACGGTCCATATCCAGGGGTAGTTGTGTACATCACATGCAGACGCGTGGGCCATATGGCCCTGTTGAGGATAACTAAAAAAGCAGGGAACAAAAGATCACCATCAGAGTGTCCATTGTCCCAGTGGCCAGATATGATATGATCGACAGCTTCACGTAGATTTCGTCCCATTTTCACTTGATCCAACGGTGATTATTGGTTCTCGGAACAAGAAGCCATCATTGACTGTTCCACAATTCGTTTGAATTGACGGTGGTGATCAGTAGTCACTGCGATCGACGATTGGAGCGTGCGGAACATGTGATTATTCCACTCATGCTTGTCTTCAGGCTGTGGTGGCCCCCCTAATGCTAAATGGTCGTTGATGATGTCATCGTTCTTTTTTACTTTGTTATTTTTCTTTCCTGATTTCTTTGAAAGGATTTTTCTTTCGTGATTTGATATCTATTTTTTCTTTTTTCTTTTTTCTTTTTGACGACCTTTTTGCGTTTTCTAGTTTTAGGTGGGAAAGTTGTCTGCGGTTGGAAGCACTGGTTAGAGGTAGGGCTTTCCCAAGCTGAGGTTTGACAAAAGTGGGAACCATGTAAGGCCCAATCTCGGTCAAATGCGTACGGAATGATGATTAGCTCTCCGGTGATCAAGGTCCTTAAACGAGGAATTAGTCTGAAAAGAAAGGTCGGACCAAAAAAAGTCAAGTTACTAATAACTAGTTATTTTTCATTCAACATGTCTGATTATATAAAAAGAATAGTTTTGGGTAGATTTTAACCGTTTGAAAACATATACTACCACTACTAGATGACCTATAAAAGTCTCGACAAAACATAACAAATAAAAATTTTAGGGAAAAAAAGAAAATTAATAAAAAATATATGGCGCAAAGAATTATTAGATTTTTATAATTGTTAATGCTTTCTAGCAATGATAGTTTAGTGGGTATTATTGAGTTGGATATAAAGCACTTTTTAGCAATGTTAGTTTGGCTGGGATTACTGAGTTAGATATAGAGTATAGTCTTATGTCATTTTGAAACATGTAAAATAGTAAAAATTAAAATTAGTATAATAATTAATACGTAATTTTGTAGTATAAAACATGAAAATCGCTGTTTCTAAATTGTTTTTAAAAAAATTGTTTATACTTCGATTCTACTCTTAATTTTTAACGGGTGATTTGTAGGAAAACAATATCTTGAGATTTGAAATTGAAATCATCAAATGTACCATTTTATATGAAAAACATAAATATAATTTTATATCAAAATGGCGCAGATAAATAATCATGCTTAAAAAGTGATGTATAACCTATAACTCGTTTGGTAGAGTTGGTTCTAATTAACATTTTAATTAGAAACAGTATAAAGCTCTCATATGCTACAGTAAAAAGAAAAAAAATTGCTACAATGTAAAGCTCTTATATGCTACAATGTTTACAGTTCTAACCAATAGTTCTAACCACCATGTCAAACACTCTATTAATTAACACAATTTTACGTTTTTTAATAGAATTAGCACATCTTTAGCTAAAAAAAATCTTTTTTTTGGTGATCTATTACTGTATAAATGTAGCCCGAGGTCCAGTTTTTCTCCAACGGTCAGATTCTTATTTCTGTCTGTCTCTCTCTCTTTTTTTTTTTTTTAAATAAAATTCAATTTCTTTTCCAAGGTTGTAAGAGCCAATGCAAGCATGGTAAGTGTCAGAACTCAGAAGCAGAGCTTCTTTTGGGTTCTCGTAGTCATTGTTATCAATGTTCTTGGTATGATTATTTTTTATTTGTTTAACTAGAAAGGAAAATGTCGTATGATTGTTTGTCAAGCATTTTAAGTTGAAATTTTTTTTCTTTCTTTTTTTTTTTTATATTTTCTTTACAATTTTTTTGGTGGTTGTAGCAAACTTGCAGCTGATCCAGCATCTGTCAAACATGGAGGCTTGGAACCTACTAAAAGGGCCCAAGAATTTAATAGTCCACTTTTTTTGGAGGAGGTTCTGGTCACTACTGGGCCTCAATAAGTCTGGGCCATTCATCCTCGAATCTGATCCGTAACCATGGCTTTTGGGGTAGGGGGAGAATGGATTTTGACACGTGTAAATCAAACTAGTACCCTTATAAAAGTAGGTTTTCAGAATTAAAAAAAGGAAAAATTTCATGTTATGTTATATTTATAAATATTGTGTTTATTCGTGCCATATTTAAAAAAATTATTTTATACTATTTTTTATATTATATGTTAAATTATGTTATAATAAATATATATAAAATTTATAAATAGTAAATTTTAAATATAGTATTTATGAAAATTTCTTTAAAAAATTAACGTTATTCTGTTTGAGAATATGGGTCTGAACTAAAATATTTTGGTTTAAGTCAATTTTGTTACATTTTTTTAATTTGAATTGTTATATAATTCTTAGCTCAAACCTTTAATTCAACCCTATATTTCTAAACCGACTCACAAACGGTTTTATCTTAGAAAGATGCATACTTTAATTGTTGCACAAAAGATGATATAGGCTTTAACTAATTTTTATATATTTCTCATATTTTAAAAAGATAAATAAATGCAGTCAATATTTAAATCACTTGATCACATTTATTAAGTTATGATATGCAAATTATCACAACGCCAAAGTTATTTCGTTGATTTGTCAGGTTCATTCGTTATACCTTTTTTTATAATGATATTAAGTTTGTTTTAATGATATGGGATTGTTACAGTTGATATATATTTTTCTTATACTATTTGTTACGTCACGATATATAAATTATCACAACACCAAAGTTATTTCTTGATTCGTTATATCCTTTTATAATGATGCTAAGTTTGTATTAATGATACGGATTGTTTTGATTAATACTTATTTTTCTTAATACTAATATTAATTTTGGCTTCATTATGTTGTTACAACTTTCACATATTATACTAAATTCGTTCTAACTTTTGATTTTAACAGCATTACCAAAAGCACCATTTATTCATTCAACATTTATGTGTCGTGTTTTTATTTTTATTTTTATGTCTTTTCATGTTTAGATTCTTAAATTTGTTGTTTCAACTTTCATTTTCATTTTCCAATGTCAATATCGGCATCACACTTATGTCAATGTCTCACATAGGGACCAAAGCAATGCCTTTCTGGTAGCAACATGGAATTTTGTTGGGCATCATTACCATGGTGGTTGCAACGCCCCCAAAAGGCGCATTTCGGACTGTGGGGCTTCCCGGGTGAAAGGAGAAAGTAATATGGGAATTTGTCACAAGAAAGTTATGAAAAAAGAGAAGATGTGCTTATGAACTGGCAAATCTTAGGCATTATGATGTGTAAGAAATAGATGTAATATCCAAAATTTCATGGGGTGATTTGGGGGGGGAAAAAAGAGGGAAGATAGACATCGTCTCTGGCGGAAATGATGTTTGATGGGAGAGTTTGGTGCCAAGAAATCATTGAGTTGTTTTGCACCGTGTCTCATTGCATTAATCCCAAATAATCTATAGAGGGTGTTTGGAAAGGTGTAAAAACTGTTGTTAGAATTATTTTTATTATAGTATGTGAGAGTTTTATATTGTAACAATTTTTTTTTTGTTACTGCAACATATAAAAATTTACACTATTTATAATTTAGTTTATAATGGAAACTATAATTTCTACTACTCAACCAAACAGCCATTGTATGATCTTACTGCAACGTTTGATTGTTAGATCTTTGACAGTCTCAAATCAAAATCCAACATCAGCTGGCACAGTCTAAGTCAAGTAACTAGCCTTGCCTGAGAATTTATCGAGATTAAAAGAAAAGAAAGGAAGCTGTGTAAACCTGGCAATACTGGCCGACAGGCTAGATGGGCTTACAACAAGCCCAAATTCGTCAACACACAAGCAGAAAAAGGCGAGGAAAATAACATGAGCTTTGTAGATATTTCATCTTTTTATGTCATTTTTTAGTCTATAGATTAAAATATGCCATATAAAAAACTCTTTAAAAAAATACTACAAGTTATTTATTTTTTAAATAATTTTAGTCTTGTATTTATTTTTGTGAGTGGCATATAGTGTAAAAAATTTTTTGTAAGTAGCAAAAATTAATCCATTATTTAATAACATGACAGTGGACATAAATATCTCAAAATAATTGTGAGAATAGAAATAATTACATCAAACAGAAACAAGATAGTGTTTGGCAACACAAATAATTACATCAAACACAAATAAGAGAGTGTTGGGCAACATCGTTTACAAAATGTCTTTTCAACTGCTGCCGTGTAAAGCTCTTAAATGCTAAAATGTAAAGGAAAATTAGGATACAGTATAAAACATTCATATGTTATAGTAAAATCATTGTAATTTTTGGTTTCAACTCAGTTACCAAACGCACCAAGGACAATACTGTCAATTTGTTCCATCCTTCCCAATACACTCCTTTTTATATGGACAGTCATGAATTTGTAATAATTGAGTTTAAGTAACATGTGACAAACGATACGAAGATATTTAGGGTCAATATTTAGGGCCCTTTTATGGACTTATCTGTAAATATTACATTTCGCGGACGTTCTATATTTTTCGACCCATACATAATGGACACACACACATATATATATATATATATATATATAAATATATACATACATAAATATATATATATTATATAATGACCCTTGTGAAAATACTACGGAATTTGGATGTGAATTAATGTATGTTACCCACTAGGAAGATTTTGCCAATTCTACACGACCTAAAACAAAAAAATACTTTTAAGAAAGGTTTTACATTCTCCTATTTCTCTAAATTTCAAATTATTATTAGGGTGATCTCCTCTTTCTTTCACTCTGTACGCTTGCCTCCTATCTGTTGTTGCTGCTCCTAACTCGCCGTCATCGCCATAGAGAAGTCGTTGTTGCCGCTCTTGCTCTCACCGTCATCCCATTCCCCGCCTCCATGTCATCCTTTCGCCTTGTCGATGTGAGATTTCACCCATAATGGCATAACATTTTGTTCCTTTTTTTAATGATATAAATCAGTTCAATGCATGGATTTGTGTATCTTTCTATTAAGTTCTCCAAGAAAAACATAATTTATAACAAAAAAATTTATATAATTCGAGGGCAATAAGAATAAGTTGGTCGAGTATTTAGCAAAAACTAATAATAAGTTGGTTGAGGATAATATCTTTTAATTGGAATGCGTTGATGGATTTGAAACAAGGCAGGTACAGAGTCTTGAGAAAGAGCCAAGACTTTATTTATTTGTTTGTTTGTTTCTATTTAACTGACTCCTTCAAATTCAACGCAATTATATTTTAGCTTGGTTGCAACCCTTATCCTCATCATTTTGGTGCCTTCTTATAGTGTCTCAATAATTAAAGAGCATCTACATTACAGAAAAGTAAATAAAGAACTTTGCCTCAAATCATAGCCTATATTTTACCCATCAAAATGGTTAAATCAGATAAATGTGGGAATCATGCATTACAGTAGGTAAAATCAAGGTCTCCAATGTTTCTTGTGTTGTTGTTGCTATTTTTTTTAATAACAATAAAAAATTCTTTTAGGGTAGAACCTTATACAGATAGTGTACACGTTTCTAACCACCAGATCTAGTCAAAATTACATCAAAATAAAATAGTATACAAAACAGATAGTTTCTGATACAAATATAATGGTTGAAAAACAGATACCAGCTTATTTTTTTAGAGCTCTACATAGAGATTTTCAACAATAAAGGGTGTTTAGAAGGGTGGTGAGAACCAATAGTTAGAATCACTTTATACGTAGCATGTGAGAGCTTTATATTATATCTTTTTATTTTATTTTTTTACTGTAGCATGTGAGAGCTTTACACTGTTTATAACTAAAAAAGTAGTAAGAACCACTTTTGCCAAATTTGGGGTAAATTCCAGCTAGAATCAAATTATGCACTATGTAACACCAATCTTTTTCCTATTTATTTGTTTATACTTTTATTGGTTTTATTTTTTCTTTCTTGGTTGGGTGTGGTTGGCGGGACAGGGACAGAACATCCTTCATCTAAATCCTCTGATAAAATCCACTAATGCCCATTTGATTGGTCTGAACATTCAACAATCCCAATATCAAAAGAAGAGAGAACATTGAAAAGAATAGACGATAAAGAACTAAAGTTAGCCCTTTAATAAAGTAATAGATAAGAAGGCCATGCCAGCCAGTTTGAAAAGGCAAGCCTAAACAAGATTGAGGCCAAGCTCTTGACAAACAAATAATGGAGGAACATAGAAAAAGGGGATATAAATGCAATTAATTCATAAGATTCTAAGTCTTATCCTCCGCTTTCAACACGTCTTTATTTTTGGTACCTTTCATTTCTTGCAAGGTAAAACTAGAATTTTAGAGACCGATTTATTATCATAAATTTTAGGGGGCGAATTAGAGGAAAGTCACGTTTAGAGAGTTGGTATTTAAATAAATTACTTTTTATAGAAATATTTGAGCCTAATTTACATCTAAAAATGATACAGGTGAATAACTAAAGAGAAACTTTGTAAATAATATTAGGCCTAATTTACACTAATTTTAGAGTTACATTAGGGTCCATTGAAATTTATGTTTGTAAAATGTAGTTTTCACCTTTTTACCAGGTTACAAAAATTTTCAAGAGCATAATTATGAACACAGAATCACTTACACTGGGTGAAACTATCCAAAGTGAACACTAGTTCATCCTTTTTTTCACCCTAAACATGAGAAAAGAGAGGATTACATGAAAAAGATGCTTTGTAATTACATTAGCAAACTGGGACATGATAACTTATTATTACAAAATTAGAGGGCTTAACTTACATTAGTACCAAAAATCTAAGAACAGATACAATGGTACCAAAGAAGAAAAACACATCTGTAGTATGGGACTCCTATGGAGTTATTAATTAAGCACAAGTAAGAGTACTCCAGAACATGCACATTAATTATAACATTAAAAATAAGCTCTGTTTGTTTAATCAGAGATTCTATTTAGCCCTGTCCTGAATCACATCCATTCCCATCTCAGTTGGATCTGTGGCCTGGACTTCATAGTGAATCCCATCTAAAACTCTCCTCAGCCCATCTTTGGATGTTGCATACAACATTTTTGCTCTAATTCTTGATGCTGTTGGAGCCCTGAAAATCCAATTTGACACATGTAAATACAAATAACAAACCTCAAAAGAACAAAACAAAATAAAATAAAGTCACCCCACATCATGAAATGCAATTTTGAAGAACTTAACAATCATAATTTTCAATGATCTGTAGACAATTTTATTTGCAACTAGTGTATAGAGTATAGTTGAAGTAGTACTAAGTCTACGAACCATGCAATGAAGAAGATTTTGCTCTTCCGGCAATTGTCAACGGTGACAAAGTCGAAATCAAACACGGCGTATCTGCAGTCGTCATTGGGCAAGGATTTCGCAAGATCGTCGTAGCTCTCCCCCGAGCCACCGACCTTATCAACGGTGACGAGCTTCGATGTTTCGTCGATCTTGAACACTATGTACCTATGTATCTTCTTCCATTTCATCTCCATGAATGAGTTCTTGCACTCATCCGTCACCCACATTCCGGTCGTGGCCTGTTTTAGAATAAGATTTGTGAAAAGAATAAAAACAAAGATAAAAATTCAGAGGAATTAAAGAAGAGAAGAAAAGTACCATCTTGAAAGCCATAGCCATGGTTGTTGTCTAGTTTTAGTTAGATGTTGAAGTTAGGAAGGGAAAAAGAGAAAAAAAAAAGTTAGAAGATTGGTCTGAATTCTTGAGTATGTGGCACTTGGTGCTTTATAAAGATTGAGTGATGAAAATGCCACTATAGTTCACTTGTTTTTACAACATTGCCACACCAGAATACTAGATCTGTGGTGTATTATTGGTGTTGGTATGTGTTCTGTTTCAATGACCAAGTTGCCCTCAATTTAGCAAAATTTGTTTGTCTTTGGTTTGGTAAGCACCTGGGCTTTTGCTATTTGTTTTCATTTACAAATTGAGCTTTCAATGAGAATCAAGATGTTGCAACTCAACACCATGTTCTGCATATAATGAGAGAAAAAATACATATCCAGAAAAAATGGCCCCACAACCTAAAGTCTCAAATTTTATCCTTTCAACCAGAAAAAGATGGGCCTAATAAATGTGCAAAAAAGGGTGAAAAATGAAAATAAAAATGGTCCAGTTTTACTGTCTTAATAAAACTTTGCTGGATCATGATATGTTACCATTCTTCTTTAATTCTTTTTATCTCTCAATAAATCATCCCAACCATATAAAAATTTGTCTCTAAAGTTTTACTTTATAGTGAAGTATGTATGAACCTGACACTGAAACTGAAACTGAAACTGATACCAACCTTAGCTCTCTCTGACTAGAATTATCATGATATGGTCCAAGCACTTGTGAGTTTTCTTACTTTGTGTGTCGCTTTACAATTCTTAATTCTTTGTCATTTTCTGTCCTTGTACTTTGAATTTCTAGCGGAACCTTTTCTTCAACATGTATAATTGGTCTAGGTTTATTATGCATTGCTGATTGCTTGTCCTGTTCATATTGTTGTTAGCAAATATGGCATATTGTTTACGGTGCCGCATGACAAAAGAGGAGTTCCCTTGGCCTGCCTAAATGCTGACCACTCAAAACATATGCTGCTGGCATTACAAAGGATTCATGACAAGAAAGACTTGACTCAAGAGCATAAAACGTATATAGAATCTTAAATTGAAGTAGATCATACAATAAAATATATTAGGAAAAATCTCATCTTGGTAATCTATGTTTTATTGTATTAGTCTATTCAATTTTTTTTTTTCAATTTGAAGGTAGAAGATTCAAACTATTAATCTTGTGATAGAGTCAGGTGTAAATTTACCAAAAAGGTACGTCAGTAACCACAATATTTAGTAGTTTTGATAATAGTAAATATATAACATTAAAAAAAAAACCATCTAAGGACACCGAAGTCGTTTTGTTAACGGAAAAAAAAAAAAGTTTCATTTGGTCTAAATGTCCTTTACATGATGTACTAATCTATCGGTAAAATGCATTAATGCAAGTTTTTCCCTTCTCATCGCTACAAGCAGATGTTTAATTTTCCTTTCTTTCAGTTTGTTTTAAAATTTTGACTATTGTTGACGTAACGCTCAACATAAAATCAATAAGATATGGCATAGCTTCTTATTTTCTTTGCAATAATTGGTATAAAAAAGCTTATATTTTCTTCAAGAATAATAGTAGAAAGATAATGACAGAAAACGACAGGAGGCAGAAAATATCCAAATCAATCTTGATTAGATTTGATTTCAGTGGAACATAGAGCATATCATGGACCTAATAACAGATTAACCGTATTTACGTTTATCTATAAATTTGACTAATACAAAGAATTAGTATCAAAGATCGCAAACACAAGTACTTAAAGTTGGTGGTCCCATCTCGGATCGCACACCCACATCTTCCTTTCCCAATCCGATCTTAGTGTTCTTCAAAAAAAAAACGAAAAAAAAAAGAAAAAAAGTCTTTGCGTGAAAGCAAAGAAGAAAGGGCGATTGATTTATCAACGGAAAAAAAAGAAAACAAGAAAAAGAACCAAGAGGAAAAGATAAAAGAAGAGAAAAAAAAGAAGAAAAGGTATCACTTGGTACGAATAAGTCAATGAATGTACTGCCAATAACAATTTCTACTTCAGGTTCCTGATTAAATCCACTTTTGTTTTCGTTCTATTTGTTGTTTTTTACAACACACAAATAATATTCTATACAAGTCGCATAATTTCTTTTGCAATTCCTTTATTGGGAACTGAAAAAGATTTTCATTGACCCGTATGTCTTTTAACTGTTAAAAAATAATTTTAATTAAATTTAACAATTTTAAAATATATATGAGTTTCTCATCGGATAAATTTCTAATTTCTTTTCCATACTCCTAAGCATCTTGAGCGAGTAGTTTTTCCACAACTTTGTCTGAGAAAAACTGTGGCAGAAAGGGGGCAGCATCCCGACATTCACCAAATATTTAAAAAAAAAAAAATTGTGGTGGCAAGTCTCTACCTAATATACTAACATTGGAGATAGAGAGATGACTCATGAGAGTGGAGATTTTAAAGTACCAACAAGAAGTAAGATCCAGAAAATCTGTAAGCAAGATTGTGCATGGACTTGCTTGTATGGGGAAACATGCCCCATCATGTGAAATATGACCCCTTCTCTAGACAAACGAGTCCACAGGTTCACACCATACGCATAACCTTGGCTGGGTTGCTAAGGTTCAGCCAAGGTTGCACATTTGTGTACTCTCACCACATATTTAAGAACCCAAAAAGTTTATGGCTCTGCGACCCCAGCATCGCAAGAAACAAGGCACGGACCCTACAGAGGATGGGGCTGACCCCCTATTTCTTGTGATGTCGGGGCTATTTCGTACTTCGGTGATTTAGCTTTCTTTTTATTAAAGTAGTTGAGATTATATAAGTACACCAACTTTATTCTTTTTAATCTTTTTTTATTTAATTGAAAAAAGAACGAAGCACACAAGCAAGATTTGGTTGTTCTATTTTGATTTTCGCTGAAAATTTTTAAGTTCTTTATTAAATGGCCATATTTATTTTAATATACTTGGTGTTAGCAAAGATTATCACATGAATATAATGCGACAATGTGTAGCCATATGAACATGTAATTTATTAAAAAGAAATAGAGCGTCATTGATGAATGAATGATGAGTGCAAACTTGCTTGCGGTTGCTAGGCTTGCAAACTTGTATTCGCTAATCAGATATCAAGTCCTACCTTGGTGCTTCAGTTACTTTCTTCGGAAAGTAGCTGAGATCATATAAGTTACACCAACTTTATCCTTTAAACTTATTTAGTTAAAAAAAAAAAAGTGAGTCGTACCATACAACTTAGTTCACCCAATTATTTTTTTGGGAACTTTAACGTGTTTTATATTGGATACTCACGTTTTTAGTATCAACGAAGATTACTGCGTGAATATAATGTGACAATTTATCTAGTGTTTGACACACGTGAAAGTGTAATCGATTAAGAACAAAGAGTGATGCGTTGTTGCAATATCTAACAACTAAGCCCCGGTTTAATTGTATGAATGAATGATGTGCACAAAATCACTTTTTGGAAAGAAAGACCCCCATCAAATCCCGGCATTAGCTCAGCTCTTTTCCAATTGGATTTACCTTAATTGTGGCGAAGATTGATATGTGTGAGAGTGCATATATTTCTGCTTTGTGTAAACATTATGGATAATTACTACTAGCCTTTTCTAATATGTTTTGTTGGCTCCCGTTTTCTTTTCTTAGTGGTTGAAGCTGGAGCCTTAGCTGTGTTTCATTTGCCACTCTCTCTGACGAAGTCCATTTAGCCAAACTAGAGAGAGAAGAAAAAATCGTAATTGTGAAACTTTTTCTAGGTAACATTTTGAGGGGCCAGGGAGAAAAAAAAATGTCAGTTTATGCCAGAAAAAGTTGTTTAAATCTTTTTTTTTTTTACCCACCGGTACACTCTCTCATCTTTTAAAAAAGATCACATTTATGAAAATTCCTTTTTTTTACTTCCCTCTACAACCCTTGAACCTCTAGCCCGGCAGAAAGATGAGACCACACTAACCGCCTAGACTACGGAGAGGGCTGTTATGAAAATTGCCCCTGATTTATGCTTTGTCATGTAACCTGGAAGATAAGGATACCAGCGCCGCCGTTGGCTGTTGGGTTCAAAGTTTTTCTTTTCTTTTGAGAAATAGAGTTCAAAGTTTTTCTTTTCTTTTGAGAAATTGATCCTAGAAGGTTATAAAGTAAACGCAAGCTCACACACATATATACATGAAAACATTTATATGCTTGGGATTTAAAACCAAAAAGGAGAGGGTAAGGAAGAGACTATATTAGACTAGCACGAGGACTAGCAGGATTTTTGTTAAAAGTCCAAAATGAAGACTATGAAGTTATCGCTTTTAGATTCAAGACTTCTCAAAGGAACCTTTTAAGCGATGGAGTTGCTTTACATTTACCCCCTTTGTTCCAATCCACTACATTTTTAGGACCGCTATAAATCAGCTTTTATTTTCCGCCCTTTTGGTTTGTTTCGCTTTAGAAATACAAAAAATTATTTGACTATGATGTGATATGATTTTTGCTTTATCATCCTTTTCGATTAAAATATAGATAATATTAACCATTCACATGTGTATATTAAAAATGCATCAAGAGATGTCTTTGATGTGGGGGCATTGGAGTGTATAAAAGAAAAAAGGAAATAAAAGGACCAAACTTTGATGAAATTTATAGATGAGAGTTTAATGTGCATTAATTTAGAAAAGAAAAAATAGCAAAAATCTAAAGCTTTATTTTCTTTGAGCTTTTTTCCCCCCTTGTAATTGTATTAGTTTAAGGGACCCAATTACCTTTCTTTGTGGGAGGCATGATGCAATTGTCTTAACGAGATATCTCACATCTTCAATAATAAAAGACTAAAAACATGAAATTTAAAACCGGGAATTACACATGCACATAAAGGAGCGAGGAAAAAGATGAAACAGAAGTACCACCAAACACCGTCCTTTCTTCTTTTCACCAAGGAAGCAAATCATAGGCACAATTCATCTCATTCATATACAGCATGTCTGGAATTCATCTTTGCCACTATAAGATTATGAAAATCCACGCAAATCAAAATTCCATATATAGGAAGGATATTGGAACTTTTCATTCTCTATCTGGCCTTCAATCATCCCAAGAGATAGATAGGAGCTTTCCAAGGGATAAAAGACCTCATTGACCAGTATACTTGTTAATCTGCAAGACCAAGACATCATCAAAGTAAAGACGCATGATTAGGTTGTGAATTTTGAAGTCTCTGCCATACCTCAAAGTATTAGCAACAGAATCTTTAAATCTTCACTTGCTCTCATTCGCGGAATCGTCATCCTTCTTTGGCTGGGACTGTTAACAAAAGCATGATTATAAGTTAAAATATCCGACATGCAAGGCACACATAAAAGACAAAGGTGGTAACAGATATTAGTGCCACCATAAAAGACATGATTTATGACACGGACACGTGCACATGCAACTCAGTATGAACGCACCTCAGATTGATTTTGCAAAGATGCAAGGAGATCTTTGACTGCAGGATCATTGGGATCAACGCCAGGAAGCTGCCGGATAAAATGATAAACATATCAGGAGGGTCTCAACATATGTTGTAGGTGACAAATGTAGAATTCAATAGAAACACCACTTACAGTTGCAAGGATAGATGAGACAAAAGACTGATCCTCCAACACTTTGCTGGCATCAGATGGAGTACTTTCTTGCATGGACATTTGAAGAGCTTCACGTAGCAGGAGAGTGTTATTAATCAAAGAACACAAATGTGTTGAACTTGCGTGTCATGCGTCGATACACAAAATTGAATTCAATGGCATCAGAGAACTTACCCAAGGCCAACTCCTGATCCTCACTAGTTGCATCTAACATCTCAGCATCTACTGCATGACCAGATCCAGATATATTCATCGACATTGAAACAGCCTGTCAAGCAAAGTTTTCATTATACCTGATTGGTTTATATTAGTTATTAAGAAACAAAGATATAGTAGCGGCATTACTTTCTATTCAGATGATAATAATTGACGAGAAGCAAACGAAGGCCATAGAATCCGACCACAATGCAGGTTAAAACAAACACTTATGACAAAAAAGAAGGCAAAGAAATAGAAACCATGTCATCAGTGGTCTTTTTATTCTCTTCAGGGGCTGCTGAATCATTAAGACGATCAGTCATAGTTGCATCCTCTGCTTTGGATGATGATTCCTCTCCTTTTTCTTGCCTAGAAGCTTCCTCAGCAGCCTGTTTCGCAGCAGCCTCTTGCCTTGCTCTTTCCTCTTCCATAGAAACTCTGAGGGCAAGAGCCAACTCAGGATCTAGATTGGGATCTACACCGAATTCAAAGCCAGAAGCACCACCAGATGCTGCAGCAGCTGCAGCCGCTGCTGCAAAGCCACTCCCTCCATCCCCATCCCCAGTGAATACAGGTGTACTGCAGAAGTAGAAAATTTTAAGTAAATTATTTCAAGGTCCAACCGCTAGTTCGAAACTTCCAATTAAAAAAGTGAGCTACAATATAACAGTCAGTCACACCTTATAAGCACATCTGAGAGAGCATTTGAACCAGGAGGAACATGAACCATGTGACTAGTGTCATTATTATTAACAGCAGCGAGAAGGGCTTCCAACTTTTCCGGCTTCGCATCATCTTCTTCACCAAAATTCACAATATCAAGAGCTACACTATTCTTCTTTAGTTTCTTCCCAATCATCTCCAACACCCTTCTTCTCATACTTAATCGGACTGAGTGCAAAGCAATAAAGAACAAGTTAAACATCCCCCAAAAACAAACGAGCAAGGAAGCTACTATGGCCTACCTTCCAGCAAAAACTATAATCCTCTGTTGTTGATTCTTGTTCTGTCGATGCTTAAGAGCCTAACTGAGCCACCTGAATCCCAGCAGCTATGTTCATCTCACCACCCATTTCAAGACCTAAATAGAAATAGCGTCTAAGAATTTTAGCATATAGGCACAATAAGAGAATGATATAATACTTGGTCACTAAAAACTAAGAGTAACGGGGGAAACACAATCAATTTTCAAAGGAGGTCTAAACATTTCTCATTTTTTTTTAACTTTAGGTTGGAACTTCGAATTCATACTTGTAATACCACCATCTACATTCAGATTAGTCCATTTCTAGTTATTCCTTTTCAACTCCTATTTATCAACCCCTAATTGACCATTCACTCGCTCGCACAATGAAAATGCACATAAATTCAGATCATAACAATCACTGAATACAGATTAAAAAAAACTTAAAAAATTAAAAAGAACAGATAAAAATTTAGGAAAAGTAAAATACCGTGCATGCAAGACAAAATCTTGCCCAGATCACTAGTTGGAGTGGCCAATACACGAACCCCTTTTCCCGCCATTGTCAAAATTCCCACAGTATTCTCCGGATTTGACTACAAATTTCACAAAATAAAGTTTTTTTTTTTAAATTCTAAGTACAGAAAAAAAGAAATATAATAATATATAAGATGAGATTACATGTTAAAAATTAGTCAAAATCAAAAAATAAAACCTGGGTTTTAGCACCGCAGACGAGACTAACAGCGTCAGATTGAGCTTGAAATCGAGAGGGATGGTAATCGCCGTTTCGCATCCATTCTGAATTGTCGATGCATATCATAGTCGCCTGATAAAATCAACGAAAAAAACAAAACCCTAATTATTACGAAACCCTAGAATTTGAAAAATGAAAAGAAATTAAATAAAAAGGAAAGTCTAATGGTGGGGGTTTTCTTTCAGGGAGTGACCTCGAGAACCATGGTTGCTTGGAGAAAGAGAATCGGAGACAGTCGCGGCAGAGAGCTAAAGAGAAATTTCTTCTCTTTTATTTGAGCGGTGCTTTTAAATATTATTATTATTTTTCTCCCAAACACACACCCCCTGTTATTTTTATTTTTGTTAAAGGCACCCTATACTTTATTGTAGTTTCTTTTTTATCGCCTCGTGAAAGTTTTCTTTTCAGAGTACATTCAGGCACCCTTGAAACTTTAACCTTACTGGATTATTAGTTCTCTCAAAAGCATAATAACAAGTGTTAGTTAAAAAAATTTCACATAAGTTATAGCTTTTGTGATACCTTATCCTACGAAACTTCAAAACATTACATCCATTTTCCTTGAAATATCAAATGCTAACAAAAAATAGTCATTTTGTTATAATTTTAATAAAAAATTGACGAATAATTATAAAGTTAGACTGTATTTTGGTAATTCTGCTAATAAAAATAACCATAAAAATTAAACTATAATAAAAATAATATTTATTGATGATTAAAAACAAAAAATAATTAAAATCATTATACCATTATAATCCTTCTTTTTTGATATACCAAAATTTTCTTCAAAATTTTAATAATTTTTTTAACACGCAAAAAGCATTTTGAAAATTTAAAAGTTATCTATATTAGTGAAATGAAAAAGAATATAACATAAATGTATTCAATATAACAAAAAATATCACGCAAAATTTTTAAAGAGAGAAAAACTTTGATAATATTAATAAAATTTCTTTCATATTTTTGAAGATTTCATTAGTATTTATACCTTTAAAATTGAAAAATAAAACTTTAAAGAAAATTAGGTATATCAAAAAAAGAGGGATCGGATAGTAGTACGTTTTTAATTGATTTTTTAATCATTAATAAATATTATTTTTTATAATTTTAATTTTTTTATCAAAATATTCCTAATTTTGTCAATTTTCCATTAAAATTCTAATAGAAAAAACATTTTTTGTTAATAGTTTATATTTTAGGAGAGAACATATTTTACGTTTTGAAGTTCGAGAGGCAAAATATTACAAAGGCTATAATTTAAGGGAAAGTTTTGTAATTAATCCTAATAATAATAATAATAAAAGAACCTTACTTAATCAGGATCAGAAATGTAATTTATAAAGTTGGAGAATTAGGTTGCTTGTCATAAATTTTATTTAATTCTGGATTTATATGACAAACTTTTATTAGTTTGGATTTATTCACATTTTGATTTTGTTGACTTTTAATAAATCTATTTTTGTTAAACAAATTCAAAATTTTGATATCTGTAACATAAATCCAAATGTGAAGTTTTTTTTTTTTTGTCATTCTTTAAAATTTCTCATAGTTAAAGAATCACCATCTAATTTAAGCCGATATAAACTTTTCAGTTTTCACTTATTTCATTGTACAATTCATATATATTATGCAATATTTCAGATAATTATTAACTTGTAAAAGCTTATTGTAGAAAAATAAAGGGTTTTTTTTTTTTTTGACATTGTTGCCTTATGGCATATTTGTAATTTTCTCTTTAATTTTTGTCTTTAGAATTTACACTCTGCATTTATAAATTAGTAGCAAACCACCACTATTAATAATGTTGTTAATTTTTTTTAAGGAAAATTAATAATTTTTACATGAAACGTGAGTACAAAAATGAAAGGTCTTCTTTTATGTATATTATCCCAAATTTATTTTCAATATAAAATTAATTCAAAATTTTTAATTTAATAAAACTTAATTAAAAGTCTTAATCATAATAAATTTGGATTACGATACACTAATGCAATATATAAGAACAAGTCAACAACAACAAACCTTTTCATACTTTCGTCGGCGTCGTTTTTAGATATTTCATTAGAGACCTTCTCTCTCTCTCTCTGTTTTTTTTTTTTTTTCAAGAAATCAGGGTGGGAAATATTGTCCTGTTAGGGGTAGGAAATTTATTACAACTAATCAAGTAAGCGATGACATAACCGTAATACAAATTTCAAATTCTTAGAAGAAAAATAAGACTCCAATATTTTATTTATATTGTTCTATTCTATTAAGATTAAGGAAATTCATTAAAAGTAACTCAGTAAGCGACGAAATTTGGCTACGGATATTCTCTAAGTACAAATTTCAAATTCGTAGAACTAAAATAGGACTCTGATATCTTATTTATTTTATTTCTTGGTTGAAGAAGAATAGGACTAGATATTGGTGAACTCCTTTCTTGTATAAATAGGCCCTATCACCAAGATGATTTTGAAAGGTCTTTGATGCATGCATGCAAAAGGTTACGTCCATTGTGATTTAGAGCCCGACAACGTTCTTGTCTTTCCTTCTGTTGAAGGTGGACATTGTCGAGTTAAAATAGCAGATTTCGGGTTGGCTAAGGAGCCTGATGAAAAAATAATTCCAGATGATTACAAGGGCAAATTTCGAGGAAGCCCATTTTACATGTTGCCGGATTCGGTGGTGTTCAGAGAGATTAAGCCTGCATTGGACATATGGTCTTTGGGTTGCATTGTGCTAGAGATGATCACTGGGAAACGGGTGTGGCATGCCTTCGAGCGTTCAAGAATTGATTTTGCTTTTGTGTTGGCATCTACCGCCCCACAGATAACCCAAGACATGATGGACACTGGAAAGGATTTCTTGCGAAAGTGTTTTGCGATAAAGCCAGGCATGCGATGGATGGCGCATATGTTGTTGAAGCATCCGTATGTGAGTAGAGATTAAGCACTCCCTGAAAGCGAACCAAGTTGAATTATTTTTTGTAATAAAAGAATTGGTCTTATGCTATGCATCATTTTAAAATTTTATTCATTTGTAATGAAAATGTTAGATGTTAGAAGTTAGAATGTTTCAATTTTGATTTCTTAAAAAGGTTTAGTTGTGTGCTGTGTTTTTTGTATATACGAAATCCTATAGTTTTTTTTGGTAATATATCTTGGAAATCTTTATTTGATTCTATAAGGCCTTACAAATCTTCATACCCATTATCCTACTACTATATTTCTTGCTAATTAGAATGCCATATTGTGGCAATTAATCCACCTAGAAAGGTAATGGGTCACTCTTTCAACACTTCCTTCAATAATACTCAAGGCATGCTGAGTGGCAGCAAAATAAATCTTATTCGCGGCTATTTAAAATTTGGTATTCCTCATGTCATATCGTAATTTTACTCTACAGATATTAAATGGATATGTTATTGAATTTGCATGGATGATTTTTTTTTTTCCTTTAGACTTCACAAAAGAGGAGAGCATAAATTTAAAATAAATAATCATAGGATAAAATATATAGAAATACATATTTACAGGAAGCAAACCATAAAATTTATAGAAAGTCAACCACAATGGCCGGTTTAAAAACATAGACCTATAACTAAAAGGAGGTCAAACAGCGGTGACCATCAATCCAACAAATAAAAAGCGTTTCGTCTGTGGTCTTCCTATTCTCCATCATAGGACTAATGAAACCATAGTAATTAAGCACTAAGCAGCGCCAGCTCCTATCCCAGTAAACATAGCCTGCAAATCATATATTTTCCAAAAGTTAGGCCACGCAACAACCCTATACTAATGACAACAGACATTATTTACAACCTTGTGAATGTAAAGTCAACGAGAAAGTCAGACAGTCGTACATATGCTTGCCTAATAACGAAATTAACAAGACAAATTAATCTTGTGTTTAGAAAATAAGTTCATACTCTATTCATGTAAAGCTTTTTTATGCTACGGTGTAAAGTAAAAATATATTATAGTGTAAAACATCCACATGTTATAATGTTTGAGTTTAAATTAATTTTGAATTTGAATTTATTGCCAAATAAGAAACAAAAGTAGGCCATGTACTAACAAGAATAATAGCCTCTATCTACATAAAAATGGAGGGTAAAGACAAATGTTTTGAGTTCCAAAAGGTGTCTTTAAAGAAGCTAAAGTTCATATTATATATGTTAAAAATAAGTGGAGGGAACATTTGAGAAAAGTCAAAAGTTCATATTATAGGAAAAATACTATTTTAAAGAGATGCATTAAGAAATACAAGACTTCAAAATAAAAAATAGAAATACAAAAATGCTCATTTCCATGTAAATGCGTGTCTCGGTCTAATATTGTTACATATATATGTTAAAGATTAGAGACATATAAAATGTGATTTCAGTAGTTAAAGAATAAAAGATGAAAAGGTGAAAAAATGAAAAAAAAGTAAGAAAATAAAAGATAAAGAGAGAACGACAAATATTTTGAACAGTAAGAGAGAAGTCAAACACTACTGGAACTCGCATTGCATTTCACAATTCTCTTCCTTGCTTTTTCCATCCCTCGTTCAGTTGGTTCTTGGATTATTGCTTAAGGCAATAAAGAAAGCTGAATCTTTGTGCAGATAAACATAGGCACAATATGGAGGATTTTGTTTATTCATCACTTCTCAACGAGGCAAGAAAGGCCTTGAATGAAGCCTTGGTATTATTCCAAGGAAAACCAGTTGGAACGATCGCTGCGCTGGACAGCTCCGAACAACAACCCAACTATGATCAGGTGTTTGTCTTTTTCTTGAAATGTACGTTTGATTTTTAGGTTCTGATGTGCCCTTCTCATCTTGTAATGAAGAAAATTATCTTGCAGGTGTTCGTGAGGGATTTTATTCCCAGTGCCATATATTTTCTGATTAATGGAGAGCCAGATATTGTGAAGAATTTTATCTTGCAAACTCTCCATCTTCAATCTCAGGATAAAAAAATCGACTTGTTTCATATGGCAGAAGGGGTATTGCCAGCTAGTTTCAAAGTGGTTCTTGATCCAGTCAAGAACTTGGAATCTTTAATAGCAGACTTCGGAGAAGCGGCCATTGGGAGGGTTGCACTGGTTGATTCGGGGTTTTGGTGGATACTTTTGCTCCAAGCATACACAAAGTCTACCGGAGACACTACTTTGGCTAAACTTCCGGAATGCCAAAAGGGTATTCGCCTCATTCTCAGTCTATGTCTTTCGGAGGGGTTTGATACGTTTCCAACTCTGCTGTGTACTGACGGTTGCTGCATGATTAATCGTAGAATGGTAATTCTTTCACATCATGTTTAGTCTTATTGCTATCTCTATCTTGCACACCTTGAAGCTATCCATAAGGTTATGAATAATTACTTCATAAAAATACTGTGTTACCTTCAAAAGTTAAAAACCTCTATGGAGGTCCTTGTTTTGAATCTATTCTTGGAAAAAAAAGGTTTTGTTTTGTAATTTTTTTTTATTTCTTTAGAGGACCATAAACCAGTTGCATCTCTAATTAGTTTCTTGTTGAGGGTGTAGCCTTGTTCTCTTCTTTGTTATGGGTGGCCAAGTTGATTTCCGTGTGAACATTAAACTTTTTCTGCTATAGGCTTTTATTTCTTTTTTCAAGTCTAAATGATTGAAGTGGAATGAAGTAGCCAAGAACATTGTTCATCATACGCTGGTCACATAAGCATTTTTCTACCTTTTAATTACTAGCAGAAGAATTGTACTTCTCATCTTTGAGTTTATAATGACTGAAATCTTGTGTTCTTTTTTGATTAACCAATGCATGAATTTGATTTTCTTTACTGTCTTCTGACTAGCGGTTTATGGTTTCAGGGTGTTTATGGGTATCCCCTAGAAATTCAGGTCCTTTTCTTCATGGCGTTAAGATGTTCCTTAAATCTGCTTCAGTGCGATAACGAAGTAGGTGGATTTATTGAAAGAATTATGAAGCGCCTTCGAGCACTAACATTTCACTTGCGAAACTATTTTTGGATGAACATGCAGCAACTAAATGAACTCTACAGATACAAAACAGAAGAATATTCTGAAAAGGCCAAGAATAAGTTCAACATTATGCCAGATTCTATCCCCAATTGGATTTTCGATTTCATACCAGCTCGGGGCGGCTATTTCATTGGAAATGTCGGCCCTGCAACAATGGATTTCAGGTGGTTTACCTTGGGCAATTGCATGGCAATTCTTTCATCCTTGGCCACTCCTGACCAATCGACAGCGATCATGGATCTGATAGAGTCCAGATGGGAGGATCTGATTGGCGAGATGCCATTGAAGATATCTTATCCAGCTTTGGACAACGAGGAGTGGAAGATCATAACAGGATGTGACCCAAAGAACACTAGATGGAGCTATCACAATGGCGGATCGTGGCCAGGTATGCTTTCCAAGAATAATTGTTTATAATTGATGTCCTTAATCACAATTCTCTCTTTTCTTTATGAGCTGTCTGTCGATGCCTTGAGTGCAATTTTCATGTCTTCTGCCCATGCATAAGTTTAACAAATCATGTATTCATATATGTTTATAACTTGAGATCATGTTGTTCATGCAGTTCTGTTATGGCTTCTAACCGCTGCATCTATCAAGGCGTGCCGGCCTGAGATTGCAAGACGGGCAATTGCACTTGCAGAGGCCAGATTGTTGAAAGACAACTGGCCTGAGTACTATGATGGAAAGCTTGGTCGGTTCATTGGAAAACAAGCAAGAAAGTTGCAAACATGTTCCATCGCCGGTTTTTTGGTAGCAAAAGCAATGCTCGGAAATCCTTCTCACGTGAACATGATTGCTCTGGAGGAGTACGACCAGCTTTTTTAGACTAACTTATTTACAGTAATAGGTTTTCTTGTAAGATTTGCTAGAAAAAGTACTTTCTTCAACTTTGTCTTCTTGTTTTTCACTATATCTTCACTATCAATCACACACTCAAGTACCTTTTCAATTGGTTCTACAAATACCATCTGCCATGCTGCTGTAACCCCAAATTCATCTTATCGAAGAATTTAGTGCTTGGCTCTGCAAGTGGCTTTGAAATTTTTGAACTAAGCTTTCCATACAGGGGCAAGGGATGATTGTGTGACAATTTTCTTCAAACTTGAATGTCCCTTGTCTGGCTTTCCACTAAATATTTTGAGATCTCAGATTTTCCTCATAATCAAATGACAGAAACTGATCTATTAGCGTCCTTTTAATTTTTTTTTCCAAGATAAGATTGGCATTTTCCCTTAGTATCTCCAACCTTTTTTTAGTATTGATTCCACCACAAAGAATTAAAAATTCCTTGGCCGAATAGACACTAATTTGGCTTGTCTTTCCAAGGGCACATCCACATAAAGCTGACAACGAAAACGACAGATACAAAACAACAAATAAAAGGGTACAAACGACACTATAGAACATAAGAAGCTACTAAAATATTTCTACACTACATCGTACTCAAACTAAATTCGTACTTTGGATTAGGAGTACACCTTAGGGAATGTTTGGCACACTGTATTATATTGCATTGTATTATATTAGTGTTATACAATATATTGTTTAGTTTTGCACCATATTAACATGTTGTATTACACTATACGATGTTCCTTTACCCCCGTATATTATTGTGTTAGTATTTAAACTTTAAATATAGTAAATTTGGATCATAGTTTTGGGGTCGAAATTCAGGTTTAGGATTGGGATCAGGATTCGAGACCAGGACTAGGGTCGGGATTCGAGACTGTAGTCAGGGCTAAGATTCAAGACTGAGGTCGGGATTCAGGATTAGGGTTAGGATCGGGATCGAGATTTGGGATAAAGGTCAAGGTCAAGATTCAAGACTGGTGTCAGGGTCAAGGCCAGAATTTGTGGCCGGGATTAGGGTTTGGACTCTAGGTTGGGATTCGGGACAGAGGACGCAGTGGGGATTGGGGATTGAGGTCGTGGTTGAGATTGGTGACTGGTGTTGAGGTCAGGGTGTGGATTGGGGTCCAGGTTGGGATTTGGGACCAAGGTCGTGATCGGGGTTGGGATTCTAGATTGGGAACGAGGTTAAGGTCGGGATTCGTGATTGAGGATTGGGGTCGAGATTCCAGAATGGGATTTGAGACTAAGGTCGGGGTTGAAATGGAATTTGAGATTAGGGTCACAGTACGGATTCAGGGTCGGTGTTGGGACTTTGGGTTGGGATTCTAGACGGGGGTTAGGGTCGAGGTAGAGATTTGGGATCGATGTTAGGATTTGGGACTAAGGTTGAGATTGAGATTCAAAACTATGGTCAGGGTTATGATTTGCACCAGGGTCGAGGTCAAGATTTGGTGTTGGGAATAGGGGCCGAGGTCGGGATTCAGGGTCAGGATTTGGGACAGTAGCCAAGGTCGAGGCCAGGATTTAGGGCTGGAGTCAGAGTCATGGTCATGATTTTGGGTTGGGATTCAGGACCTGAGTCGGTGTCAGGACTAGAGACCAAGGTAAGGGTCGAGATTTGGGACCGGTGTCAGGGCCAAGGTTAGGATTTGAGGCCAGGGTCAGGGTCGGGAATAAGGAACAGCGTTGGGGTCAGGATTCAGGATCAGGGTCTAATTTTATGGAAATGAATCATGAGCCTAAATCGTGTTTACATTCGTTTAACTTTTTATCAGTTTGATCCACCTTTAAGCTCTTAAAAAAAAAAAAAAACTCCATAAAGGATGAGACTTGAGAGAATGTATTAAGTATGATAGGGAAAAAAAAGAATGAGGACCAAACAAAAAGAGAGAAGTCTCTTGAAGCCTCCACCTCTATGTGATGTTGTAAAAAAAATTCTTATACTGTTCAAAGAGAAAATTATGCCATTTTTTTTGACAAAATGAGATGCATATATATATATATATATAAGCGAGTTTTTATTGGTTACATTTTTGTAGTTATCGATCAAATTATAAAAATAAATACAAATTTTAATGGGATATTTACGATTTTATAGCTTGTATGTTGAGTTTATAAAAATGTAAACCTCTATTTTGATTGTTTTTAAAACTATACCCCGAATTTCAAATCCATGTCAAATCTTGTATTTTTTCTAGGTCAAAAACTGATTTGATCTATGAATATTGATGATTTCACCTTTTGTAGTTTATAGATAAACTTGTAATAAAATACTAATTAGGATAAATTACACTGGCATGTTTGTGTTTTACCTAAAGTACAAAGACACCTTTAAACCACAGCTAATTACATTGACATTTCGTGACTATTCAAAAAAATTATAGAGAGATTCGCTTTGTTAGTTGATTGTGAGATGATTGTTGATTTTGTTCAAAATACCAAAAATGCCCCTCCATCAATTAAAAACAGCTTTAGTTATTTATATGGCAGGAAATGACGATTTTGCCCTTCATTGACGTTAAAAATAAATTCAAATAATTTGTACACACTTGTTACTATAAATTTTACTCCATTGGAAGATAAAACGTTGTTTTTTCTTTTTCTCTCTCTCAAAACTTAACAATTATATTCAAAATAAGATAAAATACAAAGATTAAAATTATATAGTCCAACAAAATTCGACAATTAATTCCTCAAAGTAATCACAACAACACAAACTAATTAAAAGCACACTTCAATCACAACAAAATTAAATAATTACAACAAAAACAAAACTAACCAATTCTAACAAATAATAATATAATTATAAAAAAATGGTTTATTTTTTTTTCATAAACTAACTAATTCCAACAAAATAAAAAAAAAATCCACTTTCTCTTAGTGTTCTATTTTCATTAAAGATTAAAAATTTATAACAAAATTATAAAAACATAAATGAAAAACAAATATTTTTAAGGAAAAAAAACAATATATATCTCTAGAACTTAAAATAAAAAATAATAATGTAAAAGATCAAATAAAAGTCTTAAAAAATATATAAAAATAATAGTGTAAAAAAATTTGCCTTTCTCTAGGTGGGGCACAAATAGGTGAACAACAAGTGAGGGGGGCCGACTGGGGTGGCAGCCTAACAGGGGGTGGGGGGGAGGGTGGAGGGGGGGAAGGGCGGGGCTGGGCTTGACAGGAAAAGGGGGTTGGCGAGCCTAGGCTTGATGGGAAAGGGGGTTGATACGGCTAGGTTAGGCTCAAAAAGTAGGGGTTGGTCGGTGTTGGGCTCAACAGTAATGGGGTTGAGGGGGGCTAGGTTTGACGTAAATAGTGGCGGGCTAGGATGGGTGGCCTGGTGGTTGGTCACTCGGAGTGGGTGCTGGCCAGACGCAGGGCAAACAAAAGTGTAGGTAGTCACCAAAAGACAGAGGGATGGTTAAGAGGAGGAGAAGGCCGAGTGGAAGAAGGGGGAAGGGGAGGGGGGAGGGTTTTTTTTGTTTTGTTTTGGCTACTGTTACTTTTTTTTTTTTTCAAAACTATGGTTGAGATTTTATTTTTTAGGTCAATGACTGGATTAAAAAAGTTATTTCATCATTTCAAACTAAAAAGTAATAGAGTTAAGTCTATGTAATGACAGAAAAAATCCAAAAATTAATAAGTATGATTAATTAAGGATTTTTTTCATAATTACTCCATTAAGTACTTAAGAAAGCACAATATTAGAATTTAGCAACATGTAAATTTAAAAGTCTTAATAGATATAAGACCTTAGAAATAAATAATATTATGAATGCACAACTTTATGCGTTGTATTTGTAAAACATGTAACAAATGTAATATTATGATAGTGCACTTAAATAATTAAAAATTATCATTTAATGTGCTAGACTAAAAGTTTATGTTTTATTAATTTCACACATGAGCCATAGTAGTGACATTATAAGAATCTCAATTAAGATACTTAAATTGAGATATGTGATAAAAAGTGAAATTTTTAACTTACTATGATTATGCGAAAATTCCTATCGATATTAGTTTAGTAAGAGAAATCTCGATCATAGTGGTCAAATAGCTCAGCACCATAATTAAGAAATGGTGAGTACAAAGTTTATGAAAATAAGATGATCTCAAAATTCAATGAGATCATAGAATAAGATAAGAATTTTATAAGTTATAAGGATTATTGGAAATTTGAGAATTTGCAATTTCTTATATGTGCATAGTAAATCACTTACGAGTGTAAATAATTGTGTGAAATTTATAATAATAAATTATTATTATTATTATTATAATAAAGACGTTAATGGAATTCACAAACATTGTATGAGCCTTTAAGGCATATACAAAATCACAAACGTACAAATTTTAATCCGTAAAGTGATTATGGAAAGTTTAAAGAGCATCCATAGATTGGATATGGAGTCATAAATGACTTTTCATGATAAACAATTTGGATTATACCCATAAAGCACGTAATTATACTAAGTCTAGATTTTGAGTTAAATTGACCTGTAGATAATCAATTTAATTTACAAACATTTTTATAAATTATGATAATTATTTTTACGATAAAATTTGATGTGTATAAGATGAAATTTTTTAATGAAAATATATGTTTTAATTAACATTTTAAAGTTTTAAAATTTACAAAAATTATTTTGATCAAGTTTTAAATACAAAACATTATTTTAAAAAGAACGTAAATGCGGTGAATATAGTTAATCACTAATTTTGAAAACAAATGTGGCAAAGTTCATTGTTTCGAAATAAAATCACAAAAATTCATAAAAGTATGAATAAATTCATGAAAATAATTTTTGTAACAGTATGAAAATTTTAGTAAGGCAATAATACAATAAGAGAATTAGAATTTATGTAATTATTTTTAAAGAGCAAGAATAATACAGTTTTAGAAAAATACAGCTTTGTTTATGAAAATTTTAAGTTTACGGATCAAATTTGATCAACTTAACATGATATATATTAGACTATGTAGACCACATAAAAATCTATAAATACATGAATAAAAAAAAAGAAGCAGGCCAATCAAAAATCAACCACACTCTCTCTCCTTAAACTCAGTCCAAGAATTAGGCCTCTGTTTTCGACACCTCCTGCACCAACAAGAAGATCTCATCGAGCTGAGTCCAATGGTGTGCCATGCTGCCCATGTGCCACCCATAACTCTGCTGTAGAAAGCCACACATGCCTATCGGAGTGGCAGAAAAACCCAAAATTTTCCAACAAGATATCTTCGTCGTATGGCATCCGATTGACATGATTTTTGTTCCTATACAACCACCATGATGAGTAGAACATGATCCACCCTTGGTTGCACCTCAACAACTGTCAGAATGCTTCGCCCATCTACCCCATCACCACCGTCGTGACACCACACGATCTTGTTGCCTTTATGACGGTGATCGACACCGCCCGACGCAAAAGAGTCAGGAGGAGACGGTGACTAAGAACCTTCAACCAATTGTGCCGTAGTGCCGCCGCCAACAAGAGATCGGAGATCCTCACTGCTGCCACCATGGATGAGATCAAGTTCATTGTTTCAGGAGGTGTCACACCAAATTAAAGGCACGAACACCTTCAGAGGGTCAAGAAGAAGAAAATTGACACCTTAATTGCATGGAATGACCGTCGATCATCGAAAATAGAAGACCATCATCTAGCACCTCCTAGGAGCTCCTGGAACCATTGTTTTGTGCTGTGTTGAGGCACGCTATTGAGGCAAAAACAATCAAAGGTCACCAAGGAAGGAAAGCCCCAACTCAATTGCATGGTAACTTTGCCAGAAAGCCACAATCAGAGTCTCAATTTTGCCATCGTCGTTAGGCTTCAATCCGTATGGTTAGAGGTCAAATTGCATGAAATTGAGGGTACCATCAAACTCAGTAGGTGGAAAACTAGCAGAACCTGAGACTTCAACTCGGTCCGGTCACCGAAGCTACCACATGCAGCCCATGCATTGCTATATACGGTTGGCCTCCAACGGACCTTGGCTGCCGAGCTCCCGACCTTTGATCAACAGTCCAAGACTACCTCCTAACTCGTTTCGATGCTCTAAACACGATGGTGCCCTTCGTTTGAGCTAATTCCACTCCATTGAAAAACGTCCAGTTCCAGCTATATGCAAATTGAGGCGACTCAGACTGTAGCAACATAGTCTAGAATGACGTTTCCAACAATTATAAATCTCCATGAAGCATTCCTAGCCATCCACGGTAGCTTGAGGACCATTGTCGAGGGTGATTTGCAAACTATCGATAGATCGAGATGAAATTGGACCCACTTAGCTCGGAGTCCAGGTAAGTGAGAATTTCGCCTATAGTATGAACAATTTTAAAATCAATTGTTTCAGATGTTTTCATAAAAATTTATGAAAATACATGATAAGTGATTTGTTACATTGTTTGATGTTATGATGTGTGTTATATTATGATAATATGATTTATTATGTTATGTTATGTCATGTCATGATATGCTGTGATTATGTTATGATTAATGTGTGACGCATGAAATATTTAAATTATATTGTTTAGTCACCCTCAAGTTAAGTATGTTTATGATTTATGTAATGTGATGTTATGTAGCAACATGCCATACTGCATACACATAATAAAATAAGAGAAATTAATAAGACAAGTTAATGATTTATGATTAATGTGTGATGTATATAATATTTAAATCATATTGTTTAGTCACCCTCAAGTTAAGTATGTTTATGATTTATGATTTATGTAATTGTGATGCTATATAGTAACATGCTATACTACATACACACAATAAAATAACAGAAACTAATAAGACAAGTTAAGAGCGTCGTATCAACCTCTCGACCTACAAGGAGGCTTAAAAAAAGGTTTATGATCTCGGCGTCGTTGGGGACCTCACGAACCCTAACTACTTGAGGATCGCGCGCAACGGTACCATCACCTGGGCCCAATTAATAAGATAAGTTATAGTTTAAATTATTAAGCATAAAACAAGTTGATAAGCAAGCATAAGATGTTCATGCATATTTTTATTAAAATAATTTTTAATTATGTTTTGCGAGACTAATTTCCTACTTGTTGAGTGAAAACTCATTTAAGTATGTTCATATTGTAGGTATGAAAAACCTGTTAGCGGCACTTGATGGGCAGTGATGAGTGGCAGACGAATAGTAAAGATGGGAATAGATACTGCTCATGCAATTTGTAATATTTCTGCATTTTTAGTTTACAAATTTATGCATGTTTTTATTTTACAACATTATGTATGTCCTTAGTTTACAAAAGTTATGTACATATAAATAGTAAATAAAATTATGTAATTATGTTTTAAAAATAGAGGTTGTAATCATATAGCCTTTGTCTGTAGAATTTTAGGGTTTTGAAATGTTGCAATAGACAACACAACAAACACACAAAAATTTTCAAGTAAAAAAATTATAAGATTATTTAGAATTAAAAATAATTATAGGAGTTTTACGTTAAATTAAGAAAGGAATTTTTTTTTATCAATATGTTTTATGAATTTATTATCATGGAAGTTTAAATGGTTATGGTTTAGGAAACTATTATGTTGGACTTAAGAGAATAAGTTATAAGAAAATTCTTATTATGTTAAGTTTTTTTTTTTTTTTAAGAAAAAAAGAGATTAAGCTTTAAGAAACCAATATGTTAGTTTTAAGAAATTAAATTATAAGACAAAAATACAACGATAATTTTAAGTAAGGATTTTAATGAATATGTTTTATGAATTTATTATGAGATTTTAAAAGAATATCATTAAGGAATTAGTATGTTTAGACTTACAAGTTTAAGTTATAAGAAATTATATTTCGTTTAGTTTAAAAGATTAAGTTTTAAGAAAGCATTATGCGTTCTATTTTTGTTGGTTTCTTGGCAAAACCCTAATTAGCATTATTTTTTCCCAAACCTAAATGTCCACGTGATGCAGTTCCTAAATGACTTAGATTGCCTTGATTTGGTTTCTAAAGTGATAAATTATGTATAACTTCCATTATTACGGGTTGCTGCTTTTTACTAGTAAAGCATGTTTGGCCTTACTTATTATTATTATTATTATTATTATTATTATTGGTGGATTGCTGACTAGGTAATTCATTAATTTTAACTGTTATTGAATGTCTTTATTTTCCTCAGTGGAAAATAAATTTGAAGACGAGTAAACTATATTTAGAAGTGGTGCTACTTATGGCATTATATTTTCTTGGCTTTTTCTTCTTACAAATGAAAATATATAGTTGTAATTAATACGCCTTCTTTTACTGTATTTTTACATAAATCACATATACGAAAAACAAGAGAAGCTAAAGAGATCAGGATTTTTTTTTTTATAAAAAAGTTCTATCATATATACGTTGTTATGAGTAGTGAAGAAGTTAATTGAGAATAATTGCGTGGAACCCTTGATTACAAATAGTTAACTCTATTTACCTAATTGGAATATATGTAGCTTTTCTCTCATCACGTGCTACTTTGCTTTCAGCAGAATGAACGACGTTTTCTTTGTTCCAACTTCTGAGACTACTTCTGGTTAGGCGTCAAGCATCTCAATGATATATGTATATCGACATAAGACAGACGAATACTTATATAAGGCAAACAACAAATTCAATGTTGACTCAGAAATTGAAAACTCACTCGGGGATGGAACGGTGGTCCACATTGAATTTGTTCTTTGCCTTTTGTGAGTGTTCTTCTGTGTTGTGTCGATATATTTATTGGACTACTGCATGTCACACTGTAAGGTAATGTAACTTCTCATGTGAAAGCTTCAAGGCATGAAGGCGTTTCACTACTTGTTAAACAAAATCCGTCCCCTCATCATCTTCCCATGGTGAAAAAAGATAAAGTACACCTTGAAACCATGAAGAAATGCCCATGACTTGCAATGGGTAACCCTAAAAACAAACAGGGATGGATCTAGAAAAATCAGTTAGGGGATGGGAGCGTGACTGAGCTAGGGACGACATATAATTTTAAGGGGAGTGTAAAATTTTTTTAAGAGGGACAAAATACAAATTTTATGCAATTTCATAAAAAAAATTTAACCTCAAAATAGCTGAAGAATCAACTTGTATGTGTCCGAGCATTGATATGCTGCTTGAGGAGGAATCAAAACAAGTTCCTGAAGAAAATACTAGTTTAGCAGTAGATTCTCAAGTGAATTAACCACTTTTGGAAAAATTGTCAGCAGAGTTTGAAACAATTGACTGATAGATTTCTTAGTTTTATGATGTGATGATTCAATTTTGTTTGCTTTAAACTACATTAAGGAAAAGAGCAGACCAGACCAAAGCCTTTTTTATTCAGGTGTCTTTTTTAGATTTATCAATAAATTATCACATTTAGAAAAAAAAATAAAAATTTATGTTTTGTTGCTTAGACCGCAAATCTGGTAGTGATCGGCTTGAACGACATCAAAACAGGAAACCGAAAAGTTGAACGACAAAAAGTGAGAAAAACGATAACAAAAGAGCCAACGGTAACAAAATTGTGAAACGACAACTAAAAAGGGCAAGCGATGAATAAATGATAACGAAATACCCCAGGCGCAGAATTTTCTGTTTCGTGCCACGGATTGGGGTATGAATTGATAATATAAGAGAAATATCCATGATTTTTTTTTCTTTTTGCCGAAAACAAAGACCCACGGATGCATGACATGATGAATCTTATACATTTTTTTACAAACGAAACTTACTATTAGGCTTTCTTTTTTGAAAAAAAAAAATGGATAAGTCTATCCCTCCTAAACTTGTGGTCTAAGCAACAGAGAAGAAAACATAAATCTAAATAGCTTTATATTTACGATAAGCTCATAATATTTCAGTTTGAATTTGAAAAGTTTTGTCAAAATTGGTACTTTTGTTTTTTAGTCGTTGACTCAAACTAGATTTTCTACATAAACTAGGGTAGCTCAGCCCATAAATAAGTATCAAGTTTGTACTATGATATGTTGCTTCTTAAGTTCTATCTCAAAAAATTTCCATTATAAGTTCTATACGATTTATTTCGTCAGGTATGTTTTTATTGATCTTTGTTTCTTTGATTGATTGGCTTTAAGTTTCACTTTCTGTTTCTTTTGTTTTTTTTTTTTCTGTTATTATTGTTGGTATTCTTTAATGTTTTCAAATCAAGTTCTTGTTGTTTTAAATATTTAGTTTTAGTTGGTCAAAAAGAACTGTTTAATCATCTCCCTTGATGCTTATTTTCTCTGTTTGGTTACCAAATAAAGCGAGAAAGTCCCATTTTCTCTGTTTATGATTCTGTTTTACCTACAAATAAGCCATAAATACAGTACTCGATATGAAAAAGAATTGATGAATTGGTGTTAATTATTTTCCCATGATGAGAACTATGAATTGTTTTTCTTTGTTGTTGTATGTCCTTCTTTCAATAAATTTGAACAATAAATACTTTAAGAAGAGTAAATTCTCTTTAGAAGAGGCGCTACGTAAGGCAGCATATTGTTGCTTTTCTTTTACTTGGAAGTATATTATTGCAAATAAATAAAACTACTTAAAATCAAATTGTCCATTATCCTCATTATGTTTATCTAAAATATAAAATCTAACCCTACCCTATCCTATCCTAAAAGTACATTATCTACTAAGAGCTTGTTTGGTTAACTAGTTCGTACCGGCTTTATTGTAGCGTTTTTTTTTTTTTTTTTTACAGAATTTGAATTGTTACAATTATTTCAATTCGAACAGCCTATCTAAGTATCCTTTAAAATTCAATCCAATCCTATTTTTTAAATTGTTATTATTTCAATTGGTGTTTTACGATGGGACTGTTTATTGGTTTTAGATTGACCAGTGAACATTATGTTGAGGCCGGGGTACATGGCTAAACTTGGGACTTTTTATTTTTACCTCTTCTTTTCAGTCTGTGAAGGTCTTCTCAGTCTGAAATACAATCATGTTCTGCTGCAGTTTGTTTGATTGATTGCATTTGAGTTTTAGCTTTTTTCTCATTGGCGCTTTCAGTTGCAGCTTCTTTATTATGTATTCGGTTTATGTTGGTTTCTTGGTAAAATTCAAATGGACATTATGTCTTCCTCAAACCTATTTCGTTAAATATCCACGTGATAGATTGCCTTGATTTGATATATAATATACATATGTATGATATATAATATATAATTTATAAGTTACATTATTATCGGCACTGCTTAGAAACATGGTTATTGGCTTGATCGTATATGGATATGTGAGAGTTATTGATGATATGATAAATGAGCAAATAGAGAGTAATCTTTAAAAGACTAAGTTTATTATAATCTTCTATTAATTTTTTTTACTTTATTATAATATTTTTTTTTTCTGCATTCACAAACAGCATGTCATCTCCAACCTAACTTTTTCTAATTGTATTTGTGGTTTTTCTCTGCTTTGCAGACGCTTGTCCCGCGTCTTCCCTGCAGAGTGGTGTAAACGGAGGTGCTTAGCTTTAGCCTGGAAGCGCACTACTGTCCAGATTGAACTTATCTAGGCAGGCGTGACCGCTTCTCCTGGGTTTATCTTCACTTCGCAGCAACCGCAACTTCCAATATTCTGTTCTTATGACAATGCCATGACATGTCAGATTAACGAATATTGGAAGTTGCTGTTGCTGCGTGCTGTAACTGAAATCCCGGATGTGTCTGTCTTCCCATTCCATTATTGAAGACGAAAACCTCGGTTTAATACTTTGGCCGATTGTGCTTTAGAAATCCAGTTTTTGCAAGCTCAATGGCTTCTCTTGCGATCTGTATTTTCTTTAGAAATACAGCAGTGCTCTTTCGTGAAGCTTAAGATAACCCTAGATATAGTAAGACTTGGCATTGGGCTTGTATAAATTAGGTTTACTCGAAAAGACAACTTGCCTGACTTTCAGTTTTTTTTTTTTTTTTTTTTTGAAATAAGAAGATAGACAAAATAAGCTAAGCTAGAAGAAGTAATGCCACCAACCTTCAAAGCTCAAAGTACTCCATGGTTGAGACAAGAATGCCTTTCGAGGTTTTTGACAAATTGCCAACTCTGTTGTGTGCTCTTACAAGTGCTACATGATTAATTTTGGTTCTCTCTGTTGGAATAAAATACGAAACGCAGCGGAAGGAACAGATCGTTAGCAAATAAAATTTTTTTAAAAACTTTGTTCATCGGAAATAACTATATAATTTTAATTAATAAAAGAAAGCTTTGGAAATTTTTTAACCTTTTTGAAGATTATTAGGGTATCCTAGCTTTCTTTTTTGACACTACGATCTTTCAAGCCAGGCCTCCACACCAATGGAAAGACGAGTAGGCATCAAATTGCAAGAATAAATTAACCTCACACTTTTTTAAATTTGTAGTAGACTTTTTTTTTTCAAAGAAAAACTCTCAGTTTTCCTCTTTTAAGTATTTTGCAAAAGTTATGTAAACTATAGATCTATATGAGACAACTGTTATCTCTACTTTTTTATATCTGAACAATTAGTTCTTTTTCAATTAATTTCAAATTTGAAATAACCACCATATCAGATATATAGAGAATGGATATAGTCTACATTCCTTATCATTTTGTTATCCTAAAAACGAATCACCAAAAAAAAAAAAATCTTTAAACTTTTATTTAGATATATATATATATATATACATATATATATATATATATACACAAAAGTTTTCGTAAACGTAAACTTAACGTTCTTCTTCTTCTTTTTTTTTTTTTTTTAAACAGAATGACCTTTAATATATATATATATAATATAATACATAAACATTTACGAAAACGATTAAAACGTAAACAAATTCAAAAAGTAATATATATATATATATATATATTAATATATAATAAAATCATATATACATAAGATTGGTTCAATAACATATATATATCTAAAATAAAAAAAATAAATCATATCTATTTTAAATTAATCAATTAATTATTTAATTTTGTGTCCAAATAGGAAAAGACAAAAGGTGATCCCACCACACATATGTCACACACAAAATTAAAATTATATTCAAATAATCTTATTATTCAAATATTATTAATTAATTAATTTTAAAAACATATTTAACTAATCTCATTAGTTAAATACAATTAATTAATAAATTAACTAATGCTTAATTAAATTGTGACAACATTTATCACATTACATTACGTGTCATAGAGAACATTTTTCTATGTCACATTAATAATTCAAATGTGAAATAATTAATTTAGAATTCAATAATTCTAAACTAAATATGTATAATTCATTCTATGCATTAAATCTAATATAGTGTTACAGATGTAGCATTGGGGACTTATAGACCTATAACCCAAGCTCTAATAAATTTGACAATTAATCAAATTCTTTAATTAATGTGCCAAATTTATTAGTTTTAGTGTCATTCTACTAAAAACTTGAAACTAAACTCTTGAGATTATAGTAAAATTACTCAAAGAAAATTAACGAGTAGTCCATTGATATAATCATTACATATGAGTCAGTCCTCCATAAATAGTTTATAATAAGAGCTAGGTTCAATTTCTATTTACCTCTCTTATTATATCTTTATCCTTGAGTTTCAATAATTCTCTAATGAACAGTTAATTCATAATCTTATTATGAATGAGCGCTGTACTGTTCAAACCTCGAATTATCACTCAAGAGAACTATTTTTCTAACTTGCATAAGGAAGGAATAGATTCCATATCTGTATAATATTATTCCCAACCATTTATTATATTATATTTTTAAGATGCTAAGTTATGATCTGTATTTAGACAAATCTTATCATGTAAGTCAAAAAACATAATGTCATAAATAGGAGTCTAATAAATACTCAGGATTAAGACTGTCAAATATATGATCATCATAGTGATAAATTTGAACATTCTATTTATAACAGATGATTATTAGAGATTCATAATTTATCTGGTTTAGTCCTATATAATCTCATTATATAAAGTACTCCAATCTAATGTCTCTATATTAATAGCCGGGATAAGACTATTTTATTCTAAATGAGATTGGACTATACTTGTAATATTTAACTAAAGATCCCAAACTTTAATTAATTATTACAGACTATTTAAATTATTATCTATAAATTTTATTCCTAAGCATATAACACTTATACGCTAAATTTATAGTCACATAAATAATCATGAAATTTTCTTGATGTTTATAAATGCCTTCATCATACATATACGCAACCAAAATAATTATAAATGTCACTTTATTTATTTATTAACAATATGTACAATGTCACAGCTTTTAGGGCACCAAACCCAACAATCTCCCACTTGCCCTAAAGCAGGTGAGACATGTCTCTAAGACCTAGGCTCTTTGTAGGTAACGTCTTGGTAAAATGGTTGACAAGGTTATTATCCGACGCTATCTTCACAACTTCCACATTGCCTCGATGTACTATCTCTCTAATCAAATGATATTTTCTCTCTATATGCTTTCCTCTTTTGTGGCTTCTGGGTTCTCTTGAATTTGTCATTGCACCACTGTTATCACAATACAGTGTGAGTGGTTTATCTATGCCTGGAACGACTTCCAGATCACTTAAGAACTTACAGAGTCAAACAGCTTCTTTAGTTGCTTTACAAGCAGCCATATATTCAGCTTCTATAGTCGAATCAGCAATACATGATTGTTTAGTACTTCTCCAAACAATGGCTCCACCACCAAAAGTAAACACTGATGCAGACATAGATTTACGTGTGTCTTTGTTTGATTGAAAATCAAAATCAATGTACCAATGGGAATCAAATTCTCACCAGAATACACTAGCATATAGTTTCTTGTTTTCCTAAGATAGTTGAGAATGTGTTTAACCGCCACCCAATGATCTAATCCTAGGTTGGATTGGTACCGACTGACTATGCCCACCGTATAGCAAATGTCAAGTCTTGTACATAATATGACATACATTAGACTTCTTACTGCAGAAGCATAGGGCACCTATCTCATGTTTTCTTCCTATTGAGATGTCTTAGGACACTACTCTTTTGAAAGATAAACTCTATGACATATAGGTAAATTACTTTTCTTGGAGTTTTGTATCGAAAATCTGATAAGCACCTTATCGATGTACAATGCTTGAGACAATGTTAACAATTTGTTCTTGCGATCCCTTATGAGTTGGATTCCAAGAACATAACTTGTCTCTCCTAAATCTTTCATTTAGAATTGGTTGGTAAGCCATTTCTTTACATTAGATAATATACCTACATCATTCCCAATGAGTAGGATATCATCTACAGAAAGAACTAAGAAGACCACTTTTTTTTATCTTTGATGTACTTGTATATACAAGGTTCATCAATATTTTGATCGAAATCATAGGATTTGATCGCCTTATCAAATCTCAAGTTCTAAGATCTTGAAGCTGGCTTAAGTCTATAGATAGACCTTTGCAGCTTGCAAACTTTTTGCTCTTAACCTTTGACTAGAAACCCTTCTGATTGCACTATATAGATGCTTTCCTCAAGATAGCCATTCAAAGAGGCAGTCTTGACATCCATTTGCCATATCTCGTAATCAAAACATGCAACAATGGATAAAAGAATCTGAATGGATTTAAGCATAGCTACAGGCGAGAAAGTTTCTTCATAGTCAACTCCCCCTTTTTGGGTATAACCCTTTGCCACAAGCCTAGTTTTGAAAGTCTCAACTTTCCCATCCACTCTTCTTTTCTTCTTGTAAATCCATTTGCACCATATGGGTTTTATCCTTTCAGATAGATCTACAAGCTCCCAGACTGAATTGGAGTACATGGACTCCATTTCAAAGTTCATAGCCTCCAGTCATTTCTCCATTTCAGAATCTTCCATTGCATGATGATATGTCAATGGATCATCCTCACCATTATCAGAGATAGCAACATGTGCTTCCCCAATTTGCCTGTAGTGAGCAGGTGGTCTCACAACCCTCCCACTACATCGAGGTGGTATGACATTCTGATCAGAAAGTAACTCTTCAAATATAACTTTGCTACGAGATTTGCAGTTTGTCATATAATCATTTTCAAGAAAAATGGCATTTGTCGAAACAAATACCTTGTTTTCTTATGGACTATAAAACAAATCTCCCATAATTCCCTTTGGATATCCTACAAACAAGCATACTTCAGAACGTGGTTTCAGCTTCCCGGTCTTTCCTTTTAGTACATGTGCTGGACACCCCCATATACGGATATGTCGCATAGTAGGTTTGCGACCATTCCATAACTCTAAAGGTGTTTTTGGAATAGACTTAGATGGATCTATGTTTAAAAGATATACTGCAGTTTATAGTGCATATCCCCAAAATGAACTGGGTAATGATGAGTAACTGAGCATGATCTCACCATATCAAGCAACGTCTGATTTCTTCTCTTTGCAACACCATTTTGTTGTGGTATTCCAGGTGTAGTGAGTTGTGATAGAATATCATGTTCTATCATGTAGTCCTTGAATTCAATATCAAGGTTTTCCCCTCCTCGATCTGATCTAAGCGTCTTCACCATCTTTCTTAATTACTTTTCAGCTTCCGCTTGGAATTATTTGAACTTTCCAAAAGTTTCAAATTTCCTTTGCATTAGGTACATGTATCCATACCTCAAATAATCGTCAATAAATGTGACAAAATATTCGTAACCACCACGTGCTTGTACATTCAATGGACCGCAGACGTCCGAATGTATTAGCTCAACTGGTTCCTTGGCCCTTTTGCCTTTTGTAGAGAAAAGCCTTTTAGTCATTTTACCGTCAAGACAAGATTCACAAACTGTTAGAGAACTAACTTTTAGTTCTCTTAAAGGACCATCCTTTACTAGTCTATCTATTCTGTCAAGGTTAACATGACCTAATCTAAGGTGCCATAGGTATGTTTCATCATCAGAAGAAACCCTTTGCTTCTTGGGTTTTGGTTGTTCAACTTTGAACATTTCGGTATTGATCAATGATTTTTCGTTGGGCCTTAAAGTGTAAAGCTCATTTTCTAGATGCGCAGAACAAATATCCAAACTATTTCTAGATATTAACATAATTATTATTAAAAGAAACATTAAACATTTGTTCAAACAACTTAGAAATAGAAATCAAATTTCTACGAAAACTAGGAATGTAATAAACATTGTCCAAAATTAAAAACTTATTTCTAAAATAGAGTTTAACGACTCCCACTGCTCTTGTCGAAACAACCTCTCCCGTTCCCACTCTCATCGTTTGTTCCTCGTCAACAAGCTCCCTTGAAGAACTAAACATCTGTAAAGAAGAACAAACATGGTTAGTTGCCCCTGAATCAATTATCCAAGGTGAAGTATCATCTTCAACTAAACAAGCTTCTAAAATGAGTAAATCTGATTTAATGTTGTTCTTCTTTTCTTTGAGCTCCTGAAGATACTTCTTGTAGTTTCTTTTCTAGTGCCCAACTACACCACAGTGGAAACATTTTCCTTTGGGCTTCTTTTGCTTTGAGCTCTTTTTGTTGTTGTTACTTTTGTTCTTCTTAGATTGCCCGCCACTCTTAGACTTATCACGTCCTTCAGTCCTCTTCCTCTTCTTATTCTTTTGAGTAGAAGAGAAAGGTTGAGCTTTTGCAACATTTGTCTCAGCTTCTTTAGTCTTTTCTTTTGAAATAGACTCGAAGGTTTGTAGCTCATTAAGCAACTCAGTCATATTATATTTCAGCTTGTTCATGAAATAGTTGTTTTTGAACTGAAGGAACACAGGGGAAAGGGTTTCCAAAATCATCCCCACCTGTGTGGCTTCATCTATCATGCCCTGTTTACCTCGGCCTCATGGAGATAGGTAACCATGTTGAGAACATGTTCTTCGACCAAAATCCTTGCCTTCATTACCGCCTTAACAGCTTCATGGCGTGCATTTTCAGAAGGTTTGCCAAACATGTCTTGTAGAGTGCATTATCTCATAAGCGGTCTCCATGCTTTCGTGCTTCATCCTAAGCACATCAAATATGCCAGCCAAAAGGAAACAACAGGCCTTGTTGTTTACCTCGATCTAACGATCATATGCTTCTCATACATTAGGAGGGGCATTGGCAGCAGGCGATGAAGGACATTCCTCCATCAAGACAAACTTGTAATTTTCACAAATGAGTACAATATTCATATTACTCTTCCACTTGACAAAATTATTTTCAATTAATTTTTCGTTTGAAAGAATAGTGATGATTGGATTAGACATTGTTGCTGTAATAAATAAATAAAATAAAATAAATTAAATGGTTGCAGAAACATCATAAATATATGTTTTGGAATAGTAAACATGATGCATGATGCATATGGAAAAAAAACAGAAAGAAAAAATATTTTACTAATTCTACTATTATTCAATTTTAATAAATAAAGTGCCGCGTAGGGTATGTCAAATTATTTATGAATTGAGTTAAGACATTCTCAATTAATAAATATATACAAAAATATCTCATATTTTCTATATTTATTAATAACCGTTTATTTTGGTCAAGATATAATTAACAATTTAATTATATCTTTATGAGTATAACTCACTATTTTAGATTTTAACAACTTAACTCAAAATTACTGCCATAGAGTAGGTCAATTTTGAAATACATTCTAAAATCATATCTCTTGGAAGCCAACCTTATTATTGATTTAAATGGACACCCTCCATAGGAAGGACAAAATTAAAGCGTCACGAGGTGCCACCTAAATCTCACAATGTTGTGTTAATAGTGGAGACTGTAGGTTATATTGTCATATTACCTTCTCCCACTCATTATTTTAAAAGGATGTGTTTTATCTTATGAAACATCCAATGTTTCATAATTCTAGTAAATAAAAATAATTTTTAATTACTAGGTTATATTTTGTATTAATAAAATCCCATTCTATTTACACTTAAATAAATTACCAGATTTTCAAAAAATCTAAATTTATTATGAATAACCTAAGCTACCCAACATTAAACAATTTAAAATTAAATAACTTATAATTAATTTGAATTTTTCCAAGTCTTAACTATAAAAATTAAATTCATATTTTTTGGTTGATTAATAAATTAAGATTCTATAAAACCAACCTAATTAATTTAATTTCATTAAATTAATTCTAACACATATTAAATCATTTTATAAACACCTTTATAAAAAAAAATAATATGCAACTGTATGCATGCCATGTTACAATAACTATAAGTGGGCACTTTCTTAGATGACATGTTATAATGCATAAACATGTTATCACAATCATCACATGAAAATAAAGCATGAAAATAAACAATGGATTTTTGATGGGTCCTTTTAGATAATTAAAATTACAACCCGCCCAAACAAAAATAAGATAAAAAAATTACTAGGGTCTTCTTATAATTATACATAATTTTCAGCTCCAATGTTATAGTCTTCATCGGATGGTATACTGCATAGAACAATGCTGGTTTACCTTCAAATTTGAAAGGCCCAAGTTCTCAACTAGGCCACCAAGGAACTTCGTCTTCTTCATCACTCCACTTGCAGCCACCTTTTTTTTTTAAAGTCTTCTACACGTTAATGTGCATTAATAGCCCAGGTGCATATAATATCCATATGTGATCATTATCTTGTTTATTTTCTTTTTTTTATTATTATTATTTGACCATGCAGGTAAGTGCATCTCATGCACATTAATGAGTAAACGTGAAGGAACTAGGAAAGAGGAAAGAGGAAAGAGAGGGAGAAAAAAAATAATGATGATAAATTACAAAAAGCCTATGTCCCTTTATGGACTAACATAAATTTAATCTAATCAAATTGAAAATAAAATTACCAATCTAAAAAGACTATATAATTAACGACCAAAAATTCATTCATAAAATAACCATTCATTACATGAATAAAATTGCAAAAATACAAAGTGCCCACAAACATGCATCAAGAACATGACATTATCAAAATAAAATCATGTTAATTAAAATTATATATGCTATAACCTCGCTCTGATGTCATTTGTTGGAATAAAATACGAAACGCAGCGGAAGGAACGGATCATTGACAAACAAAAATTTTCTAAAAACTTCGTTCATTGGGGAAAGTTATATAATTTTAATTAATAAAAGAAAGCTTTGGAAATTTTTTCTAACTTTTTTGAAGATTATTAGGGTATCCTAGCTTTTTTCTTTGGCACCACGATCTTCCAAGCTAGGCCTCTATACCAATGGAAAGACGAGTAGGCGTCAAACTGCAAGAATAAATTAACCTCACACTTTTCTGAATCTGCTATATACTCAACACATGAGATAGCAAACTTTTTTTTTTCAGAGAAGAACTCTCAGTTTTTCTCTTTGAGTATTTTGTAAAAGTTACGTAAATGATAGATCTATATGAGACAACTGCTATCTTTACCTTTTTATATATGAGCAATTAGTTATTTTCCAATTAATTTTAAATTTGAAATAACCACCATATCAGATATATGAGGAAGGGATATAGTCTACATTCTTTATCTTTTTATTATTCTAAAAATGAATCATAAAAAAAAAAGATTTTTTAAACTTTTATTTAGATATATATATATATACACACACACACACACACAAATTTTCGTAAATGTAAACTTACGTTTACGTTCTTCTTCTTCTTCTTCTTCTTTTAAAACAAAATGACCTTTAATATATATATATATATATATATATATATATATATATATATAATACATAAACATTTACGTAAACGATTAAATCGTAAACGAATTCAAAAATTAATATATATATATTAATACATAATAAAATCTTATATATATATATATAAGATTTGGTTTAATAACATATATATATCTAAAATAAAAAAATAAATCATATCTATTTAAAATTAGATTTTTTAAATTAATCAATTAATTATTTAATTTTGCGTCCAAATAGGAAAAGACAAAAGGTGATCCCACCATATATATGTCACACACAAAATTAAAATTATATTTAAATAATATTATTATTCAAATATTATTAATTAATTAACTTAAAAAACATATTTAACTAATCTCATTTGTTAAATACAATTAATTAATAAATTAACTAATACTCAGTTAAATTGTGACAATATTTATCACATTACATTATGTGTCACAGAGAACATTTTTCTATGTCACATTAATAATTCAAGTGTGAAATAATTAATTTGGAATTCAATATTTCTAAACTAAATATGTATAATTCATTCTATGCATTAAATCCAATATAGTGTTATAGAGGTGGCATTGGAGACCTATGGACCTATAACCCAAGTTTCAATAAATTTAACAATTAATTAAGCTCTTTAATTAATGTGTCAAATTTATTAGTTTCAGTGTCACTCCACTAAAAATCTGAAACTAAACTCTTGAGATTATAGTAAAATTACTCAAAGAAAATTAACAAGTAGTCTATTGATATAATCATTACATATAAGTCAGTCCTCCATAAATAGTTCGTAATAAGAGCTAGGTTTAATTTTTGTTTACCTCTCTTATTATATCTTTATCCTTGAGTTTCAATAATTCTCTAATGAACAGTTAATTCATAATCTTATTATGAATAAGTGCTCTACTGTTCAAACCTCGAATTATCACGCAAGTGAACTATTTTTCTAACTTCCATCAGGAAGGAATAGATTCTATATCTGTATAATATTATTCCCAGCCATTTATTACATTATGTTTCTAAGATGCTAAGTTATGATCTGTATGTAAACAAATCTTACCATGTAAGTAAAAAAATATAATGTCATAAATAGGAGTCTAATAAATACTCAGGATTAAGACTGTCAAATATATGATCATCATAGTGATAAATTTGAATATTCTATTTATAACGGATGATTATTAGAGATTCATAATTTATCTGGTCCAGTCCTATATAATCTCATTATATAAAGTACTTCCAATTTAATGTCTCTATATTAATAGCCCGGATAAAACAATTTCATTCTAAATGAGATTGGACTGTACTTGTAATATTTAATTAAAGATCCCAAACTTTAATTAATTATTACGGACTATTTAGATTATTATTTATAAATTTTATCCCTAAGCATATAACACTTATATGCTAAATTTATAGTCACATAAATAATCATGAAATTTTCTTGATGTTTATAAATGTATTCATAATACATATACGCAACCAAAATAATTATAAATGTCAGTTTATTTATTTATTAATAATATGTACAATGTTACACCTTTTAGGGCACTAAACCCAACACTCTCTCTGGTCTCTTCACACTTCTCTTGCGATTTTGACTCTGTTTGTGATAGAAGGTTTGTTTGTTTTATGTCACACAATCATGTTCCATTGTTCTTTCTGTTTGATTATTTGATTGGATCTACAAATTATATTTCCTTTCTCTTGTTTTTGCCTTTCGTTATTGTTACCATTCTTATTAGTGTGTCGATTATATGAGAATCGATGTTCTTACAGATACACTTTACAATCTCTGTGACTTTCCGGTAGAAGATTTGCATCAAGTTCGCAGACAAGTGAGCATAATTGACATGCTAATTTAGTTTCAAAATAGCCAAAGAATCAATCAATGACTGTTAGTAGATATGCTTCTTTAGGACAATCAAAACAAGTTCCTCAAGAAATTACTAGTGATGAAGTTTCTCAAGTGAATTAACCTTAGTAAAAAATATTATCATCAGAGTTCGAATCCTATTAATAGAGTGTTTAAGAATATAGTTGGAACATATTGTAGCAGTTGCAATTAACTTATTAGTTTCAACTAGGTTGCCAAAATGAAGCCTAAACTGAATGGATTTCTTAGTACTGTGCAATGGTGATGATGCCAATTTTCTTTCCTTTAAACTTCACAAAGAAGAAGAAAATGAGTTAAAAATGAAAAAAAAAGAAGATAACATAAAGTGGACCTGACCAAGACCTCTAAATTAAACAAAGAGCCAAGAAAAAAATGTGCAGTGATGCCAATTAATTACAGAAGTCTTCTCTAGTTTTTAAAACTGAAAAATTGTGTTTCTTGTAATACATTACCAACTATGTGGAATTTGCTTTCAACGGAAGTATCTTGGCGCAATATAACCAAAAGAGAGCCTCTTTATGGGTTTTCTCAAAAGCTACTTTTGTTTTCCTAGGTCCAAAAATATGCTTCTAGAAGTGTTTGGATAAACTACCAAAAGTGCTTTTACTCTCCAAAAGTGCTTTCAATCAAAGACATAAAACATAGCTTTTCAAAACAGCCTTTCTGAAATAGACTTGAAACTTATATCAGAATATCAATAATACATTATAAGCTTAAATATAAGATTTTTGTAAACTTTTAAAAGTAATTGAAACCATTTTGACCCATTAAAGTTCTTAAAAATATGGTTATAAATACTTACTAAAAAGCTACAGCTTTTAGTTATCTTCTTCTATGGACTAAAAGCATAAACAAAAGTTATGCCAAATAGGCCCTAAGTAGAACAGACCAAAGCCCTCTTTTTTAGATTTATTACAAATTATTATATTTAGAAAAAAAATCTGTTTTGTTAGGCTTGGACGACATGAAAACAGGAAAAAGTAAACTTGAACGACAAAAAATGAGAAAAACGATTACAAAAGTACCAGTGGAAACAAAATTGTAAAACGACAACTAAAAGGGCAAGCGATGAAGAAATGACGACAAAATACCCCAGGAACTTATAACAATTTATCAAAAAAACAAAAGAAAAGGAAACGAGAGAATTTTGTTTTCCATGCCTCGGATTGGGGGTGGGAATTGATACTATAAGAGAAATAACCCCATAAATATATATATATATATATATATATATATATATATATATATATATATATTATTTGCTGAAGACAAAAACCCACCGATTGATGATATGATGAATCTTGTAATTTTTTTGTTATTAGCACCAATAGCTTTTAAATTTTTAGATCTCTCTTACTTTGACTTTTGAATTTAAAAATTAACATTTTATCCTTGAACTTTCAAAACTGCTCACTTTTAAAAATCAACATTTTATCCTTGAACTTTCAAAACTACTCACTTTATCTATTTAATAATAAAAATCACCATTTTATCCTGTGAACTTTCAAAACTCTTTACTTTGGCCTCTGAATTTTAGATTTTCCTTGTAAATAGATGGAATTAAGTCATACGTGATTTGTACATAGATCACATAGTTTGTATGTACATTTCTTCTTATCTTTAATATGTAACTCTCAAGCAATATGTCGATGTTGTTCGTCAATATATCTTCATCTTTAATAAGTAACTCATCATATGTATTATCTAAATTCAGATATTAGCAAATAACATGGATTTATTAAATTAGTTACGCATTAAAGATGAGAAAAAAATATGCAGATAAACCTTTCCTAAATAAAAGTTTAGATAATAATAATAATAAAAATAAAAAACTTAATGAGGGTGTAAACATGAAACTAAATTTGACAGTGATCAAATTTCATTTTTGTCCTTATAAGTGACCCATGAGAAAATTACATAGGCTTAATTTAGACTATTTGAATATAAAATTGAAACTTCCGTAGGCACAGTGAAGAGTTTTTAAAGTTCAGGAGAAAAAGTAATATTTTTCAAAGCCAAAGGGTCAAAATGAGGAGTTTAAAAAATTCAGAGGATAAAGTGGTGATTTTTAAAATTTAAGGGGAAACTATGAGAAACTCAAAAATTTAGAGAATATTAGTGTTAATAATCTTAATTTTTTTTTGAAAAAAAATGAAACTTACGATTAGGCTTTCTTTTCTTTTCTTTTCTTTTTTTATTTCAAAAAATGGATGTCTACAACTCCTAAACTTGTGGTCAAGGCAACCAAGAAGGAAAAAACAAAAAAATCTAAAATAGTATTTACGAAGAACTTATAATATTTCAATTTGAGTTTGTAAAGGTTTATCAAAATTAAGACGTCATATATTGAGTCAAACTAGGATTTTTATTTAACCTAGGATAGCTCATCCTATAAATAAGTCTTTAAGTCTGTACCTTCAACGTTCTTCTTAGGGTCTATCGGAAAAAATTTCCATTATGAGTTCTATACGATTTAATTCATCTGGTATGCCCTTATTGCTCTTTGTCTCTTTGATTGATTGGATTTGAGTTTCACTTTTAGATTTTTTTTTCCAGTTTTTTTTGGTATTCTTTAGGCGTTTTCGAATCAAGTTCATGTTGTTGGTCCAAAAAGAACTGTTTAATTATATCTGTTTGTTTACAAATATAGCAAGAAATAACGGGGAAAAACGCAGTCCCATTTTCTTTGTTTATGATTTTTTTTTTTTTTACCTACAAACAAGCCTTTACGTATAAATAAATAAATAAGCCACGAATACAGTACCTGATATAAAATAGGATTCAAGAATTGGTGTTAATTATTTTCCCATGAGAATTATGAATTGTTTTTATTTGTTGCTCATGAATGTCCTTTTTTATAAACCGAAAATAAATTTGAACAATAAATACTTGAAGAAGAGAAAACTCTAGAAGATTATTGCTTTTCTTTTTTCTTGGAAGCATATTTTAGCAATTAAAGACAACTACTTAAAATTAAATATCCATTATCCTCGTTATATTTAATTAAAATATAAAATCTAATCCTATCCTATCCTAAAAGTACATTATCACTAAGAGCTTATCCAATTCAAACCGATTTTGTTATAGTGTAGTCTTTTTTAAAATTTAAACTGTAACAATATTTTCAATTCAAAATCGAACCGGGGCCCTCAAAAATTCAATCGAATCCTAGCTTTAAATTCCTATTTTAATTGGTGTTTTACTCTTTATCGGTTTCTTAGTGGGATTATGATTGATTATTTACCTATAAATATGGCATAATGTTGAGGCCGGGGTACAGGGCTAAACTTGGGACATATTTTTACGTCCTTCTTTTCAATCTGGTATGGAAATCTTAGTCTTTTCCTTTTGTTTATGTTTCTGATATAAGGTTTTGTTTGTCTATGAAATCTATCCGTGTTCTGTTTCACTTTTTTTGATTGATTGCGTTTGAGTTTTAGCTTTTTTCTCTTTCAGCTTCTTTATTATGCGTTCTATTTTGGTTGGTTTCTTGGTAAAACCCTAATCAGCATTATTTTTTCCCAAACCTAAATGTCCACGTGATACAGTTCTTAAATGATTTAGATTGCCTTGATTTGGTATCTAAAGTGATAGATTATGTATAACTTTCATCATTACGGGTTGCTGCTTTTTACTAGTAAAGCATGTCTGGCTTGACTTATTATTATTATTATTATTGGTGGATTGTTATTATTGGTGGATTGCTGACTAGGTAATTAATTAATTTTAACTGTTACTGAAAGCTGCTGGAGCATTCGTCAACCCAAAAGACATAACCAGAAACTCGAAGTGCCCATACCGAGTCCTAAAAGCTGTCTTGGGAATATCCTCTTCCTTGATTCTGAGCTGATGATAACCTGACCGTAAATCAATCTTCAAGAAGTATCGCGAACCTCCCAACTAATCAAACAACTCATCAATCCTAGGCAAGGGATACTTGTTCTTCACCGTAACACGATTTAGCTGCCGATAATCCACACATAACCTGAGAGTCCCATCGTGCTTCTTAGCAAACAAAACCGGTGCTCCCCACGGAGATGTGCTATTCTGAATATACCCTTTATCAGCAAGCTCCTGAAGTTGCTTCCTCAATTCCTTCATTTCTGCCGGCACCATCCGATAAGGTGCCATAGAAATCGGTGATGTCCCTGGAAACAACTCGATACCAAACTCAATTTCCCGATGCGGTGGTAACCCTGATAACTCGTCGGGGAAGACATCCTCGAACTCATCAACCACCGGAATCGCTACACTGCCTCTCGAAACATAGGGCTCGCAATCTAGATTGGCAAGAAAAGCACAACAACCTAGATTCCTTCGCCCTCCTAGACACGACTTCATGAGACGCTCACTCATTAACCAATCACCACCACCCTGGTAAGTGATTACCGTCCCCCTATCAGACACTAGGGTCACTTTTCTGAGTTGGCAGTCCACGACTGCACTATACCTGGATAACCAGTCCATCCCTAGAATTACATCATAGGAGCTCATGGGGAGTATAATCAAATCACTTTTCAAAATCTCATCCCCAACCTTTATTTTACAGGACTTACACATACAATTTACACATACCCGCCCCAAGAGAGAAGTTATAACTAGGGGTTCATTAAACTCTTCTACCTCTAATCCCAAGGCATGTACAAAAGAACTCGAAATGAGAGAATGAGAGGCACCGGTATCAAATAAAACGCGAGCTAAAGATCTAGAAACCAAGATCATACCATCGACAACCGCGTTACCAGTCTGAGAATCTGACCCTCCAGATGCCATTGCATGAACCTGCACTGGCGCCTTTCCTTTTCCTCTACCGACATTACTGGGTCCTGGATTACTCGGCCGATGCTGCTGAGATGGAGACGACTGCACACTACCTGAACTCGGCGCTCTATACTGAGGAACACTGCGCTGAAAATGCTGCGGCTGCTACCCCCGTGCCGGATATGAGAATTGCTGAGGAGAGAACTACAGATACTGCAACTGCGGGTACTGCGGAGGCGGAGGTAGGGTCTGAGGCTGAGACTGAGACTGACGACTGGCATCCTCCCCGGTCTGAGATCCAAGACGAGCACTCTTGATTGGGCAATTCCTCTTGATGTGTTCGGGCTGCTGACAGAAATGACAATGAAAGCTGTAGGGATTGCTGCGCCCGCTGCCAGACGAACTGCTGCTGCCACTGGTCGCACCGCCTTGCTTGCCTTTCCCCAGAGCTGGACGACTACTGGTGCTCTTCTTGCCACTCCTCTACGGTCCTCCTGAAGCCTTGGCTCGGTCCTCACAATACTGCACATAATCATTCTCCACGGAGATCGCCGACGACACAAGCTCTCCGAAACTCCTAAGCCGTAGAGCAACCAACTGTCGCCGAATAGGAGCCTTGAGCCCCTCCTGAAACTTAATACATTTCTCACGCTCCGATGCCACCGCTGATGGAGCAAACCTAGCCAACTCATTAAACTTTGCCTCATACTCCCGAACTGAAAGATCACCCTGCTGCAACCTGTAGAACTCAGCTGCCTTCTGATCTCTATACCCCTGCGGAAAATACCGATCATAGAACAGCTCCTCGAACCTGTCCCAACTGATATCACCACCGCGCTCCAGACGCTTAGCCTGTTTCCATCAAGTGTTGGCGCCACCCTCAAGCTTGTATGCAGCAAACTCCACACGATACTCCTCAGGCACACCAAGAGTATCCAAATGCTTCAAGATCGAATCCAGCCAATACTCTGCTAACTGCGGATCCCCATTGCCATCAAAAGTCGGAATAGACGCCCGCCGAAATTCCTTAAAGTACGCATGCCGACTACCAACATCGAAATCTCCTAGTCTAGCCCTGGCTGCCATCTGCCGGAAAGCCGCAAACATAGACCTCATCATGCTCTCATCATTTCCGAACTCGGCGTCAGTAGTCGAACGACGTCTAGGTGCCATTCTCTCACTTCTGAAAACAAAATTTGGACTGTCAGAGGTATTTCATTGTCAAACCTATGTGTGCACAATTCCCAAGGTTCATAACCTTGAGCTCTGATACCATTCTGTCACGCCCCGGAGTACGAGAGGTGACGTGGCATATTATTTATATTAATTAAAAGAGAATTTAATTAAAACCAATGGTTTAAGGATCAAATTAAGTGAGAAATAAGAAGATTTCCACCACATTTTTATAAAAGAATTTATAAATATTAAGCAAGTAATAAAAATTAATAAAGAACCGCGAGTATGGGTTCCACAACCCACAACTTGTGCACACACATGGTTCTGACAATATCATAAATACAATTACAGTCCAGGTACAAATAAAGTTAAAATCTTACATGCCTTGATTAAATAATACAAAATATAAATCAATCCTCCTATTGCTCCTGAGTTCGGTCCGAAGAATCCTCTCCAAACCTAAATGGGAAACCACCTAGAGGGGGAAATTTAAAACAATAAAACGTGAGCGAAAGGCTCAGTAGGACTAGGTTTTATAAAATAATTTAATTTAAAGAAACATTTCATTGTTAGGAGTACTCAAAAGAAAACTTTAAATAAATAAATAAATAAATAAATAGATAATTTGAGTAGAACCGTCGTGACCCAGAACAGTCTACTCGCACAATCGAAAATACCATTTTTCTTTTCCTAGGCAAACCATGATATCACCACCGTAGTGGCCCAGCTGGGTTTCAGGACCTGCCCCCAAGGTCGATCGCTACACGACCCGATCTCTGATATGGCATCATGCCTATGTGTTTATTATCATTATCATTCAAAACCCAATTATTGAGTGTTGTCAATTACATTCATTATGAAATTCATTTCATAATCACGGTATATTAAAATATAACCGATAAAACTATTTTCAAACAACCGTTGAAAACATTTTGATAGAAATCCTTTTCAAGGCCAAATCATTTCAAACCAGGCTACCAAAGGAATAGGATAAAAGTCCTACCTCAATACTCGTGCCGTGCCCCACACCGTAATCTCGGTCCGCTATATGTTAGCTCCGCGGAACCACGAATGATCCTAGATACAAACTAAGTCGATCAATATCTAGTTTGAGACATTCTATGTTACTAAATCATTTCATGATGTTCTAGTGTGCCATTTGTATCATTAAAATCATTCTATAAGGTTGGGATTTAAATCAAGGTTCAAAACAGTGAAAACGGGTAAAATCACAAAATTTCCCATGCCTCGGTCGGCCTGCCGGAGGCAAAGTTCTGTCGGCCGAACAATTTCCAGGTTCGGCCTGCCGGACTGAAGAACATCGGCCTGCCGATCCCTGTTCCGGCCTGCCAAATTTATAGTCACATAAATAATCATGAAATTTTCTTGATGTTTATAAATGTATCCATAATACATATACGCAACCAAAATAATTATAAATGTCAGTTTATTTATTTATTAATAATATGTACAATGTTACAGCTTTTAAGGCACTAAACCCAACACTCTCTCTGGTCTCTTCACACTTCTCTTGCGATTTCGACTCTGTTTGTGATAGAAGGTTTGTTTGTTTTATGTCACACAATCATGTTCCATTGTTCTTTCTGTTTGATTATTTGATTGGATCTACAAATTATATTTCCTTTCTCTTGTTTTTGCCTTTCGTTATTGTTACCATTCTTATTAGTGTGTCGATTATATGAGAATCGATGTTCTTACAGATACACTTTACAATCTCTGTGACTTTCCGGTAGAAGATTTGCATCAAGTTCGCAGACAAGTGAGCATAATTGACATGCTAATTTAGTTTCAAAATAGCCAAAGAATCAATCAATGACTGTTAGTAGATATGCTTCTTTAGGACAATCAAAACAAGTTCCTTAAGAAATTACTAGTGATGAAGTTTCTCAAGTGAATTAACCTTAGTAAAAAATATTATCATCAGAGTTCGAATCCTATTAATAGAGTGTTTAAGAATATAGTTGGAACATATTGTAGCAGTTGCAATTAACTTATTAGTTTCAACTAGGTTGCCAAAATGAAGCCTAAACTGAATGGATTTCTTAGTACTGTGCAATGGTGATGATGCCAATTTTCTTTCCTTTAAACTTCACAAAGAAGAAGAAAATGAGTTAAAAATGAAAAAAAAAGAAGATAACATAAAGTGGACCTGACCAAGACCTCTAAATTAAACAAAGAGCCAAGAAAAAAATGTGCAGTGATGCCAATTAATTACAGAAGTCTTCTCTAGTTTTTAAAACTGAAAAATTGTGTTTCTTGTAATACATTACCAACTATGTGGAATTTGCTTTCAACGGAAGTATCTTGGCGCAATATAACCAAAAGAGAGCCTCTTTATGGGTTTTCTCAAAAGCTACTTTTGTTTTCTTAAGTCCAAAAATATGCTTCTAGAAGTGTTTGGATAAACTACCAAAAGTGCTTTTACTCTCCAAAAATGCTTTCAATCAAAGACATAAAACATAGCTTTTCAAAAAAGCCTTTCTGAAATAGACTTGAAACTTATATCAGAATATCAATAATACATTATAAGCTTAAATATAAGATTTTTGTAAACTTTTAAAAGTAATTGAAACTATTTTGACCCATTAAAGTTCTTAAAAATATGGTTATAAATACTTACTAAAAAGCTACAGCTTTTAGTTATCTTCTTCTATGGACTAAAAGCATAAACAAAAGTTATGCCAAATAGGCCCTAAGTAGAACAGACCAAAGCCCTCTTTTTTAGATTTATTACAAATTATTATATTTAGAAAAAAAAAAATCTGTTTTGTTAGGCTTGGACGACATCAAAACAGGAAAAAGTAAACTTGAACGACAAAAAATGAGAAAAACGATGACAAAAGTACCAGTGGAAACAAAATTGTAAAACGACAACTAAAAGGGCAAGCGATGAAGAAATGACGACAAAATACCCCAGGAACAATTTATTAAAAAAACAAAAGAAAAGGAAACGAGAGAATTTTGTTTTCCATGCCACGGATTGGGGGTGGGAATTGATACTATAAGAGAAATAACCCCATATATATATATATTTTATTTGCTGAAGACAAAAACCCACCGATTGATGATATGATGACTCTTGTAATTTTTTTGTTATTAGCACCGATAGCTTTTAAATTTTTAGATCTCTCTTACTTTGACTTCTGAATTTAAAAATTAACATTTTATCCTTGAACTTTCAAAACTGCTCACTTTTAAAAATCAACATTTTATCCTTGAACTTTCAAAACTACTCACTTTATCTATTTAATAATAAAAATCACCATTTTATCCTGTGAACTTTCAAAACTCTTTACTTTGGCCTCTGAATTTTAGATTTTCCTTGTAAATAGATGGAATTAAGTCATACGTGATTCGTACATAAATCACATAGTTTGTATGTACATTTCTTCTTATCTTTAATATGTAACTCTCAAGCAATATGTCGATGTTGTTCGTCAATATATCTTCATCTTTAATAAGTAACTCATCATATGTATTATCTAAATTCAGATATTAGCAAATAACATGGATTTATTAAATTAGTTACGCATTAAAGATGAGAAAAAAATATGCAGATAAACCTTTCCTAAATAAAAGTTTAGATAACAATAATAATAAAAATAAAAAACTTAATGAGGGTGTAAACATGAAACTAAATTTGACAGTGATCAAATTTCATTTTTGTCCTTATAAGTGACCCATGAGAAAATTACATAGGCTTAATTTAGACTATTTGAATATAAAATTGAAACTTCCGTAGGCACAGTGAAGAGTTTTTAAAGTTCAGGAGAAAAAGTAATATTTTTCAAAGCCAAAGGGTCAAAATGAGGAGTTTAAAAAATTCAGAGGATAAAGTGGTGATTTTTAAAATTTAAGGGGAAACTATGAGAAACTCAAAAATTTAGAGAAAATTAGTGTTAATAATCTTAATTTTTTTTTGAAAAAAAATTAAACTTACGATTAGGCTTTCTTTTCTTTTCTTTTCTTTTTTTATTTAAAAAAATGGATGTCTACAACTCCTAAACTTGTGGTCAAGGCAACCAAGAAGGAAAAAACAAAAAAATCTAAAATAGTATTTACGAAGAACTTATAATATTTCAATTTGAGTTTGTAAAGGTTTATCAAAATTAAGACGTCATATATTGAGTCAAACTAGGATTTTTATTTAACCTAGGATAGCTCATCCTATAAATAAGTCTTTAAGTCTGTACCTTCATATGTTCTTCTTAGGTTCTATCTGAAAAAAAATTCAATTATAAGTTCTATAAGATTTAATTCATCTGGTATGTCCTTATTGCTCTTTGTCTCTTTGATTGACTGGATTTAAGTTTCACTTTTAGATTTTTTTTTCCAGTTATTTTTGGTATTCTTTAGGCGTTTTCGAATCAAGTTCATGTTGTTGGTCCAAAAAGAACTGTTTAATTATATCTGTTTGTTTACAAATATAGCAAGAAATAACGGGAAAAAACGCAGTCCCATTTTCTTTGTTTATGATTTTTTTTTTTTTACCTACAAACAAGCCTTTACGTATAAATAAATAAATAAGCCACGAATACAGTACCTGACATGAAATAGGATTCATGAATTGGTGTTAAATATTTTCCCATGAGAATTATGATTTTTTTTATTTGTTGCTCATGAATGTCCTTTTTTATAAACCGAAAATAAATTTGAACAATAAATACTAAGAAGAAGAGAAAACTCTAGTATATTATTGCTTTTCTTTTTTATTGGAAGCATATTTTAGCAATTAAAGACAACTACTTAAAATCAAATATCCATTATCCTCGTTATATTTAATTAAAATATAAAATCTAATCCTATCCTATCCTAAAAGTACATTATCACTAAGAGCTTATTTGGTTATCCAATTCAAACCGATTTTGTTATAGTGTAGTCTCTTTCAAAATTTAAATTGTAACAATATTTTCAATTCAAAATCAAACCGGGGCCCTCAAAAATTCAATCGAATCCTAGCTTTAAATTGGTGTTTTATTCTTTATCGGTTTCTTAGTGGGATTATGATTGATTATTTACCTATAAATATGGCATAATGTTGAGGCCGGGGTACAGGGCTAAACTTGGGACATATTTTTACGTCCTTCTTTTCAGTCTGGTATGGAATTCTCAGTCTTTTCTTTTTGTTTATGTTTCTGATATAAGGTTTTGTTTGTCTATGAAATCCATACGCGTTCTGTTTCACTTTGTTTGATTGATTGCGTTTGAGTTTTAGCTTTTTTCTCTTTCAGCTTCTTTATTATGCGTTCTATTTTGGTTGGTTTCTTGGTAAAACCCTAATCAGCATTATTTTTTCCCAAACCTAAATGTCCACGTGATACAGTTCTTAAATCAATTAGATTCCCTTGATTTGGTATCTAAAGTGATAGATTATGTATAACTTTCATCATTACGGGTTGCTGCTTTTTACTAGTAAAGCATGTCTGGCTTGACTTATTATTATTATTATTATTGGTGGATTGCTGACTAGGTAATTAATTAATTTTAACTGTTACTGAATGTCCTTATTTTCATCAGTGGAAAATAAATTTGAAGACGAGTAAACTATATTTAGAGGTGGTGCTACGTATGGCATAATATTTTCTTTTCTTTTTCTTCTTACACATCAAAATATATAGTTGTAATTAATACGCCTTCTTTTACCGTATTTTTACATAAATCACATATACGAAAAACAAGAGAAGCTAAGGAGAACAGGATTTTTTTTTTTTTAAGTTCTATCATATATATGTTGTAATGAGTAGTGAAGAAGTTAATTGAGAATAATTGCGTGAACCTTTGATTACAAATCGTTCACTCTATTTACTTAATTGGATTATATGTAGCTTTTTCTCTCATCTCTTGCAACTTTGCTTTCAGCAGAATGAACGACGTTTTCTTTGTTCCAACTTCTGAGACTACTTCCGGTTAGGCATCAAGCATCTCAATGATATATGTATATCGACATAAGACAGACGAATACTTATATAAGGCAAACAGCAAGTTCAATGCTGACTCAGAAATTGAAAAGTCACTTGGGGATGGAACGGTGGTCCACATTGAACTTGTTCTTTGCCTTTTGTGAGTGTTCTTTTGTGTTGCGTCGATATATTTATTGGACTACTGCATGTCACACTGTAAGGTAACGTAACTTCTCATGTGGAAGCTTCAAGGCATGAAGGCTTTTCACTACTTGTTCAACAAACTCCGTCCCCTCATCATCTTCCTAAGGTGAATAAAGTACATCTTGAAGCCATGAAGCAACGCACATGAATTGCAATGGGTAGCCCTGAAAACAAACAGAGACAGAGCCAGAAAACTCAGTCAGGGGGTGAGAGTGTGATTGAGCTAATGAGATGGGGTGAATAAAGAGATGTAAAATTGACATATAATTTTAAGGGGAATGCAAATTTTTTTTAAGAGTGACAAAATACAAATTTTATGCGATTTCATATACAAAATTAAAAAGGAAAAAAACTAAGATTCAGGAGTTCGGCCTTCCACCCTCATCCTTGGTGGCTCTGCCCCTGTCTGAATAGCCAAACAGAAGTCACATATGTAAATATACTTTGTATTAGGTTGTTTCTTGGGGACACTCAAGCGAGAAAAACATTTTTCCTAGTCCTATCGATATATATCTAGGTGATACAGTTCTCAATATTGGTATTTGAGATAGTTACTGGTTGCTGTTTAGAAACTTAGTTACTGGTTTAATGCCATTATTTTGTAATTAGATGGTGTTTTAGTTGGGAGAAGAGGAGAGCCTTATATTAGTACTACACCAACACCACCCAACGGAGACTTAAAAAAGCAATGTTGACTCTAAAGTTCAGAAGTTCATTGTACAAAATGGGCACAAGTACCGACCTAGGTTTGATGTAAGTAGCGATAACTTTAATTCCTATTTATTATTCTTTGTTAAATTATTCGATTTTTTTTTTACGATTCCTTGTGTGTGAATGGTACAATTGTGTGGACGCTATTGATGGAACACATATACCTTGTATTCCATCAAGGCAAACTTCTGAAGTCTATCGCAATCGGAAGGGGTTCCTCGGCATGCACATTTGGTATGAATTTCAGTTACATATTATCTAGTTGGGAGGGATCGGTACACGACGCACGAATGCTCACCGATGCTCTTCTGGACCCTAATAAAGGGTTCCAAAGGCCTACACCAGGTATTTATAAATTTGTTGTTATCTATTTTTTATAAAATAAATATTATTAAGCCAAAATAATTTCCAACTATTATTTGTTATGTTTAGGTAAATTCCACTTGTTCGACTTATTGTATGCAAATAATGATTGCTTCCTCGCTCCCTATCGAGAAATACATATCATTTGCAATAGTATGAGTCACGATGTGGTGGGCTTCGTTATTCTACTTGTCGCTTCGTAACTATATTGAGGGGACATTTGGTGTGTGGAAGGCAAGATTTCCGATATTGAAGCACATTACCCGAGGGAAAAGCAAGACCTAATTCCTGTGGCGTGTGCGGTGCTGCACAAATACATCCACATGTTCCAGCATCGTGACCCTCCTCTTATCCAATTTTATCTCGATGGAATCTCGGTGTCTGAAATCCCGGAACAGATGATTTGGTTGAGCAAGGTGTCATACATGATGATTACAACCCTGAAGATCCATCAGTTTGTAAAAATATGAGTCGTTTTAGGGATGACATGGCATCACAAATGTGGTCATCTTACCAACGACAACCATGATTTTGTTTAGCACTTCCTTTATTTGTAACGTGGTTGTCTTATTCTCAACCAATGTCACTGGTTTGTAGTGATTTAACACTCGTTTGTTGTTCTTATTTGTATGATAGTGAATATTATTACTCCTCGTATTATTATTCATACTATTACAAGTATCTTTTTTACTCTTATTAACTTGCCTTTATTAGTGTTATATTTTTAATCTCATACATTAATTACAAACTTTTTTCATTCAATTCTTTTTTTTTATTTTCCCTTCTTTTAACATTTTTAATTACTTTATATTAATTATTTTTGCAGGCAACTCCACCTATTATTATTATTATTATTATTATTTAAGTTTTTGATTTATTTCAATTTCCTTTATATATTTTTTCCATTTAAAAATTTTGTTATCCAAATGTAAATTTAGTTCAAACAATAGCTCTTAGCACTCCACGAAACACAAATTCTGTTCAGATTTTCTATTCAGATTAAAAAACAAATTGCACATCTAAACACGGATTACTGTTTGAACCACATGATTTGAACTTTTCTGCTCAAATCAAAAAGGTTCAAACAGATACAATTTGAACTATAGAACCAAAGGGGCCCTATGTTCATCCAAGGAAATTTCAGAAGACTTCTCATATGCCTTGCATGTGATTGTTAATGCTTGGTCTGCACGGTTGTCTTTTAGTATTTCATTCAGTCTTGGATAATTTAAGCTTTTGATCATCTACCACCAGGCGCCGAGGGAGGCAATAGCCGGGGCCAAATTTTTGAAAATTTGTATTTTGGCCCATAGTTTTTGAAAACTTTTCACATATGCCCCCCATTTGCAGACTTTTTATATATGCCCCTCTCATTAACAAACTTTTTATTCCAATTTATTCCTATTAATATTATTTTTTATATGTACCTTACTATTTTTTTGGTTCTATATTGGCCCATTACAATAATGTTGTTTATTATTATTATCAAAATCATCTTTCATAAGTGTTCTACATTATTTTTTTAATAGACTAAACTCTAAATAGAATATTAAGTCAAAAAGAAACTAAACTGTCAACAAAAGTTTATGTTCATAAAGCAAAAAAATCAACAAAAATGAATACACATATCATTTTAACTATTTTATAGTATTTAGAGTTGAGATATTAAATGTTTCTAAAGTTTTTCACTTTCTTAGCTAGCTTATACGCCCCATGAAGGAAAAAATAATCTTGCTCCGCGACCTACCGCCTTTAAATTGAGCATGCTTGATCTTCATTGATCAAAATCCTTACTAACGACATCACGTGGACCATTTACTTTGTTTGGATAAAGACGGCAAACATCTAAGGAATCTTTTAAATGACTCTTGGTTTTGTGATATGAACAATGGACATCAATGATGGCTTTTAAATTATGTGAAAGTGAGTATTCTTATGCTATGAAAGTGGTGATAATTGATTACATTTTTTTTTAAATTTCCCCTGAACAAGATTAGTTTTATTTTTGTATCCATCTATATCTATTATAAAAAGAAAAAGTGGTTTTTCGCTTTTCAACCAAAACGTTCTCGTTTTGGCTGAAAGTTCCCTTTTTTTTTTTCATTTTCCTTTTGGTTGCTACATGCTTTTGGTGGTAAACAGAGACTTCATGGAATGTGATGGGTGATAGGTGATCTGTGATTATTGTTATTTTGATTTTTTTTTCTTTTTCTCTTTTAAATCTTATTAAATTGTCTCTCTTTTTTTTCTCAATTGTGCCTATTACTTTTTTTTCCCAAATGTTTGAATATTTAATTTTTTCCTCTATTTCTACACATATTAATAATGGTTTTTATATATTCATTTTTAATTACTCTATTAATATATTTTTTCTTAAATAAGTCCTCACTTAAATGTTATTTTACTAAACTCTTTCAATATACATCATTATAAATGAATACCATTTCTCTATTTTTTCCGTGTCGAAGCATTTTCTTCTTCAAATTTATTTTACTTAACCATTTTCTCCTCAACTGACACTTTCAATTTTTTACACGTATATTTCATATTAATTTTCTCTATAATTTTTTTTTGTTAGGGTATATTTGTTAAAATAATTTTTGTCAGAAATGATTTTGTTAGCTCAAGAATGACGACCCGTGAGAGTGTGATGAATTGGGTTTTAAAACTTTTCACAATTATTGGAATTTTCTAATATAATCGCACAAGCAAATTAAACACTCAATAAGATAAATAATGATTGCAAAATGTAAGTGCTTCTAAATTAAAAGGATTAAGGGAAAGATGATGCAAACGCTATTTATAATAGTTCTGCAATATGCCTAAGTCCATTGTCGTCGAGCAAGGCTTAACTAACCTCTTTCACTATAACGATCGTCTTTTCAACACGATCACTCCTTCTACAACACCGATGACTTGGTCCACTCGAGGCCTACCACGACCTCTTACAACATCAATTTTATAGAGATTTACAACATCAATTTTACTATTATAAACACTATTTATAATAGTTCAACAATATGCCTAAGTCTATTGTCGTCGAGCAAGGCTTAACTTACCTCTTTTACTATAATGATCGTCTTTTTGACGCGATCACTCCTTCTACAACACCGATGACTTGGTCTACCCGAGGCTTACCACGACCTCTTACAACATCAATTTTATAGAGATTGACAAACCAAAAATTACCTCAATTTCTAAGGCTTGGTAACCTATCACTTAAAGGATAGGGTTACATTTTATATTTTTTTAAAATATAAATCTAAAGCTATCCTATCCTATCCTAAAAGTACATCATCTATTAAGAGCTTGTTTGATTAACTAGTTCAAACTGGTTTTGTTACATTTTTTTTAGAATTTGAATTGTTTCAATGATTTCAATTCTAATTAGCTATCCAAATACCCTTTAACATTCGATCCAATCCTTTTTTTTAAAATTGTTATTATTTCAATTGGTGTTTGATGATTGGAATGTTTATTGGTTTCTTAGTTGGATTCACGGATGGGTGAACGACCGGGGGGCCGATGGGCCCCATCAGCCAACCGGGAGAGAGGCTTGAAAGGGGTGGGGGGTTCGACGAAGGGTTGACTTGGGGGGGGGCGGGGGCGAGTTGGCCTAGACAGGAAAAGGGGCAAGTGGGGTTGGGCTTGACGGGAAGGGGGGATGGCGTGGTTGGCCTTGGTGGGAAAAAGTGCTGGCAAGGCTGGGCTAGGCTCGAAAAGCAGGGGTCGGTCGGTGTTGGGCTCGACAGGAACGGGGTCGAGCGGGCTGGGCTTGATGGGAATGGTGGTAGGTTGGGATGAGAGGCCTGGTAGTTGGTCACCCAGAGGGGACGTTGCCCAGACGAGGTGGACGAAAGTGCAGATAGTTGCCGACTGATAGAGGGTCAAGTGGAGGAAGGGGGAAGGGGAGGGTTCTTTTTTTTTTTGGCTGTTTTTTGGGTTTTTTCTCCAAATTAATTGCTGAGATTTGATTTTTATGTCAATGAATGAAATTAAAAATGGTATTTTCATCATTTCAGATAGAAAAGTAAAAGAGTTAGGTCCAGGGGATGTTATTGTGATTAGTTTTGGTTTAAGAAGTGTCTCTATAATTTAGATAAAATATAAGGGGTATAAGTTTAATTTACCCTACTACCTAACATATCTCCCTTTGAAACTTAGTTTGAAAAGTACTAATTTGTGACTTCTCTTTGTTTGTTTAAAAATTGCATCCAATTCATTGGTAGTCACATAATCATCTTAAAGTTGCAAAGGTAATTTGTTAATTTTAAAGTTAAAATCTACTATTGGCCATAAAACGGTATATAATTTGACATCTATTTTAAAGTTCAAAGATAAAATCTTGAGATATTACTATTTTGATATAATCAAAGTAGAAAATTAAAAATAACCCCATATAAATAACAAATAATTATGTAGTATTTTATTACCGAATTAATTATAACCACTTAATCACATATATATTATAATGTATAGAAAAATAGTAGAGTGACCATTAAAATAACATATACACACACACACACACACAGAGGTCTCTATTTTCTCTAGTTCTATTACATTTAGGACCCTTTTTTTCTCTTCAACTCAGACTAACATTCTTGTTGAATTAGGATTCTTTTATTAATTTGGTATCTAATTTAAAATTTAAAGGTATAATCTTAGAGTGAACATTAAAATCAAATATATATACACACACACACACATATATCCTATTTTCTCTACTTCTATTAAATTTAGGACGTTTCTTTTCTCTTCGACTCAAACTAGCATTCTTGTTGAATTAGGATTCTTCTATTAAACGGTATATAATTTGATATCTATTTCAAAATTCAAAGGTATAATCTTAAAGTGAAAAATAAAATAAAAAATATATATGTATAATATATATACGTACATATGTCTTTATTTTGATATCTATTTCAAAATTCAAAGGTCTTTTCTTTTTTTTTTTTTATTTAAAAAAATGGATGTCTATTACTCCTAAACTTGTGGTCAAGGCAACCAAGAAGAAAAAAATATCTAAAATAGGGGTGTATTTACGACAAACTTATAATATTTCAGTTTGAGTTTGTAAAGGTTTATCAAAATTAAGACTTCATATATTGAGTCAAACTAGAATTTTTATTAAAGCTAGGATAGCTCATCCTTCATATGTTCTTCTTAGGGTCTGTCTGAAAAAAATTCCATTGTAAGTTCTAAAAGATTTAATTCATCTGGTATGTCCTTATTGCTCTTTGTCTCTTTGATTGATTGGATTTGAGTTTCACTTTTAGATTTTTTTTTTCCAGTTATTTTTGGTATACTTTAGGCGCTTTCGAATCAAGTTCTTGTTGTTAGTCCAAAAAGAACTGTTTAATTATATCTGTTTGTTTACAAATATAGCAAGAAATAACGGGGAAAAACGCAGTCCCATTTTCTTTTTCTTTGCTTATGATTTTTTTTTTTTTTTTTTACCTACAAACAAGCCTTCATGTATAAATAAATACATAAGCCACGAATACAGTACCTGATATGAAATAGGATTCATGAATTGGTGTTAATTCTTTTCCCATGAGAATTATGAATTGTTTTTATTTGTTGCCCATGAATGTCCTTTTGTATAAACCGAAAATAAATTTGAACAATAAATACTTGAAGAAAAGAAAACTCTAGCGTATTATTGCTTTTCTTTTTTATTGGAAGCATATTTTTAGCAATTAAAGACAACTACTTAAAATCAAATATCCATTATCCTCGTTATATTTAATTAAAATATAAAATCTAATCCTATCCTATCCTAAAAGTACAATATCACTAAGAGCTTATTTGGTTATCCAATTCAAACCGATTTTGTTATAGTGTAGTCTCTTTCAAAATTTAAATTGTAACAATATTTTCAATTCAAATTCGAACCGGCTATTCAAAGGCCCTCTAAAATTCAATCGAATCCTAGTTTTAAATTCCAATTTTAATTGGTGTTTTACTCTTTATCGGTTTCTTAGTGGGATTATGATTGATTATTTACCTATAAATATGGCATAATGTTGAGGCCGGGGTACAGGGCTAAACTTGGGACATATTTTTACGTCCTTCTTTTCAGTCTGGTATGGAATTCTCAGTCTTTTCTTTTTGTTTATGTTTCTGATATAAGGTTTTGTTTGTCTATGAAATCCATCCGTGTTCTGTTTCACTTTGTTTGATTGATTGCGTTTGAGTTTTAGCTTTTTTCTCTTTCAGCTTCTTTATTATGCGTTCTGTTTTGGTTGGTTTCTTGGTAAAACCCTAATCAGCATTATTTTTTCCCAAACCTAAATGTCCACGTGATACAGTTCTTAAATGATTTAGATTGCCTTGATTCGGTAGCTAAAGTGATTAGACTATGTATAACTTTCATCATTACGGGTTGCTGCCTTTTACCAGTAAATCATGTCTGGCTTGACTTATTATTATTATTGGTGGATTGCTGACTGGGTAATTAATTAATTTTAACTGTTACTGAATGTCCTTATTTCATCAGTGGAAAATAAATTTGAAGACAAGTAAACTATATTTAGAGGTGGTGCTACGTATGGCATTATATTTTCTTTTCTTTTTCTTCTTACACATCAGGATATATAGTTCTAATTAATAAGCCTTCTTTTACCGTATTTTTACATAAATCACATATGCGAAGCTAAGGAGAACAGGATTTTTTTTTTTTTAATAAAAAAAGTTCTATCATATATATGTTGTAATGAGTAGTGAAGAAGTTAACTGAGAATAATTGCGTGGAACCTTTGATTTCAAATAGTTCACTCTATTTACTTAATTGGATTATATGTAGCTTTTTCTCTCATCTCTTGCTACTTTGCTTTCGGCAGAATGAACGACGTTTTCTTTGTTCCAACTTCTGAGACTACTTCCGGTTAGGCATCAAGCATCTCAATGATATATGTATATCGACATAAGACAGACGAATACTTATATAAGGCAAACAGCAAGTTCAATGCTGACTCAGAAATTGAAAAGTCACTTGGGGATGGAACGGTGGTCCACATTGAACTTGTTCTTTGCCTTTTGTGAGTGTTCTTTTGTGTTGCGTCGATATATTTATTGGACTACTGCATGTCACACTGTAAGGTAACGTAACTTCTCATGTGAAAGCTTCAAGGCATGAAGGCGTTTCACTACTTGTTCAACAAACTCCGTCTCCTCATCATCTTTGAAAAAAGGTAAAGTACATCTCGAAGCCATGAAGAAACGTGCATGAATTGCAATGGGTAACCCTGAAAACAAACAGGGATAGAGCCAGAAAAATCAATCAGGGAGTGAGAGTGTGATTGAGCTAATGAGATGTGGTGAATAAAGAGATGTAAAATTGACATATAATTTTAAGGGGAGTGCAAATTTTTTTTTAGGAGGGACAAATTACAAATTTTATGCAATTTCATATACAAAATTAAAAAGGAAAAAAATTAAGATTCAGGAGTTTGGCCTTCCACCCTCATCTTTCGTGGCTCTGCCCCTGTCTAAATAGCTGTCACGCCCCGGAGTACGGGAGGTGACGTGGCGGAATATTTAGATTAATTAAAAGAGAGTTTAATTGAAATTAAGGGTTTAAAAATCCAATTAAGCAAGAAATAAAGAGATTTTTCCACCACATTTGATAAAGAATTTAAAATCATTAAACAAATAACAATAATTGAATAAAAACCGCGAATATGGGTTCCACAACCCACAACTTGTGCACACACATGGATCTGACAATATCACAAATACAATTACAGTCCAAGTACAAATAAAGTTAAGTCTTACATGCCTTGTTTAATAATACAGAATGTAAATAAATTCTCCTATTGCTCCTGAGTTCGGTCCGAAGAATCTTCTCCAAACCTAAATGGGAAACCACCTAGAAGGGGGGATTTAAAAACAGATAAAACGTGAGCGAAAGGCTCAGTAGGACTATGTTTTATAAAATAGTCTTATACAAAGAAACATAACATTATCAGGAGTTATACAAAAAGGGAACTTGAATAAATAAATAAATAAATTGAGTAGAACCGTTCTGACACAGAACAGTCTACTCGTCAAATCAAAACACCAGTTTACTTTTACCTAGGCAAACCATGATATCACCACCGTAGTGGCCCAGCTGGGTTTCGGGACCTGCCCCCATGGTCGATCACGACCCGATCTCTGATATGGCATCATGCCCATGTGTTTATTATCATTATCATTCAAAACCCAATTACCGAGTGTTGTCAATTACATTCATTATGAAATTCATTTCATGTCACGGTATATAAAAATATAACCGATAAAACCATTTTCAAACAACCGTTGAAAACATTTTGATAGAAATCATTTTCAAAGCCAAATCATTTCAAAACCAGACTACCAAAGAAATAGGATAGAAGTCCTACCTCAGTACTCGTGCCGGTACCCCACACCGTAATCCCGATCCGCTATACGTTAGCTCCACGGAACCACGAACAATCCTAGATACAAACTAAGTCGATCAATATCTAGTTCGAAACATTCTATGTTACTAAATCATTTCATGATGTCCTAGTGTGCCATTTGTATCATTAAAATCATCCTATAAGGTTGGGATTTAAATCAGGGTTCAAAACAATGAAATCGGGTAAAAATCACAAAATTTTCCATGCCTCGGTCGGCCTGCCGGACGCCCTGCTTCGGCCTGCCGAACTGCACAGTTCGGCCTGCCGAACATTTCCCCAGATTCGGCCTGCCGGTCGGAAGAACACCGGCCTGCCGATCATCACTCCGGCCTGCCGAACATGAACTTCGGCCTGCCGAACTGGGAAGATCCAGAAATCCCAGCCACGGGTTTCTCGATCCCCAAAATCAAAATCTTGTTTCTAACCTGTTTTTCTCAAATCCCAGGCATGAAAAACAACTATAATTGATAGAAAAACATTCTAGAACATGTTTGGGATCATTTAAACAACATTTAAACTCGAAATCCTCAAAAATCCGAAAATGAGAAAAAGAGGAGAAAAATGAAAATCTTGAATCCAATCCGTTTTTCTTCAATCTAGGTTTAGATTCTAGTTGTTCTAAGCTCATTTAACACAAATCCACGGTTTTCTAAGCTAAAACAAACTTAGATTTCAAAAACACACAAAATTGAAAATTTTGTAAAAAGTTTAGAAATTTCGAATCTAACCTCGAATCGAAGCTTCAATCCGCGTTCTCGGTCGCCGAATCACGTCCCCGAGCTTCCTCCTTGCTGTTCCGAAGCTTGGATTCGAATGGAAATCAAAATTTTTTTGAAAGAGATTGAGAGAGAGAGGGAGCTGCCGAGAGAGAGAGAAGAGAGAGAGAGTTGAAACGTGAGTGAGGAGAGAGAGAGAGAAAAGAGAAATAAATAGAGAAAATCGGTGGGCGATTTTACTGTGCGAAAACCATGTGCCGCCCACGGTTTTGTAAAACGGAGTATTTTTAACATTTTACCAATTGTTGTGTTTTAAAACTCAAAACATCATTTTAAATCAACAAGAAATCTTTTGAACACATCAATTTAACAAAACAACCAAAAACTAAAAATCCAACCAAATAATCTAATTAAAGTTAAAACTTTAATTATGGCACACTAATTCATCATTTACATTACATTAATGTTAAATAAATTTCAGGACGTTACAATAGCCAAACAGAAGTCACATATGTGAATATACTTTGTATTAGGTTGTTTCTTGGGACACTTGTAACGCCCCGAAATTTATTTAATGTTATTGTAATAAAAATGATAAATTAGTGTGCCATAATTAATGTTTCAACATTAATTTGATTATTTGGTTGAATTTTGAATTTTAGGTTGTTTTGTTAATTTGATAAATTCAAATGATTTCTTATTGTTTTAAAATAATGTTTTGAGTTTTAAAGCACAACAATTTGTAAAATGTTAAAAATATTCCGTTTTACAAAACCGTGGGTGGCATATGGTTTTCGCACAATAAAATCGCCCACCATTTTTCTCTATTTATTCTCTCTCCTCTCCCTCTCTCTTCACTCTCTCTCCTCTCTCCCGTGACTCTCTCACTCTCTCTCATTTTCTCTCTTAGTTCCCCCTCTCTCTTTCTATTTCTCCTTGAAATTTTGAATCAAAATTCGATCCAAGCTTCGGGTTAACAAGGAGGAAGCTCAAGAACGAGATTTGGCTATCAAAAACGTGGATTTAAGGCTTCGATTCAAGGTTAGTTTTGAAATTTCTAAACTTTTTCCAAAATTTTCAATTTTGTGCATTTTTGAAATCCAAGTTTGTTTGAGCTTAGAAAACATTTGATTTGAGTTAAATGAACTTAGAACAACTAGAATCTAAGCTTAGATTGAAGAAAAATGGATTTGATTCAAGAATTTTCATTTTTCTCCTTATTTTCTCATTTTTGGATTTTTGAGATTTTTGAGTTTAAATATTGTTTAAATGAGTTCAAAAGTGTTCTAGCATGTTTTTCTATCATCTATGCTTGTTTTCTATGCCTAAGATTTGAGAAAACAATGTTAAAAAGGATTTTGGGGATCAAAAAACCCGTGGCTAGAATTTCTGGGTTTTCCCAATTCAGCAGGCCGGATCAAAGGATCGGCAGGCCGATGTTCATCTGTCCGGCAGGCCAAACTTGGAAATGTCTGGCCGACCGGACCTGGTTTCTGGCAGGCCGAACTGCACAGTTTGGCCGGCCGAAGTAGGGAGTCCGGCAGGCCGGCCGGGCATGGAAAATTTTGTGATTTTTCACCCGTTTTCACTGTTTTGAACCCCGATTTAAATTCCAACCTTGTGAAATGATTTTAAAGGTACAAATGGCACACTAGGACATCATGAAATGGTTTAGTAACATAGAATGTCTCGAACTAGATATTGATTGACTTCCGCAGAGCTAACGTATAGCGGACCGGGATTACGGTGTGAGGCACCTGCATGAGTATTGAGGTAGGACTTCTACCCCATTCCTTGGTAGCCTAGTTTCAAAATGAGTTGGCTTTAAAAAGGATTTCTATTAGAATGTTTTCAACGGTTGTTTGAAAATGAATTTATCGGTTATATTTTAATATACCGTGAACTGAAATGAACTTCATAATGAATGTAAATGACAACACTCGGTAAATGGGTTTTGAATGATGATGAAAATAAACACATAGGCATGATGCCATATCAGAGATCGGGTCGTGTAGCGATCGACCTTGGGGGCAAGTCCCGAAACCCAGCTGGGCCACTACGGTGGTGATATTCTTATGGTTTGCCTAGGGAAAGAAAATGATATTCTGGTCGACCTAATAAACTGTTTTGGGTAAGAACGGTTTTATTCAATGTTTCTTTTAAGTAATTCCTTGAATAATGAGGTTTTCCTTCAGATTAAATAATTCATTAAAATATAGTCTTACTGAACCTTTCGTTCACGTTTTATTTGTTTTAAACCCTCCCCCTCTAGGTGGATTCTCCTTTAGGTTTGGAGAGGACTCAACGGACAGGACTCATGAGCAGTAGGAGGACTAATAAATTTATTTATAATATTTAATCAAGGCATGTAATGTTTTTATCCTTCTCTACGCTTGGACTGTGGTTGTATTATTATATTGTCATTACAATGTGTGTGCACAAGTTGTGGGTCTGTGGGACCCATACTCGCGGCTCTATTGTTTTATTATTCGTTTAATGATTTCAATTGTTTAATGTGTATGAATTCTTTTATAAAATGGTGTTTTTAAAACTTTCGCATTCTTAATATTTAATTTAACCCCAAACTCTTGATTTTAATTAAATTCTTCTTTTAATTAATTTAAATAATCTGTCACGTCACCTCCCGTACTCCGCGGCATGACAACACTCAAGCGAGCAAAACATTTTTCCTAGTCCTATCGATATATATCTAGGTGATGCAGTTCTCAATATTGGTATTTTAGATAGTTACTGGTTGCTGTTTAGAAACTAAGTTACTGGTTTAATGCCATTATTTTGTAATTAGACGGTGTTCTAGTTGGGAGAAGAGGAGGGCCTTATATTAGTACTACACCAACACCACCCAATGGAGACTTAAAAAAGCAATGTTGACTCTAAAGTTCAGAAGTTCATTGTACAAAATGGGTACAAGTACCGATCTAGGTTTGATGTAGGTAGCTACAACTTTAATTCCTATTTATTATTCTTTGTTAAATTATTTGAATTTTTTTACGATTCCTTGTGTGTGAATCGTACAATTGTGTGGATGCTATTGATGGAACACATATACCTTGTATTCCATCAAGGCAAACTTCTGAAGTCTATCGCAATAGGAAGGGCTTCCTCTCACAGAATATCCTGGCGGCATGTACATTTGACATGAATTTCACTTACATATTATCTAGTTGGGAGGATCTGTACACGATGCATGAATGCTCGCCGATGCTCTTTTGGACCCTAATAAAGGGGTCCAAAGGCCTACACCAGGTATTTATAAATTTGCTGTTATCTATTATTCTTTTAAAAAAATATTATTAAGCCAAAATAATTTCAAACTATTATTTGTTATGTTTAGGTAAATTCTACTTGCTCGATTTATTGTATGCAAATAATGATTGTTTCCTCGTTCCCTATCGAGAAAATGCATATCATTTGCAATAGTATGAGGCACGATGTGTGGGCTTCGTTATTCCACTTGTCGCTTCGTAACTATATTGAGTAGACATTTGGTGTGTGGAAGGCAAGATTTCCGATATTGAAGCACATTACCCGAGGGAAAAGCAAGACCTAATTCCTGTGGCGTGTGCGGTGCTGCACAAATACATCCACATGTTACAGCATCGTGACCCTCCTCTTATCCAATTTTATCTCAATGGAATCCCGGTGTCTGAAATTGATGCTCAGAATGCAGATGATGTGGTTGAGCAAGGTGTGTACATGATGATTACAACCCTGAAGATCCATCAGTTCGTCAAAATAGAGCGGACCGCTCGGAGATTAGTCGTTTTAGGGATGACATGGCATCACAAATGTGGCCGTCTTACCAACCACAACCATGATTTTGTTTAGCACTTCCTTTACTTGTAATTTGGTTGTCTTATTCTCAACCAATGTCACTGGTTTGTACTACTTTAACACTCGTTTGTTGTTCTTATTTTTATGATAGTTAACATTATTACTTCTCGTATTATTATTCATATTATTACAAGTATCTTTTTTACTCTTATTTATTAACTTGCCTTTATTAGTGTTATATGTTTAATCTCATACATTAATTACAAACTTTTTTCATTCAATTCTTTTTTTTATTATTTTCCCTTCTTTTAACATTTTTAATTATTTTTAATTACTTTATATTAATTATTTTTGCATTTTGGCATTACAAACTTTTTGCATTTCACAACTCCACCTACTATTATTATTATTATTATTATTTAAAGTTTTTGATTTATTTTAATTTATTTTATATATTTTTTACATTTCAAACTTTTGTTGTCCAAATGTAAATTTAGTTCAAACAATAGTTCTTAGCACTCCATCAAACACAAATTCTGTTTAGATTTCTATTCGGATTAAAAAACAAATTGCACATCTAAACACGGATTACTGTTTGAACCACATAGTTTGAACTTTTCTGTTCAAAGCAAAAAGGTTCAGATTTGAACTAGCGACCCAAAGGGCCTATGTTCATCCAATGAAATTGCAGAAGACTTCTTATATTCCTTGCATGTGATTATTAATGCTTGGTCTGCACGGTTGTCTTTTAGTATTTCATTCAGTCTTGGATAATTTAAGCTTTTGATCATCTACCACCGGGCGCCGAGGGAGGCAATAGCCGGGGGCAAATTTTTGAAAATTTGTATTTTGGCCCATAGTTTTTGAAAACTTTTCACATATGCCCCATTCACAAACTTTTTATATATGCCCCTCTCATTAACAAACTTTTTATTCCAGTTTATTCCTATTAAAATTATTTTTTATATGTGCCTTACTATTTTTTTGGTTCTATATTGCCCCCATTACAATAACGTTATTTATTATTATTATCAAAATCATTTTTCATAAGTGTTCTACATTATTTTTTTAATAAACTACACTCTAAATAGAACATTAAATCAAAAAGAAGCTAAACCGTCTACAAAAGTTTATGTTCATAGAGCAAAAAAATCAACTAAAATGAATGCACATATCATTTTAACTATTTTATAGTATTTAGAGTTGAGAAATTAAATGTTTCTAAAGTTTTTCACTTTCTTAACTAGCTTATACTTCCCATGAAGGGAAAAAAAAATCTTGCTCCGCGACTCTCTACCGCCTTTAAATTGCGCATGCTTGACCTTCATTGATCAAAATCCTTACTAACGAGATCACATGGACCATTTACTTTGTTTGGATAAAGACGGCAAACGTCTAAGGAATCTCTTGGTTTTGTGATATGAACAATGGGAATCAATGATGGTTTTTAAATTATGTGAAAATCAGCATTCTTATGCTATGAAAGTGGTGATAATTAATTACATTTTTTTAAAATTTTCCCTGAACAAGATTAGTTTTATTTTTGTATCCATCTATATCTATTATAAAAAGAAAAAGTGGTTTTTCGCTTTTCAACCAAAACGTTCTCGTTTTGGCTGAAAGTTCTTTTTTTTGGTTGCTACATGCTTTTGGTGGTAAATAGAGACTTGATGGAATGTGATGGGTTTAGGTGATCTGTGATTATTGTTATTTTGATTTTTTTTTTCTTTTTCTCTTTTAAATCTTATTAAATTAACTCTTATTTTTTTTCTCAATTGTGCCTATTACTTTTTTTTTCCCAAATGTTTGAATATTTAATTTTTTTTCCTCTATTTCTACACTTATTAATAATGGTTTTTATATAGTTATTTTTAATTACTCTATTAATATATTCTTTCTTAAATAAGTGCTCACTTAAATGTTATTTTACTCAATTCTTTCAATATACATCATTATAAATGAATACCGTTTCTCTATTTTTTCCGTGTCGAAGCATTTTCTTTTTCAAATTTATTTTACTTATCCATTTTCTCCTCAACTGACACTTTCAATTTTTTACATGTACATTTTATATTAATTTTCTATATAATTTTTTGTGTTAGGGTCTTTTTTTTTTCCATAAATATGATATATTTGCTAAAATAATTTTTGTCAGAAACGATTTTGTTAGCTTAAGAATGACTACCCGTGAGGGGGTGAATTGGGTTTTAAAACTTTTCACAATTATTGGAATTTTCTAATATAATCGCACAAGCAAATTAAACACTCAATAAGATAAATAATGATTGCAAAATGTAACTGCTCCTAAATTACAAGGATTAAGGGAAAGAGGATGCAAACGCTATTTATAGCGGTTTAGCAACATGCCTAAGTCCATTGACGTGGAGCAAGGCTTAACTCTACCTCTTTTACTATAACGACCGTCTTTTTGACACGATAACTCCTTCAACAAACCGATGACTTGGTCTACCCGAGGCCTACTATGACCTAGGGGTGAACGGTGGGCGGTTTGATGGTTTTTGGGCGGGTGTGGTGCGGTTTTTTTGGATGGCGGGTTGGCGATTAACCAACCTACAAACCGCCCACCACATGGCGGGCGGTTTTGGTTTGATTTTAGGTGGTTGCAGGCGGGTGTGGGCGGGTTGAGGCGGTTTAGACCTATGCTATTAACCAATGTAATTTTTTGGACCTTTTTTTTAGAAAGTGAAGAAAATTTGTAGAAAATATAAGATGATAATACATAAAGCATTCCCAACAAGTTTGATGCTTAAAGACAGTGATCATATTCAAAAGTACAAATTAAGAAACATAATCATTCACTGCAACAAGAAACATCAACTACATATAAAGTGATAAATAAAATCAAGAGTCCATAAAAATTAAAAGCCTATTCACTGGGTTCGAAAATAATAGAATGCTACAAATGAAATGATGAACAAAGTCAAGTGTTCCTTTTCTTTTAGGGCTTTCTCTACTAATTTACTTGATTTGAATTTTGATTACTTCACAAAATAATAGGAGAATTTTCAATTTCTAATATGTCAAGAGGCAGCCGAGCCCATGCATGAAATGTTGGATTGTTCAATCATCTCTAAAATAAGAACAAAATCAAATAAATGATAAGTTTTTTTTAAAAAAATATATAGGCGGGCGGGTGCGGGTTGAACCCGCCCTCAAAAACTTAAAACCAAACCCGCCCACCGAATATATTAGTGGGCGGGTTAATGGGTTGCTAACGTAAACCCGTTTTTTTTAGATGGGCGGGCGCGAACGCGGGTGGTTGGCGGGTCGGGGCGGTTTTTGTACAGCCCTACTATGACCTCTTGCAACATCAATTTTACAGAGATTGACAAACCAAAAATTCCCTCATTTTCTAAGGCTTGGTAACCTACCACTTAAGAGGATAGGGTTAGATATTATATTTATTTAAAATATAAAATCTAACACTATTCTATCCTATCCTATCCTAAAAGTATATTATCTATTAAGAGCTTGTTTGATTAACCAGTTCAAATTGGTTTTGTTATATTTTTCTTAGAATTTGAATTGTTACAATGATTTCAATTCTAATTAGCTATCCAAATACCCTTCAAAATTCGATCCAATCCTATTTTTTAAATTGTTGTTATTTCAATTGGTGTTTGATGAATGGAATGTTTATTGGTTTCTTAGTTGGATTCATGAATGGGTGAACGACTAAGGGGGGGTGGGGCTCACGGGCCCCAAAGGCCAATCGGGGTAGAGGCTTGACAGGGGGTGAGGGCAACAGGGTGGGGGTTTCGATGAAGGGTTGACCTGGGGGGTGGGAGGGGTTGTGCTAGATAGGAAAGGGGGCAGGCGGGGCTGAGCTTGATGGGAAGGGGGGATGGCAGGGTTGGGCTATATGGGAAAAAGTGCTGGCAAGGCTAGGCTAGGCTCGAAAAGCAGGGGTCGGTTGGCATTGGGCTCGAAAGGAACAAGGTCGAGCGGGCTGGGCTTGACAGGAATGGTGGCACGCTGGGATGAGAAGCCCAGTGGTTGGTCAACCAGAGGGGGTGTTGATCAGATGAGGTGGACGAAAGTGGAGGTATTCGTTGACTGACAGAGGGGCGAGTTGTGGAATGGGGAAGGGGAGGGTTCTTTTTTTTTTTCTTTTGGCTACTGTTTGGGTTTTTTCTCCAAATTAATTGCTGAGATTTGATTTTTATGTCAATGAATGAAATTAAAAACGGTCTTTTCATCATTTCAAATCGAAAAGTAAAAGAGTTAGGTCTAGAGGATGTTAGTGTGATTAGTTTTGGTTTAAGGGGTGTCTCCATAATTTGGATAAAACATAAGGGGTATAAGTTTAATTCTACCTAACATATCACCCTTTGAAACTTAGTTTGAAAAGTACTAATTTGTGACTTTCTCTTTGTTTGTTTAAAAATTGCACCCAATTCATTGTTAGTCACATAATCATCTTAAAGTTGTAAAGGTAATTTGTTAATTTTAAAGTTAAACTATACTATTGGCCCTTAAATGGTATATAATTTGACATCTATTTCAAAGTTTGAAGATAAAATCTTGAGATATTACTATTTTGATATTCTCAAAGTAGAAAAATAAAAATAACCCTATATAAATTACAAATAATTATGTAGTATTTTATATACCCTAATTACAGAATTAATTATAACCACTTAATCACTAAAATATTATAATGCATAGATAAATAGTAGAGTGACCATTAAAATAATATATACACACACACAGAGGTCTCTATTTTCTCTAGTTCAATTACATTTAGTACCCTTTTTTTATTTTCAACTCAAACTAACATTCTTGTTGAATTAGGATTCTTCTATTAATTTGATATCTAATTTAAAATTTAAAGATATAATCTTAGAGTGAACATTAAAATTAAATATATATATATATACACACACATATATATCCTATTTTCTCTACTTCTATTAAATTTAGGACGTTTCTTTTCTCTTCGACTCAAACTAGCATTCTTGTTGAATTAGGATTCTTCTATTAAACGGTATATAATTTGATATCTATTTCAAAATTCAAAGGTATAATCTTAAAGTGAAAAATAAAATAAAAATATATATGTATAATATATATACGTATATATGTCTTTATTTTGATATCTATTTCAAAATTCAAAGGTCTTTTCTTTTTTTTATTTAAAAAAATGGATGTCTATAACTCCTAAACTTGTGGTCAAGGCAACCAAGAAGAAAAAAATATCTAAAATGGGGTTGTATTTACGACGAACTTATAATATTTCAATTTGAGCTTGTAAAGGTTTATCAAAATTAAGACTTCATATATTGAGTCAAACTAGAATTTTTATTAAAGCTAGGATAGCTCATCCTTCATATGTTCTTCTTAGGGTCTATCTGAAAAAATTTCCATTATGAGTTCTATACGATTTAATTCATCTGGTATGTCCTTATTGCTCTTTGTCTCTTTGATTGATTGGATTTGAGTTTCACTTTTAGATTTTTTTTTCCAGTTTTTTTTTTTTTGGTATTCTTTAGGCGTTTTCAAATCAAGTTCTTGTTGTTGGTCCAAAAAGAACTGTTTAATTATATCTGTTTGTTTACAAATATAGCAAGAAATAACGGGGAAAAACGCAGTCCCATTTTCTTTGTCTATGATTTTTTTTTTTTTTTTTACCAAGAAACAAGCCTTTATGTATAAATAAATAAATAAGCCACGAATACAGTACCTGATATAAAATAGGATTCAAGAATTGGTGTTAATTATTTTCCCATGAGAATTATGAATTGTTTTTATTTGTTGCTCATGAATGTCCTTTTTTATAAACCGAAAATAAATTTGAACAATAAATACTTGAAGAAGAGAAAACTCTAGTAGATTATTGCTTTTCTTTTTTCTTGGAAGCATATTTTAGCAATTAAAGACAACTACTTAAAATTAAATATCCATTATCCTCGTTATATTTAATTAAAATATAAAATCTAATCCTATCCTATCCTAAAAGTACATTATCACTAAGAGCTTATTTGGTTATCCAATTCAAACCGATTTTGTTATAGTGTAGTCTCTTTCAAAATTTAAACTGTAACAATATTTTCAATTCAAAATCGAACCGGGGCCCTCAAAAATTCAATCGAATCCTAGCTTTAAATTCCTATTTTAATTGGTGTTTTACTCTTTATCGGTTTCTTAGTGGGATTATGATTGATTATTTACCTATAAATATGGCATAATGTTGAGGCCGGGGTACAGGGCTAAACTTGGGACATATTTTTACGTCTTTCTTTTCAGTCTGGTATGGAATTCTCAGTCTTTTCTTTTTGTTTATGTTTCTGATATAAGGTTTTGTTTGTCTATGAAATCCATCCGTGTTCTGTTTCACTTTGTTTGATTGATTGCGTTTGAGTTTTAGCTTTTTTCTCTTTCAGCTTCTTTATTATGCGTTCTGTTTTGGTTGGTTTCTTGGTAAAACCCTAATCAGCATTATTTTTTCCCAAACCTAAATGTCCACGTGATACAGTTCTTAAATGATTTAGATTGCCTTGATTTGGTATCTAAAGTGATAGATTATGTATAACTTTCATCATTACGGGTTGCTGCTTTTTACTAGTAAAGCATGTCTGGCTTGACTTATTATTATTATTATTATTGGTGGATTGCTGACTAGGTAATTAATTAATTTTAACTGTTACTGAATGTCCTTATTTTCATCAGTGGAAAATAAATTTGAAGACGAGTAAACCATATTTAGAGGTGGTGCTACGTGTGGCGTTCTATTTTCTTTTCTTTTTCTTCTCACACATCAAAATATATAGTTGAGAATAATTGCGTGGAACCTTTGATTACAAATAGTTCACTCTATTTACTTAATTGGATTATATGTAGCTTTTTCTCTCATCTCTTGCAACTTTGCTTTCAGCAGAATGAACGACGTTTTCTTTGTTCCAACTTCTGAGACTACTTCCGGTTAGGAATCAAGCATCTCGAAGATATATGTATATCGACATGAGACAGACGAATACTTATATAAGGCAAACAGCAAGTTCAATGCTGACTCAGAAATTGAAAAGTCACTTGGGGATGGAACGGTGGTCCACATTGAACTTGTTCTTTGCCTTTTGTGAGTGTTCTTTTGTGTTGCGTCGATATATTTATTGGACTACTGCATGTCACACTGTAAGGTAACGTAACTTCTCATGTGGAAGCTTCAAGGCATGAAGGCTTTTCACTACTTGTTCAACAAACTCCGTCCCCTCATCATCTTCCTAAGGTGAAAAAAGGTAAAGTACATCTTGAAGCCATGAAGAAACACCCATGAATTGCAATAGGTAACCCTGAAAACAAACGGGGATAGAGCTAGAAAGATCAGTCAAGGGGCGAAAGCGTGATTGAGCTAATGAGATGGGGTGAATAAAGAGATGTAAAATTGACATATAATTTTCAGGGGAGTGCAAATTTTTTTTAAGAGGGACAAATACAAATTTTATGCAATTTCATATACAAAATTAACAAGGAAAAAAATTAAGATTCAGGAGGTCGGCCTTCCACCCTCATCCTTGGTGGCTCTGCCTCTGTCTAACTAGCCAAACAGAAGTCACATATGTAAATATAATTTGTATTAGGTTGTTTCTTGGGGACACTCAAGCGAGCAAAACATCTATATATATCTAGGTGATACAGTTCTCAATATTGGTATTTTAGATAGTTACTGGTTGCTGTTTAGAAACTTGGTTACTGGTTTAATGCCATTATTTTGTAATTAGATGGTGTTTTAGTAGGGAGAAGAGGAGGGCCTTATATTAGTCCTACACCAACACAACCCAATGGAGACTTAAAAAAGCAATGTTGACTCTAAAGTTCAGAGGTTCATTGTACTAAAAACATGAAATTTAAAACCGGGAATTACACATGCACATAAAGGAGCGAGGAAAAAGATGAAACAGAAGTACCACCAAACACCGTCCTTTCTTCTTTTCACCAAGGAAGCAAATCATAGGCACAATTCATCTCATTCATATACAGCATGTCTGGAATTCATCTTTGCCACTATAAGATTATGAAAATCCACGCAAATCAAAATTCCATATATAGGAAGGATATTGGAACTTTTCATTCTCTATCTGGTCTTCAATCATCCCAAGAGATAGATAGGAGCCTTCCAAGGGATATAAGACCTCATTGACCAGTATACTTGTTAATCTGCAAGACCAAGACATCATCAAAGTAAAGACGCATGATTGGGTTGTGAATTTTGAAGTCTCTGCCATACCTCAAAGTATTAGCAACAGAATCTTTAAATCTTCACTTGCTCTCATTCGCGGAATCGTCATCCTTCTTTGGCTGGGACTGTTAACAAAAGCATGATTATAAGTTAAAATATCCGACATGCAAGGCACACATAAAAGACAAAGGTGGTAACAGATATTAGTGCCACCATAAAAGACATGATTTATGGCACGGACACGTGCACATGCAACTCAGTATGAACGCACCTCAGATTGATTTTGCAAAGATGCAAGGAGATCTTTGACTACAGGATCATTGGGATCAACGCCAGGAAGCTGCCGGATAAAATGATAAACATATCAGGAGGGTCTCAACATATGTTGTAGGTGACAAATGTAGAATTCAATAGAAACACCACTTACAGTTGCAAGGATAGATGAGACAAAAGACTGATCCTCCAACACTTTGCTGGCATCAGATGGAGTACTTTCTTGCATGGACATTTGAAGAGCTTCACGTAGCAAGAGAGTGTTATTAATCAAAGAACACAAATGTGTTGAACTTGTGTGTCATGCATCGATACACAAAATTGAATTCAATGGCATCAGAGAACTTACCCAAGGCCAACTCCTGATCCTCACTAGTTGCATCTAACATCTCAGCATCTACTGCATGACCAGATCCAGATATATTCATCGACATTGAAACAGCCTGTCAAGCAAAGTTTTCATTATACTTGATTGGTCTATATTAGTTATTAAGAAACAAAGATATAGTAGCAGCAGTACTTTCTATTCAGATGATAATAATTGACAAGAAGCAAAGGAAGGCCATAGAATCCGACCACAATGCAGGTTAAAACAAACACTTATGACAAAAAAGAAGGCAAAGAAATAGAAACCATGTCATCAGTGGTCTTTTTATTCTCTTCAGGGGCTGCTGAATCATTAAGACGATCAGTCATAGCTGCATCCTCTGCTTTGGATGACGATTCCTCTCCTTTTTCTTGCCTAGAAGCTTCCTCAGCAGCCTGTTTCGCAGCAGCCTCTTGCCTTGCTCTTTCCTCTTCCATAGAAACTCTGAGGGCAAGAGCCAACTCAGGATCTAGATTGGGATCTACACCGAATTCAAAACCAGAAGCACCACCAGATGCTGCAGCAGCTGCAGCCGCTGCTGCAAAGCCACTCCCTCCATCCCCATCCCCAGTGAATACAGGTGTACTGCAGAAGTAGAAAATTTTAAGTAAATTATTTCAAGGTCCAACCGCTAGTTCGAAACTTCCAATTAAAAAAGTGAGCTACAATATAACAGTCAGTCACACCTTATAAGCACATCTGAGAGAGCATTTGAACCAGGAGGAACATGAACCATGTGACTAGAGTCATTATTATTAACAGCAGCGAGAAGGGCTTCCAACTTTTCCGGTTTCGCATCATCTTCTTCACCAAAATTCACAATATCAAGAGCTACACTATTCTTCTTTAGTTTCTTCCCAATCATCTCCAACACCTTCTTCTCATACTTAATGGGACTGAGTGCAAAGCAATAAAGAATAAGTTAAACATCCCCCAAAAACAAACGAGCAAGGAAGCTACTATGGCCTACCTTCCAGCAAAAACTATAATCCTCTGTTGTTGATTCTTGTTCTGTCGATGCTTAAGAGCTAACTGAGCCACCTGAATCCCAGCAGCTATGTTCATCATACCACCCATTTCAAGACCTAAATAGAAATAGCGTCTAAGAATTTTAGCATATAGGCACAATAAGAGAATGATATAATACTTGGTCACTAAAACTAAGAGTAACGGGGGAAACACAAACAATTTTAAAAGGAGGTCTAAACATTTCTCATTTTTTTTTAACTTTAGGTTGGAACTTCGAATTCATACTTGTAATACCACCATCTACATTCAGATTAGTCCATTTCTAGTTATTCCTTTTCAACTCCTATTTATCAACCCCTAATTGACCATTCACTCGCTCGCACAATGAAAATGCACATAAATCAGATCATAACAATCACTGAATGCAGATTAAAAAAAAAAAGCTTAAAAAATTAAAAAGAACACATAAAAATTTAGGAAAAGTAAAATACCGTGCATGCAAGACAAAATCTTGCCCAGATCACTAGTTGGAGTGGCCAATACACGAACCCCTTTTCCCGCCATTGTCAAAATTCCCACAGTATTCTCCGGATTTGACTACAAATTTCACAAAATAAAGTTTTTTTATTCTAAGTACAGAAAAAAAAGAAATATAATAACATATAAGATAAGATTACATGTTAAAAATTAGTCAAGATCAAAATATAAAACCTGGGTTTTGGCGCCGCAGATGAGACCAACAGCGTCAGATTGAGCTTGAAATCGCGAGGGAGAGTAATCGCCGTTTCGCATCCATTCTGAATTGTCGATGCATATCATCGTCGCCTGATAAAATCAACGAAAGAAACAAAACCCTAATTATTACGAAACCCTAGAATTTGAAAAATAAAAAGAACCCAAAAATTAAAGAAAAAGGAAAGTCTATTGATGGGGTTCTCTATCAGGGAGTGACCTCGAGAACCATGGTTGCTTGGAGAAAGGAGAATCGGAGACAGTCGCAGCAGAAAGGTAAAGAAAAATGGAACGGCGCTTTTAAATAATATTATTATGTTTCTCCTAATCCCCCGTTATTTTTGTTTTTGTTAAAAGCACCCGATTTATTGTAGTTTCTTTTTTCTCGCCTGGCAAAAGTTTTCTTTTTTAAAAATACATTTGGCGCCGTAGTAACTTTAACCTTACTCGGTCACTTCTCTCAAAAACATAATAATAAAGATTAATTATAAAAATTTCTCTTAAATTATAACTTTTGTAACATTTTATCCTAAAAACTTCAAAACTTTATATTCGTTCTTCTTGAAATATAAACTATTAATAAAAGTAGTTATTTTATTAGAATTTTAACAAAAAATTGGTAAATAATTATTAAGTTTTTGGTATTTTGATAATTCTGGCTATAAAATAACAAGAAAAATTATAATTATAATAAAAATAATCTTTATTGATAATTAAAAACAAAAATAATTAAAACCATTATACCATTGTAATCCTTCTTTTTTGATATACTAAAATTTTCTTCAAAATTTTAATAATTTTTTAACACCCAAAAAGCATTTTAAAATTTTAAAAGTTACATATATTGGTGAACTAAGAAAGAATATAACATAGGTGTATTAAATATAAAAAAATGTACTGCAAAATTTTCAAAGAGAGAAAAACTTTGATAATATTAATAAAATTTCTTTCATATTTTTGAAATTTTTATTGGTATTTATACCTTTTAAAATTTCAAAATAAAATTTTAAAGAAAATTACAATATATAAAAAAAGGATCTAGACAAAAATATGTTTTTAATTGATTTTTTTTTGTTTTTAAACATTAATAAAGTCTATTTGTTATAATTTTAATTTTTCTGTTATTTTATAACCAGAATTACCAAAAATACCCTTCATTTTAAAATTATTTTGTCAATTTTCTGTTAAAATTCTAATAGAAAGATCTTTTTATTAACAGTTCATACTTTAGGGGTAATGGATATTACGTTTAAAGATTGGGGATGAAGTATTATAAAAGCTATAATTTAGAGAAATTTTTATAATTAATCCTAATAATAACAATAAAAGAACCTTACTTGATCAGATAAGAAATGTAATTTATAAAGTTGGAGAATTAGGTTGCTTGTCATAACTTTTATTTATTTCTGGATTTATATCACAAAATTATTTTTAGTTTGGATTTATTCACATATTGATTTTGTTGACTTTTAATAGATCTATTTTTGTTAAACAAATTCAAAACTTTGATATCTGCAACATAATTCCAAATGCGAAGTTTTTTTTTGGTATTCTCTAAAATTTCTCATAGTTAAAGAGTAAAAGCTTATTGTAGAATATAAAGGTTTTTTTTTTTTTTTTTGGCATTGTTGCCTCTTGACATATTTGTAATTATTCTCTTCAATTTTTGATCTTTATAATTTACACTCTGCATTTATAAATTAGTAGCAAACCACCCCTATTGATAATGTTGTTAATTTTTTGAGGAAAATTAATAATTTTTACATGAAGCGTGAAGTAAAAAACATGATATCTGGATTTATATCACAAAATTATTTTTAGTTTGGATTTATTCACATATTGATTTTGTTGACTTTTAATAGATCTATTTTTGTTAAACAAATTCAAAACTTTGATATCTGTAACATAAATCCAAATGCGAGGTTTTTTTTTGGTATTCTCTAAAATTTCTCATAGTTAAAGAGTAAAAGCTTATTGTAGAATATAAAGGTTTTTTTTTTTTTTTTTTTGGCATTGTTGCCTCTTGACATATTTGTAATTTTTCTCTTTAATTTTTGATCTTTATAATTTACACTCTGCATTTATAAATTAGTAGCAAACCACCCCTATTGATAATGTTGTTAATTTTTTGAGGAAAATTAATAATTTTTACATGAAGCGTGAAGTAAAAAACATGAAAGGTTTTCTTTTATGTATATTATCCCAAATTTATTTTTAAAATAAAACTTAATTAAAAGTCTTAATCGTAATAAATTTGGATTACGACATAGTAATGTAATATGTAAGAACAAGTCAACAACAACAAACCTTTTCATACTTTTGTTGGCGTGGTTTTTAGATATTTCTTAGAGGCCTTCTCTCTCTTTTTTAAGAAATCAGGGTGGGAAATATTCTTGTGTTAGGAGTAGGAAATTGATTACAACTAACCAAGTAAGCGTCGACACAACCGTAATACAAATTTCAATTTCTTAGAAGTAAAATAGGACTCCAATAGTTTATTTATTTTATTCTATTTTATTAAGACCAAGGAAATTCATTACAAGTAACTAAGTAAGCGACGAATTATCTTAGTACAAATTTCAAATTGGTGGAACTAAAATAGGACTCTGATATCTTATTTATTTTGTTTCTTCGTTAAAGAAGAATAGGACTAGATATTGGTGAACTCCTTTCTTGTATAAACAGACCCTATCACCAAGATGGTATTGAAAGGTCTTTATTAAATGCATGCATGCAAAAGGTTATGTCTTGTGATCTAAAGCCTGACAACATTCTTGTCTTTCCTTTTGTTGAAGGTGGACATTGCCGAGTTAAAATAGCAGATCTCGGGTTGGCTAAGGAGCCTGATGGAAAAATAATTCCAGATGATTACAAGGGCAAATTTCGGGGAACCCCATTTTACATGTTGCCGGATTCGGTGGTGTTCAGAGAGATTAAGCCTGCATTGGACATATGGTCTTTGGGTTGCATTGTGCTAGAGATGATCACTGGGAAACGGGTGTGGCATGCCTTAAAGCGTTCAAGAATTGATTTTGCTTTTGTATTGGCATCTACCGCCCCACAGATACCCCACCACATGATAAGTTAGTTTTAGGCTAATTAATTAGATGATTCTCACTTAATATTTTTGTTAGTTTTGAGCGATTTATAAGAATTTAATAGTGTTTTATGTTCTTTTATAGGTTTTGAAGGAAAACAATGCATAATAACAAAGCGCAGTGCAAAGCAGACTGAAAATTGAGCAAAAGTAGACTTGGGATGAAATGGAGCCTAGACGCCAACTATTGGATGCCTAGGCGCTGCTACAAATGAAGTTTCACACAGAAAACCCGAGAGCATAGCGCCTAGGCACCACAATTTGGGCACCTAGGCGCCATTTAGAAGACCAGTGTAGCGCCTAGGCGCTACAATCCTGGCGCCTAGGCGCTCCTTTGAAGCCTAGGTGCTACAGAGAGGGTGCCTAGGCACCAGTTCAAAAAAGGATCGATGGGCGACTATAGCGCCTAGGTGCTACAATCCTGGCACCAAGGCGCCATTGCGAAGCCTAGGCGCCAAAAAATCGAACCTAGGCACTATTGTGATTCCAACTTAAATTTCAGCGTAATTTCATTCTAAAATTACCCTTTCAAACCCTAGCCTATGAATAGAACATTATAGAGGGTTGAAGGACAAATTCTAACAAAGAGAAACTACAAACAAGAGGGAAGAACTCACTGCTTTAGAGAAGAAGAACGGTGCAACCCAGAGACGAAAATCATCTTCGCATCCAAACACAGTTCTTTTTCTTCACTCATCATGTTTAAGATATTATTTAGAATTGTTTTTAGTTTCATTAGGAACTAATTTCCTTTTTTCTAGGGCTACGATGTAGCCAGATTACGAATGTTCACTTTTATTTAATTTAATTCAATTCAATGTTTATTCATTATCTATGCTGAGTGTTTAATCTAATCTTAATGCTTGTAAGAGTTTGCGCACCTTTTGCATGATATGTGATTTAATTTGAGGCTGAGAAACGATAATTAAATTAGACCATGATTGAATACCATAAGATCATCATAGGATAGAAATATGTATGAGAGTTGTGTACACTATGAATTTCTTGTTCTTAATGAATCTTGGTAAGTTTAGAGTTTCCACAGAGATGTAAGAAATTTGCTAACTAGGATAAATTATTAATGCTTGAAAAAGATTAATGACTACATAAGAGAAATTCGTTATCGGCATAGGAGTAAACATCGGTTGATTAAATTAGATAACTTGAATAGGATTAATTTAGGTGAAATCGGATGCCCTAGTCTTTTGTTGTTTAGATTTTCATTTATATTTTTTTTGTTTCGTGATTTTTCTATTTTATATTTGATTGTTCAAATAATTTTAGAGTTAACCAATTTTAATACTTAGCTAGATTAACGCAATCCTCGTAGGAACGATACTCTACTAACTCTTTATTACTTGTTAACGATACGTACACTTGCGTTAGAAAATCCACAACACCACATGATCGACACTGGGAAGGATTTCTTACGAAAGTGTTTTGGGATAAAGCCTGGCATGCGATGGATGGCGCATATGTTGTTGAATCATCCGTATGTGAGTAGAGATTAAGCACTCCCTGAAAGCGAACCAAGTTGAATTGTTTTTTTTAATAGAAGAATTGGTCTTATGCTATGCATCATTTTAAAATTTTATTCATTTGTAATGAAAATGTTAAATGTTAGAAGTTAGAATGTTTCAATTTTGATTTGTTAAAAAGGTTTAGTTGTGTGTTGTGTTTTTTGTATATACGAAATCCTATAGCTTTTTTTTGGTAATATATCTTGGAAATCTTTATTTGATTTTATAAAGCCTTACAAATCTTCATACCCATTATCCTACTACTATAATTCTTGCTAATTAGAATGCCATATTGCGGCAATTAATCCACCTAGAAAGGTAATGGGTTACTCTTTCAACACTTCCTTCGATAATACTCAAGGCATGCTGCGTAGCAGCAAAATCAATCTTATTCGCGGCTATTTACAACTTGGTATTCCTCATGTCATATCGTAATTTTACTTTACAGATATTTAATAGATATGTTATTGAATTTGCATGGATGATTTTTTTTTCCCCTTTAAACTTCGCAAAAGAGGAGAGTATAAATTTAAAATAAATAATCATAGGATAAAATATATGGAATCGGATAATAAATGCATATTTACAAGAAGCAAACCATAAAATTTATAGAAACTCAACCACAATGGCCGGTTTAAAAACATAAACCTATAACTAAAAGGAGGTCAAACAGCGGTGACCATCAATCCGACAAATAAAAAGCATTTCGTCTGTGGTCTTCCTATTCTCCATCATAGGCCTAATGAAACCATAGTAATTAAGCACTAAGCAGCGCCAGCTCCTATCCCAGTAAACATAGCCTGCAAATCATATATTTTCCAAAAGTTAGGCCACGCAACAACCCTATACTGATGAAAACAGACATTATTTACAACCTTATGAATGCAAAGTCAGACAGTCGTATATATGCTTGTCTAATAACGAAATTAACAAGACAAATTAATCTTGTGTTTAGAAAATGAGTTCATACTCTATTTATGTAAAGCTTTTTTATGCTACGGTGTAAAGCAAAAATATATTATAGTGTAAAGCATCCACATGTTATAATGTTTGAGTTTAAATTAATCTTGAATTTGAATTTATTGCCAAATAAGAAACAAAAGTAGGCCATGTACTAACAAGAATAATAACCTCTATCTACATAAAAATGGAGGGTAAAGACAAATGTTTTGAGTTCCAAAAGGTGTCTTTAAAGAAGCTAAAGTTCATATTATATATGTTAAAAATAAGTGGAGGGAACATTTGAGAAAAGTCAAAAGTTCATATTATAGGAAAAATACTATTTTAAAGAGATGCATTAAGAAATACAAGACTTCAAAATAAAAAATAGAAATACAAAAATGCTCATTTCCATGTAAATGCGTGTCTCGGTCTAATATTGTTACATATATATGTTAAAGATTAGAGACATATAAAATGTGATTTCAGTAGTTAAAGAATAAAAGATGAAAAGGTGAAAAAATGAAAAAAAAAAAGAAAAAAAAAGTAAGAAAATAAAAGATAAAGAGAGAACGACAAATATTTTGAACACTAAGAGAGAAGTCAAACATTACTGGAACTCGCATTGCATTTCACAATTCTCTTCCTTGCTTTTTCCATCCCTCGTTCAGTTGGTTCTTGGATTATTGCTTAAGGCAATAAAGAAAGCTGAATCTTTGTGCAGATAAACATAGGCACAATATGGAGGATTTTGTTTATTCATCACCTCTCAACGAGGCAAGAAAGGCCTTGAATGAAGCCTTGGTATTTTTCCAAGGAAAACCAGTTGGAACGATCGCTGCGCTGGACAGCTCCGAACAACAATCCAACTATGTTCAGGTGTTTGTCTTTTTCTTGAAATGTACGTTTGATTTTTAGGTTCTGATGTGCCTTCTCATCTTGTAATGAAGAAAATTATCTTGCAGGTGTTCGTGAGGGATTTTATTCCCAGTGCCATATATTTTCTGATTAATGGAGAGCCAGATATTGTGAAGAATTTTATCTTGCAAACTCTCCTTCTTCAATCTCAGGATAAAAAAATCGACTTGTTTCATATGGCAGAAGGGGTATTGCCAGCTAGTTTCAAAGTCGTTCTTGATCCAGTCAAGAACTTGAAATCTTTAATAGCAGACTTCGGAGAAGCGGCCATTGGGAGGGTTGCACCGGTTGATTCGGGGTTTTGGTGGATACTTTTGCTCCAAGCAGACACAAAGTCTACCGGAGACACTACTTTGGCTAAACTTCCGGAATGCCAAAAGGGTATTCGCCTCATTCTCAGTCTATGTCCTTCGGAGGGGTTTGATACGTTTCCAACTCTGCTGTGTACTGACGGTTGCTGCATGATTAATCGTAGAATGGTAATTCTTTCACATCATGTTTAGTCTTATTGCTATTTCTATCTTGCACACCTTGAAGCTATCCATAAGGTTATGAATAATTACTTCATAAAAATACTGTGTTACCTTCAAAAGTTAAAAACCTCTATGGAGGTCCTTGTTTTGAATCTATTCTTGGAAAAAAAAGGTTTTGTTTTGTAATTTTTTTTTATTTCTTTAGAGGACCATAAACCAGTTGCATCTCTAATTAGTTTCTTGTTGAGGGTGTAGCCTTGTTCTCTTCTTTGTTATGGGTGGCCAAGTTGATTTCCGTGTGAACATTAAACTTTTTCTGCTATAGGCTTTTATTTCTTTTTTCAAGTCTAAATGATTGAAGTGGAATGAAGTAGCCAAGAACATTGTTCGTCATACGCTGGTCACATAAGCATTTTTCTACCTTTTAATTACTAGCAGAAGAATTGTACTTCTCATCTTTTGAGTTTATAATGACTGAAATCTTGTGTTCTTTTTTGATTAACCAATGCATGAATTTGATTTTCTTTACTGTCTTCTGACTAGCGGTTTATGGTTTCAGGGTGTTTATGGGTATCCCCTAGAAATTCAGGTCCTTTTCTTCATGGCGTTAAGATGTTCCTTAAATCTGCTTCAGTGCGATAACGAAGTAGGTGGATTTATTGAAAGAATTATGAAGCGCCTTCGAGCACTAACATTTCACTTGCGAAACTATTTTTGGATGAACATGCAGCAACTAAATGCTCTCTACAGATACAAAACAGAAGAATATTCTGAAAAGGCCAAGAATAAGTTCAACATTATGCCAGATTCTATCCCCAATTGGATTTTCGATTTCATACCAGCTCGGGGCGGCTATTTCATTGGAAATGTCGGCCCTGCAACAATGGATTTCAGGTGGTTTGCCTTGGGCAATTGCATGGCAATTCTTTCATCCTTGGCCACTCCTGACCAATCGACAGCGATCATGGATCTGATAGAGTCCAGATGGGAGGATCTGATTCGCGAGATGCCATTGAAGATATCTTATCCAGCTTTGGACAACGAGGAGTGGAAGATCATAACAGGATGTGACTCAAAGAACACTAGATGGAGCTATCACAATGGCGGATCGTGGCCAGGTATGCTTTCCAAGAATAATTGTTTATAATTGATGTCCTTAATCACAATTCTCTCTTTTCTTTATGAGCTGTCTGTCGATGCCTTGAGTGCAATTTTCATGTCTTCTGCCCATGCATAAGTTTAACAAATCATGTATTCATATATGTTTATAACTTGAGATCATGTTGTTCATGCAGTTCTGTTATGGCTTCTAACCGCTGCATCTATCAAGGCATGCCGGCCTGAGATTGCAAGACGGGCAATTGCACTTGCAGAGGCCAGATTATTGAAAGACAACTGGCCTGAGTACTATGATGGAAAGCTTGGTCGGTTCATTGGAAAACAAGCAAGAAAGTTGCAAACATGTTCCATCGCCGGTTTTTTGGTAGCAAAAGCAATGCTCGGAAATCCTTCTCACGTGAACACGATTGCTCTGGAGGAGTACGACCAGCTTTTTTAGACTAACTTATTTACAGTAATAGGTTTTCTTGTAAGATTTGCTAGAAAAAGTACTTTCTTCAACTTTGTCTTCTTGTTTTTCACTATATCTTCACTATCAATCACACACTCAAGTACCTTTTCAATTGGTTCTACAAATACCATCTGCCATGCTGCTGTAACCCCAAATTCATCTTATCGAAGAATTTAGTGCTTGGCTCTGCAAGTGGCTTTGAAATTTTTGAACTAAGCTTTCCATACAGGGGCAAGGGATGATTGTGTGACAATTTTCTTCAAACTTGAATGTCCCTTGTCTGGCTTTCCACTAAATATTTTGAGATCTCAGATTTTCCTCATAATCAAATGACAGAAACTGATCTATTAGCGTCCTTTTAATTTTGTTTTCCAAGATAAGATTGGCATTTTCCCTTAGTATCTCCAACCTTTTTTTAGTATTGATTCCACCACAAAGAATTAAAAATTCCTTGGCCGAATAGACACTAATTTGGCTTGTCTTTCCAAGGGCACATCCACGTAAAGCTGACAACGAAAACGACAGATACAAAACAACAAATAAAAGGGTACAAACGACACTATAGAACATAAGAAGCTACTAAAATATTTCTACACTACATCGTACTCAAACTAAATTCGTACTTTGGATTAGGAGTACACGTTAGGGAATGTTTGGCACACTGTATTGTATTGCATTGTATTGTATTAGTGTTATACAATATATTGTTTAGTTTTGCACCATATTAACATGTTGTATTACACTATACGATGTTCCTTTACCCTTGTATATTATTGTGTTAGTATTTAAACTTTAAATATAGTAAATTTGGATCATAGTTTTGGGGTCGAAATTCAGGTTTAGGATTGGGATCAGGATTCGAGACCAAGACTAGGGTCGGGATTCGAGACTGTAGTCAGGGCTAAGATTCAAGACTGAGGTCTGGATTCAGGATTAGGGTCAGGATCGGGATCGAGATTTGGGATAAAGGTCAAGGTCAAGATTCAAGACTGGTGTCAGGGTCAAGGCCAGAATTTGTGGCCGAGATTAGGGTTTGGACTCTAGGTTAGGATTCGGGACAGAGGACGCGGTGGGGATTGGGGATTGGGGATTGAGGTCGTGGTTGAGATTGGTGACTGGTGTTGAGGTCAGGGTGTGGATTGGGGTCCAGGTTGGGATTTGAGACCAAGGTCGTGATCGGGGTCGGGATTCTAGATTGGGAACGAGGTTAAGGTCGGGATTCGGGATTGGGGATTGGGGTCAAGATTCTAGAATGGGATTTGAGACTAAGGTCGGGGTTGAAATGGAATTTGAGATTAGGGTCACAGTACGGATTCAGGGTCGGTGTTGGGACTTTGGGTTGGGATTCTAGACGGGGGTTAGGGTCGAGGTAGAGATTTGGGATCGATGTTGGGATTTGGGACTAAGGTTGAGATTGAGATTCAAAACTATGGTCAGGGTCATGATTTGCACTAGGGTCGAGGTCAAGATTTGGTGTTGGGAATAGGGGCCGAGGTCGGGATTCAGGGTCAGGATTTGGGACAACAGTCAAGGTCGAGGCCAGGATTTAGAGCCGGAGTCAGAGTCAGGGTCATGATTTTGGGTTGGGATTCAGGACCTGAGTCGGTGTCGGGACTAGAGACCAAGGTAAGGGTCGAGATTTGGGACCGGTGTCAGGGCCAAGGTTAGGATTTGAGGCCAGGGTCAGGGTCGGGATTGAGGAACAGTGTTGGGGTCGGGATTCAGGATCAGGGTCTAATTTTATGGAAATGAATCATGAGCCTAAATCGTGTTTATATTCGTTTAACTTTTTATCAGTTTGATCCACCTTTAAGCTCTTAAAAAAAAAAAAAACTCCATAAAGGATGAGACTTGAGAGAATGTATTAAGTATGATAGGGAAAAAAAAGAATGAGGACCAAATAAAAAGAGAGAAGTCTCTTGAAGCCTCCACCTCTATGTGATGTTGTAAAAAAAATTCTTATACTGTTCAAAGAGAAAATTATGCCATTTTTTTTGACAAAATGAGATGCATATATATATATATATATATATATATATATAAGCGAGTTTTTATTGGTTACATTTTTGTAGTTATCGATCAAATTATAAAAATAAATACAAATTTTAATGGGATATTTACGATTTTATAGCTTGTATGTTGACTTTATAAAAATGTAAACCTCTATTTTGATTGTTTTTAAAACTATACCCCGAATTTCAAATCCATGTCAAATCTTGTATTTTTTCTAGGTCAAAAACTGATTTGATCTATGAATATTGATGATTTCACCTTTTGTAGTTTATAGATAAACTTGTAATAAAATACTAATTAAGATAAATTACACTGGCATGTTTGTGTTTTACCTAAAGTACAAAGACACCTTTAAACCACAACTAATTACATTGACATTTCGTGACTATTCAAAAAAATTATAGAGAGATTCGCTTTGTTAGTTGATTGTGAGATGATTGTTGATTTTCTTCAAAATACCAAAAATGCCCCTCCATCAATTAAAAACAGCTTTAGTTATTTATATGGCAAGAAATGATGATTTTGCCCTTCATTGACGTTAAAAATAAATTCAAATAATTTATACACACTTGTTACTATAAATTTTACTCCATTGGAAGATAAAACGTTGTTTTTTCTTTTTCTCTCTCTCAAAACTTAACAATTATATTCAAAATAAGATAAAATACAAAGATTAAAATTATATAGTCTAACAAAATTTGACAATTAATTCCTCAAAGTAATCACAACAACACAAACTAATTAAAAGCACATTTCAATCACAACAAAATTAAATAATTACAACAAAAACAAAACTAACCAATTCTAACAAATAATAATATAATTATAAAAAAATGGTTTATTTTTTTTTCATAAACTAACTAATTCCAACAAAATAAAAAAAATCACTTTCTCTTAGTGTTCTATTTTCATTAAAGATTAAAAATTTATAACAAAATTATAAAAACATAAATGAAAAACAAATATTTTTAAGGAAAAAAAACAATATATATCTCTAGAACTTAAAATAAAAAATAATAATGTAAAAGATCAAATAAAAGTCTTAAAAAATATATAAAAATAATAGTGTAAAAAAATTTGCCTTTCTCTAGGTGGGGCACAGATAGGTGAACAACAAGTGAGGGGGGCCGACTGGGGTGGCAGCCTAACAGGGGGTGGGGAAGGGCGGGGATGGGCTTGACGGGAAAAGGGGGTTGGCGAGCCTAGGCTTGATGGGAAAGGGGGTTGATACGGCTAGGTTAGGCTCAAAAAGTAGGGGGTTGGTTGGTGTTGGGCTCAACAGTAATGGGGTTGAGGGGGGCTAGGTTTGACGTAAATAGTGGCGGGCTAGGATGGGTGGCCTGGTGGTTGGTCACTCTGAGTGGGTGCTGGCCAAACGCAGGGCAACAAAAGTGTAGGTAGTCACCAAAAGATAGAGGGATGGTTAAGAGGAGGATAAGGCCGAGTGGAAGAAGGGGGAGGGGGAGGGGGAGGGGGGAGGGTTTTTTTTTTTTGTTTTGGCTACTGTTACTTTTTTTTTTTTCCAAAACTATGGTTGAGATTTTATTTTTTAGGTTAATGACTGGATTAAAAAGGTTATTTTCATCATTTCAAACAAAAAAGTAACAGAGTTAAGTCTATGTAATGACAGAAAAAATCCAAAAATTAATAAGTATGATTAATTAAGGATTTTTTCATAATTACTCCATTAAGTACTTAAGAAAGCACAATATTAGAATTTAGCAACATGTAAATTTAAAAGTCTTAATAGATATAAGACCTTAGAAATAAATAATATTATGAATGTACAACTTTATGTGTTGTATTTGTAAAACATGTAACAAATGTAATATTATGATAGTGCACTTAAATAATTAAAAATAATTATTTAATGTGCTAGACTAAAAGTTTATGTTTTATTAATTTCACACATGAGCCATAGTAGTGACATTATAAGAATCTCAATTAAGATACTTAAATTGAGATATGTGATAAAAAGTGAAATTTTTAACTTACTATGATTATGCAAAAATTCCTATCGATATTAGTTTAGTAAGAGAAATCTCGATCATAGTGGTCAAATAGCTCAGCACCATAATTAAGAAATGGTGAGTGCAAAGTTTATGAAAATAAGATGATCTCAAAATTCAATGAGATCATAGAATAAGATAAGAATTTTATAAGTTATAAGGATTATTGAAAATTTGAGAATTTGCAATTTCTTATATGTGCATAGTAAATCACTTACGAGTGTAAATAACTGTGTGAAATTTATAATAATAAATTATTATTATTATTATTATTATTATTATAAAGACGTTAATGGAATTCACAAACATTGTATGAGCCTTTAAGGCATATACAAAATCACAAACGTACAAATTTTAATCCATAAAGTGATTATGGAAAGTTTAAAGAGCATCTATAGATTGGATATGGAGTCATAAATGACTTTTCACGATAAACAGTTTGGATTATACCCATAAAGCACGTAATTATACTAAGTCTAGATTTTGAATTAAATTGACCTATAGATAATCAATTTAATTTACGAACATTTTTATAAATTATGATAATTATTTTTACGATAAAATTTGATGTGTATAAGATGAAAATTTTTAATGAAAATATATGTTTTAATTAACATTTTAAAGTTTTAAAATTTACAAAAATTATTTTGATCAAGTTTTAAATACAAAACATTATTTTAAAAAGAAAGTAAATGCGGTGAATATTGTTAATCACTGATTTTGAAAACAAATGTGGCAAAGTTCATTGTTTCGAAATAAAATCACAAAAATTCATAAAAGTATGAATAAATTCATGAAAATAATTTTTGTAACAGTATGAAAATTTTAGTAAGGCAATAATACATTAAGAGAATTAGAATTTATGTAATTATTTTTAAAGAGCAAGAATAATACAGTTTTAGAAAAATACAGCTCTGTTTATGAAAATTTTAAGTTTACGGATCAAATTTGATCAACTTAACATGATATATATTAGACTATGTAGACCACATAAAAATCTATAAATACATGAATAAAAAAAAAGAAGCAGGCCAATCAAAAATCAGCCATACTCTCTCTCCTTAAACTCAGTCCAAGAATTAGGCCTCTGTTTTCGACACCTCCTGCACCAACAAGAAGATCTCGTAGAGCTGAGTCCAATGGTGTGCCGTGCTGCCCATGTGCCACCCATAACTCTGCTGTAGAAAGCCACACGTGCCTATCGGAGTGGCAAAAAAACCCAAAATTTTCCAACAAGATATCTTCGTCGTCTGGCATCCGATTGACATGATTTTTGTTCCTATACAACCACCATGATGAGTAGAACATGATCCACCCTTGGTTGCACCTCAACAACCCATCTACCCCGTCACCACCGTCGTGACACCACACGATCCTGTTGCCTTTATGACGGTGATCGACACCGCCCGATGCAAAAGAGTCAGGAGGAGATGGTGACTAAGAACCTTCAACCAATTGTGTCGTAGTGCCGCCGCCAGCTAGAGATCAGAGATCCTCACTGCCGCCACCATGGATGAGATCAAGTTCGTTGTTTCAGGAGGTGTCACGCCAAATTAAAGGCACGAACACCTTCAGAGGGTCAAGAAGAAGAAAATTGACACCTTAATTGCATGGAATGACCGTCGATCATCGAAAATAGAAGACCATCATCTAGCGCCTCCTAGGAGCTCCTGGAACCATTGTTTTGTGCTGTGTTGAGGCACGCTATTGAGGCAAAAACAATCAAAGGACACCAAGGAAGGAAAGCCCCAACTCAATTGCATGGTAACTTTGCCAGAAAGCCACAATCAGAGTCTCAATTTTGCTGTCGTCGTTAGGCTTCAATCCGTATGGTTAGAGGTCAAATTGCATGAAATTGAGGGTACCATCAAACTCAATAGGTGGAAAACTAGTAGAACCTGAGACTTCAACTCGGTCCGGCCACCGAAGCTACCACATGCAGCCCATGCATTGCTATATACGGTTGGCCTCCAGCGGACCTTGGCTGTCGAGCTCCCGACCTTTGATCGACAATCCAAGACTGCCTCCTAACTCGTTTCGATGCTCTAAACACGATGGTGCCCTCCGTTCAAGCTAATTCCACTCCATTGAAAAACGTCCAGTTCCAGCTATATGCAAATTGAGGCGACTCAGACTGTAGCAACAAAGTCTAGAATGACGTTTCCAACAATTATAAATCTCCATGAAGCATTCCTAGCCATCCACGGTAGCTTGAGGACCATTGTCGAGGGTGCTTTGCAAACTATCGATACATCGAGATGAAATTGGACCCACTTAGCTCGGAGTCCAGGTAAGTGAGAATTTTGCCTATAGTATGAACAATTTTAAAATCAATTGTTTCAGATGTTTTCATAAAAATTTATGAAAATACATGATCAGTAATTTGTTACACTATTTGATGTTATGATGTTTGTTATATTATGATAATATGATTTATTATGTTATGTTATGTCATGTCATGATATGCTGTGATTATGTTATGATTGATGTGTGATGCATGAAATATTTAAATTATATTGTTTAGTCACCCTCAAGTTAAGTATGTTTATGATTTATGTAATGTGATGTTATGTAGTAACATGCCATACTGCATACACATAATAAAATAAGAGAAATTAATAAGACAAGTAAATCATATTATTTAGTCACCCTCAAGTTAAGTATGTTTATGATTTATGTAATTGTGATGTTATATAGTAACATGCTATACTACATACACACAATAAAATAAGAGAAACTAATAAGACAAGTTAAGAGCGTCGTATCAACCTCTCGACCTACAAGGAGGCTTAAAAAAAGGTTTATGATCTTGGCGTTGTTGAGGACCTCACGAACCCTAACTACTTGAGGATCGCGCACAACGGTACCATCACCTGAGCCCAATTAATAAGATAAGTTATATTTTAATTATTAAGCATAAAACAAGTTGATAAGCAAGCATAAGATGTTCAAGCATATTTTTATTAAAATGATTTTTAATTATGTTTTGCGAGACTAATTTCCTACTTGTTGAGTGAAAACTCATTTAAGTATGTTCATGCTGTAGGTATGAAAAACCTGTTAGCGGCACTTGATGGGCAGTGATGTGTGGCAGACAAATAGTGAAGATGGGAATAGATACTGCTCATGCAATTTGTAATATTTCTGCATTTTTAGTTTACAAATTTATGCATGTTTTTATTTTACAACATTATGTATGTCCTTAGTTTATAAAAGTTATGTACATATAAATAGTAAATAAAATTATGTAATTATGTTTTAAAAATCGAGGCTGTAATCATATAGCCTTTGTCTGTAGAATTTTAGGGTTTTGAAATGTTGCAATAGACAACACAACAAATACACAAAAATTTTAAAGTAAAAAAATTATAAGATTATTTAGAATTAAAAATAATTATAGGAGTTTTACGTTAAATTAAGAAAGGAGTTTTTTTTTATCAATATGTTTTATGAATTTATTATCATGGAAGTTTAAATGGTTATGGTTTAGGAAACTATTATGTTGGACTTAAGAGAATAAGTTATAAGAAAATTCTTATTATGTTAAGGTTTTTTTTTTTAGAAAAAAAGAGATTAAGCTTTAAGAAACCAATATGTTAGTTTTAAGAAATTAAATTATAAGAAAAAAATACAACGATAATTTTAAGTAAGGATTTTAATGAATATGTTTTATGAATTTATTATGAGATTTTAAAAGAATATCATTAAGGAATTAGTATGTTTAGACTTACAAGTTTAAGTTATAAGAAATTATATTTCGTTTAGTTTAAAAGATTAAGTTTTAAGAAAGCATTATGCGTTCTATTTTTGTTGGTTTCTTGGCAAAACCCTAATTAGCATTATTTTTTCCCAAACCTAAATGTCCACGTGATACAGTTCCTAAATGACTTAGATTGCCTTGATTTGGTTTCTAAAGTGATAAATTATGTATAACTTCCATTATTACGGGTTGCTGCTTTTTACTAGTAAAGCATGTTTGGCCTTACCTCTTATTATTATTATTATTGGTGGATTGCTGACTAGGTAATTCATTAATTTTAATTGTTATTGAATGTCTTTATTTTCCTCAGTGGAAAATAAATTTGAAGACGAGTAAACTATATTTAGAAGTGGTGCTACTTATGGCATTATATTTTCTTGGCTTTTTCTTCTTACAAATGAAAATATATAGTTGTAATTAATACGCCTTCTTTTACTGTATTTTTACATAAATCACATATACGAAAAACAAGAGAAGCTAAAGAGATCAGGATTTTTTTTTAAAAAAAAAGTTCTATCATATATACAAGAGAATAATTGCGTGGAACCCTTGATTACAAATAGTTAACTCTATTTACCTAATTGGAATATATGTAGCTTTTCTCTCATCACGTGCTACTTTGCTTTCAGCAGAATGAACGACGTTTTCTTTGTTCCAACTTCTGAGACTACTTCTGGTTAGGCGTCAAGCATCTCAATGATATATGTATATCGACATAAGACAGACGAATACTTATATAAGGCAAACAACAAATTCAATGTTGACTCAGAAATTGAAAACTCACTCGGGGATGGAACGGTGGTCCACATTGAATTTGTTCTTTGCCTTTTGTGAGTGTTCTTCTGTGTTGTGTCGATATATTTATTGGACTACTGCATGTCACACTGTAAGGTAATGTAACTTCTCATGTGAAAGCTTCAAGGCATGAAGGCGTTTCACTACTTGTTAAGCAAAATCCGTCCCCTCATCATCTTCCCATGGTGAAAAAAGATAAAGTACACCTTGAAACCATGAAGAAATGCCCATGACTTGCAATGGGTAACCCTAAAAACAAACAGGGATGGATCTAGAAAAATCAGTTAGGGGATGGGAGCGTGACTGAGCTAGGGACGACATATAATTTTAAGGGGAGTGTAAAATTTTTTTAAGAGGGACAAAATACAAATTTTATGCAATTTCATAAAAAAAATTTAACCTCAAAATAGCTGAAGAATCAACTCGTATGTGTCCGAGCATTGATATGCTGCTTGAGGAGAAATCAAAACAAGTTCCTGAAGAAAATACTAGTTTGGCAGTAGATTCTCAAGTGAATTAACCACTTTTGGAAAAATTGTCAGCAGAGTTTGAAACAATTGACTGATAGATTTCTTAGTTTTATGATGTGATGATTCCAATTTTGTTTGCTTTAAACTACATTAAGGAAAAGAGCAGACCAGACCAAAGCCTTTTTTATTCAGGTGTCTTTTTTAGATTTATCAATAAATTATCACATTTAGAAAAAAAATAAAATAAAAATTTATGTTTTGTTGCTTAGACCGCAAATCTGGTAGTGATCGGCTTGAACGACATCAAAACAGGAAAACGAAAAGTTGAACGACAAAAAGTGAGAAAAACGATAACAAAAGAGCCAACGGTAACAAAATTGTGAAACGACAACTAAAAAGGGCAAGCGATAAATAAACGATAACGAAATACCCCAGGCGCAGAATTTTCTGTTTCGTACCACGGATTGGGGTAGGAATTGATAATATAAGAGAAATATCCATGATTTTTTTTTTCTTTTTGCCGACAACAAAGACCCACGGATGCATGACATGATGAATCTTATACATTTTTTTACAAACGAAACTTACTATTAGGCTTTCTTTTTTGAAAAAAAAAAAAAGGATAAGTCTATCCCTCCTAAACTTGTGGTCTAAGCAACAGAGAAGAAAACATAAATCTAAATAGCTTTATATTTACGATAAGCTCATAATATTTCAGTTTGAATTTGAAAAGTTTTGTCAAAATTGGTACTTTTGTTTTTAGTCGTTGACTCAAACTAGATTTTCTACATAAACTAGGGTAGCTCAGCCCATAAATAAGTATCAAGTTTGTACTATGATATGTTGCTTCTTAAGTTCTATCTCAAAAAATTTCCATTATAAGTTCTATACGATTTATTTCGTCAGGTATGTTTTTATTGATCTTTGTTTCTGTTATTGATTGGCTTTTAGTTTCACTTTCTCTTTCTTTTGTTTATTTTTTCTGTTATTATTGTTGGTATTCTTTAATGTTTTCAAATCAAGTTCTTGTTGTTTCAAATATTTAGTTTTAGTTGGTCAAAAAGAACTGTTTAATCATCTCCCTTGATGCTTATTTTCTCTGTTTGGTTACCAAATAAAGCAAGAAAGTCCCATTTTCTCTGTTTATGATTCTGTTTTACCTACAAATAAGCCATAAATACAGTACTCGATATGAAAAAGGATTGATGAATTGGTGTTAATTATTTTCCCACGATGAGAACTATGAATTGTTTTTATTTGTTGTTGTATGTCCTTCTTTCAATAAATTTGAACAATAAATACTTTAAGAAGAGTAAATTCTCTTTAGAAGAGGCGCTACGTAAGGCAGCATATTGTTGCTTTTCTTTTGCTTGGAAGTATATTATTGCAAATAAACAAAACTACTTAAAATCAAATTGTCCATTATCCTCATTATGTTTATCTAAAATATAAAATCTAACCCTACCCTACCCTTTCCTATCCTATCCTAAAAGTACATTATCTACTAAGAGCTTGTTTGGTTGACCAGTTCGTACCGGCTTTATTGTAGTGTTTTCTTTTTTTCAGAATTTGAATTGTTACAATTATTTCAATTCGAACAGCCTATCCAAGTATCCTTTAAAATTCAATCCAATCCTATTTTTTTAATTGTTATTATTTCAATTGGTGTTTTACGATGGGACTGTTTATTGGTTTTATGATTGACCAGTGAACATTATGTTGAGGTCGGGGTGTTAGAATAAAGTTGTGATGAAAACCATCATCACCCAGGATTGTTCATGTCAAATCATCAAGAATATTAATAGGATGCGGAAGCTAACCTAAATCCATGGATTGAATGTGATTCTTGAGTCTGTAGGTTGAGAATCTTCCAAGTCTGGTACGTAAATCCTCATTCTCAGAATGCTCTGTAATTTCTCTATAGATGGGGAACAGAAAAATAATGTACGTACTGACTTGGGGACCATAACCCCTTTATATAATTACTAAACCCTAGCAATTATCCTTAATTACTAATTTAGTCCATCATAAAATTAGTAATTATATTTTTAGTCTCTACACATAGGAGGCCTACACTTAATGATACATTAAAAGCCCAAAATCCAAATTGATCACTTTTAATTGGGCAACCTTATTGATAGCCTTTAATTCACATTTATTTAATATATTAGCCCATATATGTTGGATTTTGATCCAATAATCTCCCACTTGGGCTATATATAAAATTTCATACATGTGAATTATACCTTATAAGCTCATGAATTTTGCTATCAAAACCTTATGCACCTCAACAATCTTGTCCATTAACCATATAAATATAGGACCAAAGCGACCTTCATTACATATGTCGTAACTAGACCCATCAATGATCACATATACCAATACAACTAATGACAAGATCAAGCATGGATGTGTAGCATGGAAATTTCATGCAATGTGATCTTAACATGCCTATTTTCAACTGGTCTACCTTAATACCTTAGTGAGATCAAACCATACCAAAATCAGAGTGTGAATAAACTGAAACTTTATTTCTGCAGAAAATAACCTTAAAATATCCATAAACTAAAATAACAAAAATGTCTATATCATAAGAGCATTTAAAATTACAAACTCCCACTAAAACTAAATATCCTGAAATGATATGACACCCATACGAGCAGTGTGCTCATGAAACATTTTGGGTGGCAATCCCTTAGTAAGCAGATCTGCAATCATGGAGTTTGTGCCGATGTGCTCTATAGACAACTGTCCACTATGAACTCTTTCTTTCACAACCAGGAACTTGATCTCTATATGCTTTGACTTCGTCGAGCTCCTGTTGTTGTTCGAATACAAAATTGCTGACTTATTGTCACAAAATATCTTGAGTGGTCTTTGAATACTGTCCACTATACGTAACCCCGTGACAAAATTTCGCAGCCATATTCCATGATTGGACTCCTCATAACACGCTATAAACTTTGCCGCTATTGTAGAAGATGCTATAAGAGACTGTTTAGCACTCTTCCAAGAGACAGCACCTCCAGCAAAAAGGTATACATAGCCCGATGTAGATTTCATACTATCTTGGCATCCAGCATAATCGGAGTTAGTATACCCAATGATCTCTAGCTGTTCCGACCTCCGATACGTGAGCATGTAATCATTTGTTCTCTGTAAAAACCTAAAGACTCATTTGATTTGGTTGCTACCCAGTGATCCTTTCCAGGATTGCTTAAGTACCTACCCAACATCCCTGTAACGTACGCAATATCCAGACGCGTACAAACTTGAGCATACATTAGACTCTCTACTACTGACGCATAAGGAATCTTCTGCATTTTCTTAACTTCAAAATCATTCTTAGGGCACTGATTGAGACTAAACTTGTCTCCCTTAGCCACAGGGGTATCACCTGGTTTACAATTCTACGTGCCATATCTCTTAAGAATCTTTTCGATATAGCCTTTTTGTGATAATCCTAAAATACATCGAGAGCGATCCCGGTGTATCTGTATACCCAACACAAAAGAGGCGTCACCAAGATCCTTCATGTCAAATTTCTTTGATAGAAATCTCTTAGTTTCGTGTAACAAGCCTATATCGTTGCTGTCAAGCAAAATGTCATCGACATATAAAACCAGGAAAATATACTTACTCCCACTGAACTTGTGGTATATACAATCATGACCAAATTTATCTCAAAATCGAACGAGATGATAACCTGATGAAATTTGTAATACCATTGACGAGAAGCTTGCTTAAGCCCATAGATAGATTTCTTTAATTTGCAAACCATCTTCTTTGCATCTCCTGACACAAAGTTTTCTGGTTGCACCATATAGATTATTTCATCAATGTCACCATTGAGGAACGCAGTCTTAACATTCATTTGATAAAGCTCAAGATCAAAATGTGCCACTAATGCCATTATAATCCTAAAAGAGTCTTTCGAAGAAACCGGAGAGAAAGTCTCTTTATAATCAATGCCTTCTTTCTGTGTAAAGCCTTTAGCGACAAGACGAGCCTTATACCTCTCCACATTGCCTTTCGAATCCCTTTTGGTCTTAAATATCCATTTGCAACCAATGGGTTTCGCACCTTCACACAATGAGACAAGATCCCAAACGTCATTGTCTTTCATAGACTTTATCTCTTTATTCATGGCATCAATCCATTCTTGAGATCTAGAACTTTCCATGGCTTGACGGAAGTTGATTGGATCATCTTCCACCATACCAATGTCATACTCATGTTCTTGGAGAAATACAATGTAATCATCTGGCATCGCACTTCTCCTTTCTCTAGTGGATCTCCTTAATGACATAGGTTCTTGAGGTGGTTGAGTTTGTTCTTCTGGAACAATTTCTGGAATGGGAGGTTCTCCGACATTGTATTGATTTGGGTCTGCTTCTTGAACGATGTCAGGAGTATGAACCTGATCAATGTCAATAACAGCTGTGGGAATATCAACATATTCCTCTTCAAAGACAAAGTCCCTAACCATATCTCCCCCTGCAAACTCGACTTCCTTAAAGAACCTGGCATTTCCCGTCTCAAATATCGATTTGGTTGTGGGATCATAAAACTTGTACCCTCTGGATCTTTCAGAGTATCCAATAAAAGAACAACTAACCGTCCTTGAGTCCACTTTTCTTTTCATTAGGCCTATAAGGCCTTGCCTCAGCTGAACATCCCCAAACATGCAAATGCTTTATACTAGGCTTCTTGCCCGTCCAAAGTTCGTAAGGGGTTTTGACAGTTGCTTTAGTTGGAACCCTGTTAAGAATATACGCTGTAGTCTTAAGTGCTTCTCCCCAGAATGATTCTGGTAAGGCAGAATGAGAAATCATACTCCTCACCATGTCCTTAAGCGTTCTGTTTCATCTTTGTACAACACCATTCATAGTGGGCGAACCTGACATAGTGTACTGTGGGACGATACCGCTTTCTTCTAGGAACTTAGCAAACGGTCCCGAACGTTGTTCACCTGAACCGTCATATCTACCATAGTATTCACCACCACGGTCAGATCTGACGCTTTTAATCCTTTTGCTAAGTTGATTTTCAACTTCAGCCTTATAATTTTTGAACACATCCAGCGATTGTGATTTTTCATGGATGAGATATATGTAGCCATATCTGAAAAAATCATCTATGAACGTTATAAAATATTGTTGACCATTCTAAGAAGCCATAGGGAATGGCCCATAAATGTCTATATGTATAAGTTCTAAGACGTCCAAAGTCCTGTTGGCTTCAAATCTCCTTTTATTGGTTTGTTTCCCCTTAGTATAGTTAACACAAATATCAAAATCTGTAAAGTCTAAGGGGTCAAGAATTTCGTCTGACACAAGTCTCTCTATTCTTCTTCTAGAGATATGACCCAATCTCTTGTGCCATAACGCAACTGAATTCTCATTGGTTAATTTTCTCTTTATACCTCGTGTACTTAATTGCAAGGATTCATTAAATGAAGCAATTGTATCAAGTAAATAAAGATTATCGTAACCTGATACAGAATCGAAGCCAACTAATTTTGAATCATGAAACAAACTAAATTTTTCATTTCCAAATGAACAAGAATAACCAGATTTGTCCAAAGCTGAAATAGAAATCAAATTCCGTCTAAAAGATGGTACAATAAATTTTTCATGAAGATCCAAATAAAATCCAGTCTTTAACAATAATCTAAATTTTCCTATTGCTTCAACTTCAACTTTCTTGCCATCGCCCACGTAGATGTATCTTTCACCATCATTTGGCTTTCGGCATCTAAGGCATCCCTGCATAGACACACTGATGTGAGTGGTTGCACCGAAATCCATCCACCAAGTGTGTTCAGGTACCGAAGTTAAATTAACCTCAGAACAAACCAAATTAAGAAGCATACCTTTTCTAGCACGCTAGGTGTGATAATTGGTGCAATGCTTCTTCTTATGTCCTGCAGCTCCACAAAAGAAACAACCCGTACCTTCCAGATCAACCGGTCTCTTTTGTTGCTTCTTTTGAGGTATCGTTACTGTAGCTTCCTTATCCTTCTTCCTTTTCTTCCCTTTGTCCTTGGAAGTATTAGCCAAGTGAGCACTTTCTATCTTTTCTTACTTCAACCTCTCCTCTTCTTGCACACAATGTGAGATGAGCTCATTAAACTGACTGAAATATGCAGGAAGAGATATAAGAACTAAATGCACTAGCAAGTCCTCAGAAAGGTCAAGCTTAAGTGCTTTTAATTTTGAAGCAAGATAAGACATCTCCATGATGTACTCCCTAATGTTCCCCTTACCTTTGTATCTCATTGAGATGAGGTTTGCCACAAGTGTACTTGTTTCAGCCTTTTCATTTTTGGCAAATCTCTTCTCAATGTCCTCAATGAACTCTTTGGCTATCTTTATCATTTCTGATATAGTGCCCCTGAATGCTTCTGGAATGGCCTTCTTCATGATCATCATACACATGTGATTTGACTTCTCCCACCTTTCCATGTCCTTCTTTTGATCAGAGGAACTTTTATCTGTAAGAGGTGCTGGAGAAGGAACCCTTAACACAAGGTCGAGATCCATGACTCCGAGAACTATTAGGAGGTTCTCTTGCCATGATTTGAAGTTACTACCATTTAGCATAGGAATTGAATTGATATTGGCAATAATATTAGAGGCAGAACTAGTAGCTGAACAAAGAACAAAATAAACAAAACCAAAACAAGCTCACATAAGAATCCATAATAACAATAATAAATCCAAATAAAGGTAACCCCATCTCAAGATATCGGGCACTCCATTAATATTTAGTCTTTAGACAAAAATATTAACTTGTAAGTGATATCTTGGTGTAGTAATCAAACACTGATAATAAGAACATGTCAAACAATAAATCTTCATTTGGGCTGATTTATTGCTTACATGTAAAACCAAATAATCATCACGTGTTTATCACCACAGGTGTACATGCAATTCTGTCAAATATTGTCTTCCTTTGGGCCGATCAATATTCACATAAGTTATATGAACACAACCGTTTATATTTCAAAACAAACTAATTTCCACAAGAGATACCACTTTGGTGACATATTGCTTCAATTAATTCATCTCAAAATATATATAAAATACCAATATTTGAATTTAAAATTGCACAAAAATGACCAAAATTAAAAAATAATAATAATAATAATAAAAAATGGTCAAAGTCAACCTGGTCAAAGTCAACCTTAACTGGGTTGGGCTGGACCGGGTCCAGAGGACCCAACCCGGATCCTAACCCAGTCCTCTTTATTTTCACCTTTGTGTTATAGGCCTAGGCCCATGACATCCACCTTTTTTTTTTTTATGAGGGTCACCCAGGGGTTTAGCCCTTGGGTGAGAGTCTGGTCATGGGCCCAGCCCGTGTATTCTCCCTTTGTCCAGTTGGGCCCGTGTATACTTTTCCCTTTTGTTTTTTGTTTTTTTTTTGTTAACTGGTAACCCAGGCGCTCCCTTGGGTTATAACTTGTCACGGGCCCCATTAAAAAAAAAAAATCCTTAGGTCTGGGCCGAAGCCCAAACCCGCCCAAGGATGCCCTAAGGGTCTCTCGACCCCTTTCGGCGAGAATTGGTGCAGGCGGCCTGACGGCCGCCACTGCGTCTGTCGTGGATGTCTCCGACCGGTGCCTTGGGGCTACAACCGGAAAGGGCCGATGCCGGCGGTCGTAACCCCGGTGACCGAAGAAAGGCCCCAACATTTTTTTTTAATTTTTTAATTCCTCAGAGGCCGCCGCTTTCTCGCTGCGCCACGCCTCTGGCCGCTGCACTGTCTTTCCGGCGCGGCCTCATGGTCGTCGCCGGAGTGCTTCGCCAGCGGACGTAAGGTTGTCGCCGGCGTTGTTGCTGAAACAATGTAAAAACGAATTCACAAAACCATAAACATTCAAAGTTTTATATATAAACCTGAGTGTATAAAACAAAAGCATGAATCTGTTTTGTTTCTTTTGTACAACAGACAAAAAAGAAACAATATCTGTATATATATTATATAGAAAATAATGGTTTCTTGAAGATTGTACCGTATTCATATAATATATATATATATACACACACGCAAAAGTCAAAACCAAACGCACACATATATATGTATGTTGGAACCGAATAACTGAATCCCAAAATAATACAATAATGTATTCCCAGAACGATTCAACCAAAATTTTAAACAATTATTCCCAAATTCAACAATTTGAAGAAATCATATATTGTTAAATTTGAGAATTTTTATGAGAATCACATCAAAGAAGTTATTGATTCTCAATGATTCAACATAAAGAGGCTCTAGATACCACTTGTTAGAATAAAATTGTGATAAAAACCATCATCACCTAGGATCGTTCATGTCAAATCATCAAGAATATTAATAGGATGCGAAAGCTAACCTGAATCCATGGATTGAATGTGATTCTTGAGTCTGTAGGTTGAGAATCTTCCAAGTCTGGTACGTAAATCCTCCTTCTCAGAATGCTTTGTAATTTCTCTATAGATGGGGAACAGAAAAATAATGTACGTACTGACTTGGGGACCACAACCCCTTTATATAATTGCTAAACCCTAACAATTATCCTTAATTACCAATTTAGTCCATCATAAAATTAGTAATTATATTTTTAGTCTCTACACATAGGAGGCCCACACTTAATGATGCATTAAAAGCCCAAAACCTAAATCGATCACTTTTAATTGGGCAATCTTATTGATAGCCTTTAATTCACATTTATTTAATATATTAGCCCATATATTTGTGCCGATGTGCTCTATAGACAACTGTCCACTCTGAACTCTTTCTTTCACAACCAGGAACTTGATCTCTATATGCTTTGACTTCGTCGAGCTCCTGTTGTTATTGGAATACAAAACTGCTGACTTATTGTCACAAAATATCTTAAGTGATTTTTGAATACTGTCCACTATACGCAGCCCCATGACAAAATTTCGCAGTCATATTTCATGATTAGACGCCTCATAACACGCTATGAACTCTACTGCCATTGTAGAAGATGCTATAAGAGACTGTTTAGCACTCTTTCAAGAGACAGCACCTCCAGCCAGAAGGTATACATAGCCCGATGTAGATTTCATACTATCTTGGCATCCAGCATAATCGGAGTCAGTATACCCAATGATCTCTAGCTGTTCCGACCTCCGATACGTGAGCATATAATCATTTGTTCTCTGTAAATACCTCAAGACTCGTTTGGCTGCTACCCAGCGATCCTTTCCAAGATTGCTTAGGTACCTGTCCAACATCCCTGTAACGTACGCAATATCCGGACGCGTACAAACCTGAGCATACATTAGACTCTCTACTACTGACGCATAAGGAATCTTCTGCATTTCCTTAACCCCAAAATCATTCTTAGGGCACTGATTGAGACTAAACTTGTCTCCCTTAGCCACAGGGGTATCACCTGGTTTACAATCCTGCATGCCATATCTCTTAAGAATCTTTTCGATATAGCCCTTTTGTGATAATCCTAAAATACCCCGAGAGCGATCCCGGTGTATTTGTATACCCAACACAAAAGAGGCGTCACCAAGATCCTTCATCTCAAATTTCTTTAATAGAAATCTCTTGGTTTCGTGTAACAAGCCTATATCGTTGCTGGCAAACAAAATGTCATCGACATATAAAACCAAGAAAATATACTTACTCCCATTAAACTTGTGGTATATACAATACATGGCTAAACTTGGAACTTTTTATTTTTACGTCTTCTTTTCAGTCTGTGAAGGTCTTCTCAGTCTGAAATACAATCATGTTCTGCTGCAGTTTGTTTGATTGATTGCATTTGAGTTTTAGCTTTTTTCTCATTGGCGCTTTCAGTTGCAGCTTCTTTATTACGTATTCGGTTTATGTTGGTTTCTTGGTAAAATTCAAATGGACATTATGTCTTCCTCAAACCTATTTCGTTAAATATCCACGTGATAGATTGCCTTGATTTGATATATAATATACATATGTATGATATATAATATATAATGTATAAGTTACATTGTTATTGGTACTGCTTACAAACATGGTTATTGGCTTGATCGTATATGGATATGTGAGAGTTATTGATGATATGATAAATGAACAAATAGAGAGTAATCTTTAAAAGACTAAGTTTATTATAATCTTCTATTAATTTTTTTTTACTTTATTATTTTTTTTTTTTCTGCATTCACAAACAGCATGTCATCTCCAACCTAACTTTTTCTAATTGTATTTGTGGTTTTTCTCTGCTTTGCAGACGCTTGTCCCGCGTCTTCCCTGCAGAGTGGTGTAAACGGAGGTGCTTAGCTTTAGCCTGGAAGCGCACTACTGTCCAGATTGAACTTATCTAGGCAGGCGTGACCGCTTCTCCTGGGTTTATCTTCACTTCGCAGCAACCGCAACTTCCAATATTCTGTTCTGATGACAATGCCATGACATGTCAGAGTAACGAATATTGGAAGTTGCTGTTGCTGCGTGCTGGAACTGAAATCCCGGATGTGTCTGTCTTCCCATTCCATTATTGAAGACGAAAACCTCGGTTTAATACTTTGGCCGATTGTGCTTTAGAAATCCAGTTTTTGCAAGCTCAATGGCTTCTCTTGCTATCTGTATTCTCTTTCATGAAGCTTAAGATAACCCTAGATATAGTAAGACTTGGCATTGGGCTTGTATAAATTAGGTTTACTCGAAAAGACAACTTGCCTGACTTTCATTTTTTTTTTTTTTAAAATAACAAGATAGACAAAATAAGCTAAGCTAGGAGAAGTAATGCCACCTACCTTCAAAGCTCAAAGTACTCCATGGTTGAGACAAGAATGCCTTTCGAGGTTTTTGACAAATTGCCAACTCTGTTGTGTGCTCTTACAAGTGCTACATGATTAATTTTGGTTCTCTCTGTTAGAATAAAATACGAAACGTAGCAGAAGGAACGGATCGTTAGTAAATAAATTTTTTTTAAAAACTTTGTTCATCGGGAATAACTATATAATTTTAATTAATAATAGAAAGCTTTGGGAATTTTTTCTAACCTTTTTGAAGATTATTAGGGTATCCTAGCTTTCTTCTTTGACACCACGATCTTCCAAGCCAGGCCTCCACACCAATGGAAAGACGAGTGGGCGTCAAATTGCAAGAATAAATTAACCTCACACTTTTCTAAATTTGTAGTAGACTTTTTTTTTTCAAAGAAAAACTCTCAGTTTTTCTCTTTGAGTATTTTGCAAAAGTTATGTAAACGATAGATCTATATGAGACAACTGTTATCTCTACCTTTTTATATCTGAACAATTAGTTATTTTTCAATTAATTTCAAATTTGAAAGAACCACCATATCAGATATATAGAGAATGGATATAGTCTACATTCCTTATCATTTTGTTATCCTAAAAACGAATCACCAAAAAAAAAATTCTTTAAACTTTTATTTAGATATATATATATATACACAAAAGTTTTCGTAAACGTAAACTTAACGTTCTTCTTCTTCTTCCTTTTTTTTTTTTTAAACAGAATCACCTTTAATATATATATATATATATATATATATATATATATATATATAATAATACATAAACATTTATGAAAACGATTAAAACGTAAACAAATTCAAAAAGTAATATATATATATATATATATTAATATATAATAAAATCATATATATATATAAGATTGGTTCAATAACATATATATATCTAAAATAAAAAAAATAAATCATATCTATTTTAAATTAGATTTTTAAATTAATCAATTAATTATTTAATTTTGTGTCCAAATAGGAAAAGACAAAAGGTGATCCCACCACACATATGTCACACACAAAATTAAAATTATATTCAAATAATCTTATTATTCAAATATTATTAATTAATTAATTTAAAAAACATATTTAACTAATCTCATTAGTTAAATACAATTAATTAATAAATTAACTAATGCTTAATTAAATTGTGACAACATTTATCACATTACATTATGTGTCATAGAGAACATTTTTCTATGTCACATTAATAATTCAAATGTGAAATAATTAATTTAGAATTCAATAATTCCAAACTAAATATGTGTAATTCATTCTATGCATTAAATCCAATATAGTGTTACAGATGTAGCATTGGGGACTTATAGACCTATAACCCAAGCTCCAATAAATTTGACAATTAACCAAATTCTTTAATTAATGTGCCAAATTTATTAGTTTTAGTGTCATTCCACTAAAAACTTGAAACTAAACTCTTGAGATTATAGTAAAATTACTCAAAGAAAATTAACGAGTAGTTTATTGCTATAATCATTACATATGAGTTAGTCCTCTATAAATAGTTTATAATAAGAGCTAGGTTCAATTTCTGTTTACCTCTCTTATTATATCTTTATCCTTGAGTTTCAATAATTCTCTAATGAATAGTTAATTCATAATCTTATTATGAACGAGCGCTCTACTGTTCAAACCTCTAATTATCACTCAAGAGAACTATTTTTCTAACTTGCATGAGGAAGAAATAGATTCCATATCTGTATAATATTATTCCCAACCATTTATTATGTTATATTTTCAAGATGCTAAGTTATGATCTGTATTTAGACAAATCTTATCATGTAAGTCAAAAAACATAATGTCATAAATAGGAGTCTAATAAATACTCAGGATTAAGACTGTTAAATATATGATCATCATAGTGATAAATATGAATATTCTATTTATAACGGATGATTATTAGAGATTCATAATTTATCTGGTCCAGTCCTATATAATCTCATTATATAAAGTACTCCAATCCAATGTCTCCATATTAATAGCCCGGATAAGACTATTTCGTTCTAAATGAGATTGGACTGTACTTGTAATATTTAATTAAAGATCTCAAACTTTAAATAATTATTACGGACTATTTAAATTATTATCTATAAATTTTATTCCTAAGCATATAACACTTATACGCTAAATTTATAGTCACATAAATAATCATGGAATTTTCTTGATGTTTATAAATGTCTTCATAATACATATACGCAACCAAAATAATTATAATGTCACTTTATTTATTTATTAACAATATGTACAATGTCACAGCTTTTAGGGCACCAAACCCAACAATCTCCCACTTGTCCTAAAGCAGGTGAAACATGTCTCTAAGACCTAGGCTCTTTGTAGGTAACGTCTTAGTAAAAGGGTAGGTAAGGTTATTATCCGACGTTATCTTCACAACTTCCACATCGCCTCGATGTACTGTCTCTCTGATCAAATGATATTTCCTCTCTATATGCTTTCCTCTTTTGTGGCTTCTGGGTTCTCTTGATTTTGTCATTGCACCACTGTTATCACAATACAGTGTGAGTGGTTTATCCATGCTTGGAACGACTTCCAGATCACTTAAGAATTTACGGAGTCAAACAGCTTCTTTAGTTGCTTCACAAGCAGCCATATATTCAGCTTCCATAGTCAAATCAGCAATACATGATTGTTTAGTGCTTCTCCAAACAATGGCTCCACCACCAAAAGTAAACACTGATGCAGACATAGATTTACGTGTGTCTTTGTCTGATTGAAAATCAAAATTAGTGTACCAATGAGAATCAAATTCTCACCAGAATATACTAGCATATAGTTTCTTGTTTTCCTGAGATAGTTGAGAATGTGTTTAACCACCACCCAATGATCTAATCCTAGGTTGGATTGGTACCGACTGACTATGCCCACCGCATAGCAAATGCCAAGTCTTGTACATAATATGGCATACGTTAGACTTCTTACTGCAGAAGCATAGGGTACCTATCTCATGTTTTCTTCCTATTGAGATGTCTTAGGACACTACTTTTTTGAAAGATAAACTCTATGACATATAGGTAAATTACCTTTCTTGGAGTTTTGTATCGAAAATCTGATAAGCACCTTATCGATGTACGATGCTTGAGACAACGTTAACAATTTGTTCTTGCGATCCCTCATGAGTTGGATTCCAAGAACATAACTTGTCTCTCCCAAATCTTTCATTTAGAATTGGTTGGCGAGCCATTTCTTTACATTAGATAATATACCTACATCATTCATAATGAGTAGGATATCATCTACACAAAGAGCTAAGAAGACTACTTTTTTATCTTTGATGTACTTGTATATACAAGGTTCATCAATATTTTGATCAAAACCATAAGATTTGATCGCCTCATCAAATCTCGAGTTCCAAGATTTTGAGGCTGGCTTAAGTCTATAGATAGACCTTTACAGCTTGCAAACTTTTTGGTCTTAACCTTTGACTACAAACCCTTCTGGTTGCACTAGATAGATGTTTTCCTCAAGATAGCCATTCAAAAAGGCAGTCTTGACATCCATTTGCTATATCTCGTAATCAAAACATGCAGCAATGGATAAAAGAATCCGAATGGATTTACGCATAGCTACAGGCGAGAAAGTTTCTTCTTAGTCAACTACCCCTTTTTGGGTATAACCCTTTGCCATAAGCCTAGTTTTGAAAGTCTCAACTTTCCCATCCACTCCTCTTTTCTTCTTGTAAATCCATTTGCACCGTATGAGTTTTATCCTTTCAGATAGATCTACAAGTTCCCAGACTGAATTGGAGTACATGGACTCCATTTTAAGGTTTATAGCCTCCAGTCATTTCTCCTTTTCAGAATCTTCCATTGCATGATGATATGTCAATGGATCATCCTCACCATTATCAGAGATAGCAACATGTGCTTCCCTAATTTGCCTGTAGTGAGCAGGTAGTCTCACAACCCTCCCACTACGTCGAGGTGGTATGACATTCTGATTTAGAGATGTGGTCTTCTCATTTTGTCCTTCGACAATGGTCATCGGTTGTAGTCTAATCTGATCAGAAAGTAACTCTTCAAGTACAACTTTGCTACGAGATTTGTAGTTTGTCATATAATCATTCTCGAGAAAAGTGGCATTTGTCGAAACAAATACCTTGTTTTCTTATGGACTATAAAACAAATCTCCCATCGTTCCCTTTGGGTATCCTACAAACAAGCATACTTCAGAACGTGGTTCTAGCTTCCCGGTCTTTCCTTTTAGTACATGTGCTGGACACCCCCATATATAGATATGTCGTATAGTAGGTTTGCGACCATTCCATAACTCTAAAGGTGTTTTTGGAATAGACTTAGATGGAACTATGTTTAGAAGATATACTGCAGTTTGTAGTGCATATCCCCAAAATGAAGTGGGTAATGATGAGTAACTGAGCATGGATCTCACCATATCAAGTAACGTCTGATTTCTTCTCTCTGCAACACCATTTTGTTGTGGTATTCCAGGTGTAGTGAGTTGTGATAGAATACCATGTTCTATCATATAGTCCTTGAATTCAATATCAAGGTATTCCCCTCCTCGATCAGATCGAAGAGTCTTCACCATCTTTCCTAATTACTTTTCAGCTTTCGCTTGGAATTCTTTGAACTTTCCAAAAGTTTCAAATTTCCTTTGCATTAGGTACATGTATCCATACCTCAAATAATCGTCAATAAATATGACAAAATATTCGTAATCATCACGTGCTTGTACATTCAATGGACCGCAGACGTCCGAATGTATTAGCTCAAGTGGTTCCTTGGCCCTTTCGCCTTTTGCAGAGAAAGACCTTTTAGTCATTTTACCTTTAAGACAAGATTCACAAACTGGTAGAGAACTAACTTTTAGTTCTCTTAAAGGACCATCCTTTACTAGTCTATTTATTCTGTCAAGGTTAACATGACCTAATCTAAGGTGCCATACGTATGTTTCATCATTAGAAGAAACCTTTTGCTTCTTGGGTTTTGGTTGTTCAACTTTGAACATTTCGGTATTGATCAATTATTTTTCGTTGGGCCTTAAAGTGTAAAGCCTATTTTCTAGATGCACAGAACAAATATCCAAACCATTTCTAGATATTAACATAATTATTATTAAAAGAAACATTAAACATTTGTTCAAACAACTTAGAAATAGAAATCAAATTTCTACGAAAACTAGGAATGTAATAAACATTATCCAAAATTAAAAACTTATTTCTAAAATAAAGTTTAACGACTCCCACTGCTCTTGTCGAAACAACCTCTCCCGTTCCCACTCTCATCGTTTGTTCCTTGTCAGCAAGCTCCCTTGAAGAACTAAGCATCTGTAAAGAAGAACAAACATGGTTAGTTGCCCCTGAATCAATTATCCAAGGTGAAGTATCATCTTCAACTAAACAAGCTTCTAAAATGAGTAAATCTGATTTAATGTTGTTCTTCTTTTCTTTGAGCTCCTGAAGATACTTCTTGTAGTTTCTCTTCCAGTGCCCAACTACATCACAGTGGAAACATTTTCCTTTGGGCTTCTTTTGCTTTGAGCTCTTTTTGTTGTTGTTGCTTTTGTTCTTCTTAGATTGCCCGCCACTCTTAGACTTATCACTTCCTTCAGTCCTCTTCCTCTTCTTATTCTTTCGAGTAGAAGAGAAAGGTTAAGCTTTTGCAACATTTGTCTCAGCTTCTTTAGTCTTTTCTTTTGAAATAGACTCAAAGGTTTGTAGCTCATTAAGCAACTCAGTCATATTATATTTCATCTTGTTCATGAAATAGTTGCTTTTGAACTGAAGGAACACAGGGGAAAGGGTTTCCAAAATCATCCTCACCTGTGTGGCTTCATCTATCATGCCCTGTTTACCTCGGCCTTATGGAGATAGTTAACCATGTTGAGAACATGTTCTCTGACCGAAATCCCTGCCTTCATTACCGCCTTAACGGCTTCATGGCGTGCATTTTCAGAAGGTTTGCCAAACATGTCTTGTATAGACTGCATTATCTCATAAGCGGTCTACATGCTTTCGTGCTTCATCCTAAGCACATCAAACATGCCAGCCAAAAGGAAACAACAGGCCTTGTTGTTTACCTCGATCCAACGATCATATGCTTCTCATACATTAGAGGGGCATTGGCAGCAGGCGATGAAGGACATTCCTCCATCAAGACAAACTTGTAATTTTTACAAATGAGTACAATATTCATATTACTCTTCCACTTGACAAAATTATTTCCAGTTAATTTTTCGTTTGAGAGAATAGTGATGATTGGATTAGACATTGTTGTTGTAATAAATAAATAAAATAAAATAAAATAAATTAAATGGTTGCAGAAACATCATAAATATATGTTTTGGAATAGTAAACATGATGCATGATGCATATGGAAAAAAAACACAAAGAAAAAATATTTTACTAATTCTACTATTATTCAATTTTAATAAATAAAGTGCCGCGTAGGGTATGTCAAATTATTTATGAATTGAGTTAAGACATTCTCAATTAATAAATATATACAAAAATATCTCATATTTTCTATATTTATTAATAACCGTTTATTTTGGTCAAGATATAATTAACAATTTAATTATATCTTTATGAGTATAACTCACTATTTTAGATTTTAACAACTTAACTCAAAATTACCGCCATAGAGTAGGTCAATTTTGAAATACATTGTAAAATCCTATCTCTTGGAAGCCAACCTTATTATTGATTTAAATGGACACCCTCCATAGGGAGGACAAAATTAAAGCGTCGCGAGGCGCCACCTAAATCTCACAGTGTTGTGTTAATAGTGGAGACTGTAGGTTATATTGTCATATTACCTTCTCCCACTCATTATTTTAAAAGGATGTGTTTTATCTTATGAAACATCCAATGTTTCATAATTCTAGTAAATAAAAACAATTTTTAATTACTAGGTTATATTTTGTGTTAATAGAATCTCATTTATTTACACTTAAATAAATTACCAGATTTTCAAAAAATCTAAATTTATTATGAATAACCTAAGCTACCCAACATTAAACAATTTAAAATTAGATAACTTATAATTAATTTGAATTTTTTCAAGTCTTAACTATTAAAATTAAATTCACATTTTTTCGGTTGATTAATAAATTAAGATTCTATAAAACCAACCTAATTAATTTAATTTCATTAAATTAATTCTAACACATATTAAATCATTTTATAAACACCTTTATAAAAAAAAATAATATGCAACTGTATGCATGTCATGTTACAACAACTATAAGTTGGCACTTTCATAGATGACATGTTATAATGCATGAACATGTTATCACAATCATCACATGAAAAATAAAGCATGAAAATAAACAATGGATTTTTGATGAGTCCTTTTGGATAATTAAAATTACAACCCGCCCAAAAAAAATAAGATAAAAAAATTACTGGGGTCTTCTTGTAATTATACATAATTTTCAGCTCCAATGTTATAGTCTTCATCAGATGGTATACTGCATAGAACAATGTTGGTTTACCTTCAAAATTTGAAAGGCCCAAGTTCTCAACTAGGCCACCAAGGAACTTCGTCTTCTACATCACTTCACGTGCAACCACCTTTTTTTTTTTTTTTTAAGTCTTCTACACGTTAATGTGCATTAATAGCAGTTTACTGTGCCCGTGAGATAGCCTTTCACGTGAATGTGCATTAATGGCTTTTTTTTTTTTAATGAAAGAAGCCCAGGTGCATATAATATCCATATGTGATCATTATCTTGTTTATTTTCTTTTTTTATTGTTATTATTTGACCATGCAGGTAAGTGCATCTCATGCACATTAATTAGTAAACATGAAGGAACTAGGAAAGAGGAAAGAGAGGGAGAAAAAAAAATAATGATGATAAATTACAAAAAGCCTATGTCCCTTTATGGACTTACATAAATTTGATCTAATCAAATTGAGAATAAAATTACCAATCTAAAAAGACTATATAATTAACGACCAAAAATACATTCATAAAATAACCATTCATCACATGACTAAAATTGCAAAAATACAAAGTGCCCACAAACATGCATCAAGAACATGACATTATTAAAATAAAATCATGTTAATTAAAATTATATATGCTATAACCTCACTCTGATGTCATTTGTTGAGATAAAATATGAAACGTAGCGGAAGGAACGGATCGTTGACAAACAAAAATTTTCTAAAAACTTTATTCATCGGAGAAAGTTCTATAATTTTAATTAATAATAGAAAGCTTTGAGAATTTTTTCTAACTTTTGTGAAGATTATTAGGGTATCTTAGCTTTCTTTTTTGACACCACGATCTTCTAAGCCAGGCCTCTATACCAATGAAATGACGAGTAGGCGTCAAACTGCAACAATAAATTAACCTCACACTTTTCTGAATCTGCTATATACTCAACACATGAGATAGCAGACTTTTTTTTTTCAGATAAGAACTCTCAGTTTTTCTCTTTGAGTATTTTGTAAAAGTTACGTAAATGATAGATCTATATGAGACAACTGTTATCTTTACCTTTTTATATATGAGCAATTAGTTATTTTTTAATTAATTTTAAATTTGAAATAACCATCATATCAGATATATGGGGAAGGGATATAGTCTACATTCTTTATCTTTTTGTTATTCTAAAAACGAATCACCAAAAAAAAAAAAGATTCTTTAAACTTTTATTTAGATATATATATATATACACACACAAAAGTTTTCGTAAATGTAAACTTACGTTTACGTTCTTCTTCTTCTTCTTCTTCTTTTTAAAACAAAATGACCTTTAATATATATATATATAATATATAATACATAAGCATTTACTTAAACAATTAAGTCGTAAACGAATTCAAAAATTAATATATATATATATATTAATATATAATAAAATCTTATATATATATATATATATAAGATTTGGTTCAATAACATATATATATCTAAAATAAAAAAATAAATCATATCTATTTAAAATTAGATTTTTTAAATTAATCAATTAATTATTTAATTTTGTGTCCAAATAGGAAAAGACAAAAGGTGATCCCACCATATATATGTCACACACAAAATTAAAATTATATTCAAATAATCTTATTATTTAAATATTATTAATTAATTAACTTAAAAAACATATTAACTAATCTCATTAGTTAAATACAATTAATTAATAAATTAACCAATACTCAATTAAATTGTGACAACATTTATCACATTGCATTATGTGTCACAGAGAACATTTTTCTAGGTCACATTAATAATTCAAGTGTGAAATAATTAATTTGGAATTCAATATTTCTAAACTAAATATGTATAATTCATTCTATGCATTAAATCCAATATAGTGTTACAGAGGTGGCATTGGAGACCTATGGACCTATAAACCAAGTTTCAATAAATTTGACAATTAATTAAACTCTTTAATTAATGTGTCAAATTTATTAGTTTCAGTGTCACTCCACTAAAAGCCTGAAACTGAACTCTTGAGATTATAGTAAAATTACTCAAAGAAAATTAACAAGTAGTCTATTGATATAATCATTACATATAAATCAGTCCTCCATAAATAGTTCATAATAAGAGCTAGGTTTAATTTCTATTTACCTCTCTTATTATATCTTTATCCTTGAGTTTCAATAATTCTCTAATGAATAGTTAATTCATAATCTTATTATAAATGAGCGCTCTACTGTTCAAACCTCGAATTATCACGCAAGTGAACTATTTTTCTAACTTCCATAAGGAAGGAATAGATTCTATATCTGTATAATATTATTCCCAGCCATTTATTACATTATGTTTCTAAGATGCTAAGTTATGATCTGTATTTAAACAAATCTTACCATGCAGGTAAAAAAATATAATGTCATAAATAGGAGTCTAATAAATACTCAGGATTAAGACTGTCAAATATATGATCATCATAGTGATAAATTTGAATATTTTATTTATAACGGATGATTATTAGAGATTCATAATTTATCTGGTCCAGTCCTATATAATCTCATTATATAAAGTACCTCCAATTTAATGTCTCTATATTAATAGCCCGGATAAAACAATTTCATTCTAAATGAGATTGGACCATACTTGTAATATTTAATTAAAGATCCCAAACTTTAATTAATTATTACGGACTATTTAGATTATTATCTATAAATTTTATCCCTAAGTATATAACACTTATATGCTAAATTTATAGTCACATAAATAATGATGAAATTTTCTTGATGTTTATAAATGTATTCATAATACATATACGCAACCAAAATAATTATAAATGTCAGTTCATTTATTTATTAACAGTATGTACAATGTTACAGCTTTTAAGGCACTAAACCCAACACTCTCTCTGGTCTTTTCACACTTCTCTTGCGATTTCGACTCTGTTTGTGATAGAAGGTTTGTTTGTTTTATGTCACACAATCATGTTCCATTGTTCTTTCTGTTTGATTATTTGATTGGATCTACAAATTATATTTCCTTTCTCTTGTTTTTGCCTTTCGTTATTGTTACCATTCTTATTAGTGTGTCGATTATAAGAGAATCGATGTTCTTACAGATATACTTTACAATCTCTGTGACTTTCCGGTAGAAGATTTGCATCAAGTTCGCAGACAAGTGAGCATAATTGACATGCTAATTTAGTTTCAAAATAGCCAAAGAATCAATCAATGACTGTTAGTAGATATGCTTCTTTAGGACAATCAAAACAAGTTCCTCAAGAAATTACTAGTGATGAAGTTTCTCAAGTGAATTAACCATAGTCAAAAATATTATCATCAGAGTTCGAACCCTATTAATAGAGTGTTTAAGAATATAGTTGGAACATATTGTAGCAGTTGCAATTAACTTATTAGTTTCAACTAGGTTGCCAAAATGAAGCCTAAACTGAATGGATTTCTTAGTACTGTGCAATGGTGATGATGCCAATTTTCTTTCCTTTAAACTTCACAAAGATGAAGAAAATGAGTTAAAAATGAAAAAAAAAAAAAAAAGATAACATAAAGTGGACCTGACCAAAACCTCTAAATTAAACAAAGAACCAAGAAAAAAAAGTGCAGTGATGCCAATTAATTACAGAAGTCTTCTCTAGTTTTTAAAACTAAAAAATTGTGTTTCTTGTAATACATTACCAACTATGTGGAATTTGCTTTCAACGGAAGTATCTTGGCGCAATATATCTCTGAACTCATATCATGTATTGTTTATGGAATACCAGTTTCTAGGAATTTTTCTATACACCATAAGACATTTGTACGTTAAGCTTATTGCTTCTAGGATGCAAAAAAGATCCACTATTCTTATCATGGTTTGTGCCAATTTGTTTCTTTAATTAAACTACATCAAGAAAAAGTGCAAGAATTAAATATAACCAAAAGAGAGCCTCTTTATGGGTTTTCTCAAAAGCTACTTTTGGTTTCCTAGGTCCAAAAATATGCTTCTGGAAGTGTTTAGATAAACTACCAGAAGTGCTTTTACTCTCCAAAAGTGCTTTCAGTCAAAGACATAAAACATAGCTTTTCAAAAAAGCATTTCTGAAATAGACTTGAAACTTATATCAGAATATCAATAATACATTATAAGCTTAAATATAACATTTTTGTAAACTTTTAAAAGTAATTGAAACTATTTTGACCAATTAAAGTTCTTAAAAATATGGTTATAAATACTTACTAAAAAGCTACAGCTTTTAGTTATCTTCTTCTATGGACTAAAAGCATAAATAAAAGTTATGCCAAATAGGCCCTAATTAGAACAGACCAAAGCCCTCTTTTTTAGATTTATTACAAATTATTATATTTAGAAAAAAAAAATGTTTTGTTAGGCTTGGACGACATCAAAACAGGAAAAAGTAAACTTGAACGACAAAAAATGAGAAAAACGATTACAAAAATACCACTGGAAACAAATTGTAAAACGACAACTAAAAGGGCAAGCGATGAAGAAATGACGACAAAATACCCCAGGAACTTATAACAATTTATTAAAAAAACAAAAGAAAAGGAAACGAGAGAATTTTGTTTTCCATGCCACGGATTGGGGGTGGGAATTGATACTATAAGAGAAATAACCCCATATATATATATATATATATATATATATATATATATATTTTATTTGCTGAAGACAAAAACCCACCGATTGATGATATGATGACTCTTGTAATTTTTTTGTTATTAGCATCGATAGCTTTTAAATTTTTAGGTCTCTCTTACTTTGTTTTTTTGAATTTAAAAATCAACATTTTATTCTTGAACTTTCAAAACTGCTCACTTTTATCTGTTTAATAATAAAAATCATCATTTTATCCTATGAACTTTCAAAACTCTTTACTTTAGCCTCTGAATTTTAGATTTTCCTTGTAAATAGATGGAATTAAGTCATACGTGATTCGTACATAGATCACATAGTTTGTATGTACATTTCTTCTAATCTTTAATATGTAACTCTCATGTAATATGTCGATGTAATATGTAACTCATCATATGTATTATCTAAATTCAGATATCAGCAAATAACATGGATTTATTAAATTAGTTACGTATTAAAGATGAGAAAAAATATGCAGATAAACCTTTCCTAAATGAAAGTTTAGATAATAATAATAATAAAAATAAAAAACTTAATGAGAGTGTAAACATGAAACTAAATTTGGCAGTGATCAAATTTTATTTTTATCCTTACAAGTGACCCATGAGAAAATTACATAGGCTTAATTTAGACTATTTGAATATAAAATTGAAACTTTCGTCGACAAAGTGAAGAGTTTTTAAAGTTCAGGAGGAAAAGTGATAATTTTCAAAGTCAAAGGGTCAAAATGAAGAGTTTAAAAAATTCAGAGGATAAAGTAGTGATTTTTAAAATTCAAGGGGAAAGTATGAGAAACTCAAAATTTAGAGGCAATTAGTGTTAATAATCCTAATTTTTTTTTTAAAAAAATGAAACTTTCGATTAGGCTTTCTTTTCTTTTCTTTTTCTTTTTATTTAAAAAAATGGATGTCTACAACTCCTAAACTTGTGGTCAAGGCAACCAAGAAGGAAAAAACAAAAAAATCTAAAATAGTATTTACGAAGAACTTATAATATTTCAATTTGAGTTTGTAAAGGTTTATCAAAATTAAGACGTCATATATTGAGTCAAACTAGGATTTTTATTTAACCTAGGATAGCTCATCCTATAAATAAGTCTTTAAGTCTGTACCTTCATATGTTCTTCTTAGGTTCTGTCTGAAAAAATTTCCATTATAAGTTCTATACGATTTAATTCATCTGCTATAACCTTATTGCTCTTTGTCTCTTTAATTGATTGGATTTGAGTTTCACTTTCAGATTTTTTTTCCAGTTATTTTGGCATTCTTTAGGCGTTTTCGAATCAAGTTCTTGTTGTTTCAAATATCTAGTTTTGGTTGGTCCAAAAAGAACTGTTTAATTATACCTGTTTGTTTCCTATAGCAAGAAATAACGGGGAAAAACGCAGTCCCATTTTCTTTGTTTATGATTTTTTTTTTTGAACCTACAAACAAGCCATTATGTATAAATAAATAAGCCACGAATACAGTACTTAATATGAAATAGGATTGATGAATTGGTGTTAATTATTTTCCCATGAGAATTATGAATTGTTTTTATTTGTTGCTCATGAACGTCCTTTTTTTATAAACCCAAAATAAATTTGAACAATAAATACTTGAAGAAGAGAAAACTCTAGTATATTATTGCTTTTCTTTTTTCTTGGAAGCATATTTTTGCAATTAAAGACAACTACTTAAAATCAAATAACCATTATCCTTATTATATTTAATTAAAATATAAAATCGAATCCTATCCTATCCTAAAAGCACATTATCTACCAAGAGCTTATATAGTCACCCAATCTAAACCGGTTTTGTTATAGTGTTGTCTCTTTCAAAATTTAAATTGTAACGATATTTTCAACTCAAAATCGAACTGGCTATCCAAAGGCCCTCTAAAATTCAATCGAATCCTAGTTTTAAATTCCTATGTTAATTGGTGTTTTACTCTTCATTGTTTCCTTAGTGGGATTATGATTGATTATTTACCTATAAATATGGCACAATGTTGAGGCCGGGGTACAGGGCTAAACTTGGGACATATTTTTACGTCTTCTTTTCAGTCTGGTATGGAATTCTCAGTCTTTTCTTTTTAGTTATGTTTCTGATATAAGGTTTTGTTTGTCTATGAAATCCATCCATGTTCTGTTTCGCTTTGTTTGATTGATTGCACTTGAGTTCTTGCTTTTTCTCTTTCGGCTTCTTGATTATGTGTTCTGTTTTTGTTGGTTTCTTGGTAATTACCCTAATCAGCTTTATTTTTTCCCAAACCTAAATGTTCACGTGATACAGTTTCTAAATGATTTAGATTGCCTTGATTTGGTATCTAAACGGATAAATTATGTATAACTTTCATCATTACGGGTTGCTGCTTTTTACTAGTAAAGCATGTCTGGCTTTACTTATTATTATTACTATTATTGGAGGATTGCTCACTAGGTAATTAATTAATTTTAATTGTTAGTGAATGTCCCTATTTTCATCGGTAGAAAATAAATTTGAAGACGAGTAAACTATATTTAGAAGTGGTGCTACGCATGGCATTATATTTTCTTTTCTTTTTCTTCTTACCATGAAAATATACAGTTGCAATTAATACGCCTTCTTTTACCGTATTTTTACAAAAATCACATATACGAAAAACAAGAGAAGCTAAAGAGCACAGTATTTTTTTTTTTAAAGTTCTATCATATATATATGTTGTTATGAGTAGTGAAGAAGTTAATTCAGAATAATTGCGTGGAACCTTTGATTACAAATAGTTAACTCTATTTACTTAATTGGATTATATGTAGCTTTTTTCGCATCTCATGCTGCTTTGCTTTCAGCAGAATGAACGACGTTTTCTTTGTTTCAGCTTCTGAGACTACTTCTGGTTAGGCATCAAGCATCTCAATGATATATGTATATCGACATAAGACAGATGCATAGTTATATAGGGCAAACAGCAAATTCAATGTTGACTCAGAAATTGAAAACTCACTCGGGGATGGAACAGTGGTCCACATTGAATTTGTTCTTTGCCCTTTGTGAGTGTTCTTCCGGATTGCGTCGATATATTTATTGGACTACTGCAAGTCGCACTGGAAGGCAACGTAACTTCTCATGTGAAAGCTTCAAGGCATGAAGGCGTTTCACTACTTGTTCAACAAATTCTGTCCCCTCATGATCTTCCTAAGGTGAAAAAAAGGTAAAGTACACCTTGAAGCCATGAAGAAAAGCGCATAAATTGCAATGGGTAACCCTGAAAACAGGGATGGAGACAGAAAAATCAGTCAGGGGATGAGAGCGTGACTGAACTAATAAGATGATGTAAATAAACAATTTTATGGGGAGTGCAAAATACAATTTTAAAAGGAACAAAATAACAATTTTATATACAAATTTAAAAGAAAGAAAAAAAAATTCAGGTAGGAGGCTGCCTAGGTTGTTTCTTGGGCTCACTAAAGTGAGCATAACATTTTTCCTAGTACTACGTCGTAGGATATATATTTGAGGCAGTTCTCCAATGTTGTGGCGTAGCCTTGTTTTGTTATCTAAGATGACAAAATATAATAAGAATATTGGTATTTTAGATAGTTACGGGCCTCTGTTAAGAGACTTAGGTACTGCTTTGATGTCATCATTTTGTAAGTAGAGGGTGTTTTGGTTGGGAAAAGAGGAGGGCCTTATATTAGTAGTACTACACCACCACCACCCGGTTGCAGACTAGAGAAAGCAATGTTGACTCTAAAAACGACAAGAATAACAAGCCCTCCTTTGCAATGTTCATCCAAAGAAATTTCAGAAGACTTGTTATATGCCTTCCACGTGACTGTTAATGCTTGCTTTGCAAGGTTGTCTTCAAGTATTTCTCAGTCTTTTATATTTTTGCTTTTTTAGCTATGTAGTCGTTTTTTGCCCATCCCTTTGCACGTTTCTTCTTGGTCGCTTTCTCCTTTAGCGGCGTTTATCGTTTTATCATTGCTTTCTTCAACAGTCGTTTTAGTTTTAGTCGTTTCTGAATTTTAATCGTGACATTGTCGTTTATGTGTTTATTGTCGTTTCTTCAATTCTTGGTCTCTCAATTTATTATCATTTATTCATTTATCTATTGTATATTGTTGTTTGGTACTGTTGTCATAACTTTCAATTTTGTTGTTTCACCTTTTTGTCCTTTAATTATTTCATCGTCGTTTTGTGTCCTTTTGTCAATTTTTTTTTTTTTTTGTCGTTCTTATTTTCTCGTCGTTTGCACATTCTTCGGCATTTTCAGGTTGATTTCGTTTAATGTATATTCTTGTCACACGGCGCCTTTTTTAAGTTGTTCTTTTGCCGTCGTTTACACTTTTTTGGTCGTTTTGACAATTTTTTTGTTTATCCTAAGCACTTTGGCTGTAGCCGTATAGAGTACCCTTAAAAAAATAAAATAAAATTAGCGTGCTGTATGGAATACCATTGTCCCACAGTAACGTAAGACTTCAAGTTCTTATAGAAAGGACAGAATCAATGAGAAGCGTATTTATCCTAAAAAATTACTCCGATAACCCACCCAACTTCTTTCTCACATTTTCTCTCTGATGAGAAATTTCATTACATAATCTTTTTTTTTTTTTTTTTCAGGACAGATAAGAATCAAACTAAAAATGCTCAAAACTGGCACAAAAATTTCTATCTTTATTGAAAAAACCTCGTACTTTACATGGGCAAACTCGCTGACTTATGCGCAATATGTCAATAAACAATTCTGAGTCATACAGGGAACAAACACAGGACAATAACAACCACAAATAATTGCAGAGTTCAACCATTGTTTTTCATACACTGGTAATAAGAGATGATCCATGGAACATAAACATCATGAACTTCCTGTTTATAGACCTCTCCTCTGTCCCTGTCTATGGCATAGCACACATGCACAGTATCATTCACATTGTCCAGCACATGCACAAAGAACCCCGCACCAAGATCCGCAATAACCATGCCATTGCAGCCACAAGTATGAAGCAGACCCTACATTGATTACACCCTTTGAGATATCCCAAGTCTGTTCATGCAACGATCAAAAAGTGGAACATGGAGGAAGAAAACAAAAGGGTGACGAAACCAAAACGAGTAAAGAAAGAAAGCCAATAAGATGCAACATGTTTAATCTAGCAGTTTCATAGCACCTTGGACATGATAAGGTGAAACAGAAAGTGATTTTTAAATTAAATTTAGTAGAAGTATATGGTTCAATAGTTATTCTATATTTCTTTGGACGACAATTATAATCAACCCCAACCTATTTCCTTCTGCCTCTCTGTCTTGTAGTCACATATGTGACTGGTTTTGATTAAAAAAGTTGATCACATCTTTAGGCCTTGTTTGGTAGGAGGGAAAAGTGGAAGTATGGAATAGGGTGGACAAATTAGTTGATAGATTTTAAGAGTTATGGTTGTTCGGTGGGAGAGACTAGAGAAGGGAGTGGATTGAGTGAAGGATTCAAGGTCCTCCATGGGACTTCAATTTTGTTCTTTCCAAAGTTATAGGGATTGGAGGAGGGAATTCCTTACCGGACACTATAGGAGAATGATCGTCTCTTACTATCCATTTTTCTCATAAAGAGGTTATATACTTTTCCTTCCTATTCTTTTTCTCCTCTAGCAAACACAACCTTAGAGTCAAAGACAAAAGAGTTTCCACCCACATCTTTTTATTTGCAGGGGTACTTAAAAGTAAAGAAGGACAAGAAGATACAATATTGGCTATGCTTAACTAGTTGAAAAGTTCAAGAACACTGACTGCATGGATGTGTATTTGTAAAACATGAACTACTCTCTTACAAAACAAATCAGAACTCTTCTTAAAACAACAATTGACGGACAGATAGATTGAAGAAATTTGAATACACACCACAGTTGCAGATATTGCTGAGAGCATGAAGGCAATGCCAGTCAGTAAATGAATGGAGATTGTTTCCACAAAAACAGCAGAAAGCAAATTGCGTCTTAGAAGCTAATACGTCATCCTGTGGATAAGCAATAAGATTCTCCGATTATTGCAGTGAAGTTGATCGTGAACTTGTTGAGAAAGTCAATAGACGTGAAGAAGGCATTGACACATCAACGTAATGCAAGGTTCACAAAGCCAGAAACGTCCTCTTGTCTTGCAGTATCAACAACAGAACACACCACTCTAACACAAAGATAAGTAAGCCCGATCGACATATAGTGCCAGAGGAAGGGCCTAAGGCATGTCTGCAAATTTTATTTTATTTTTTCTCCCAAAGCTCTATTAAACTTTTAGACCTCTAATTAAATGTCTTCTTTTCTTAATTGAGTTTTTTAAATTTTTTGAAGCTTCTTTTCTCTGTTTTGTTGCTAAAGAAGTACGAAATAATGACCAAGATTCTTCTTGTTTGGCTTACTAATTTTTATTATTATCATTGGATTGCCGACTGGTAATTAACTGTTTTTATTTGTTACCGAATGCATTATTTTCGTCAGTGGAAAATAATTTGAAGAATAAATACTTGAAGAAGAATAAACTCTGTTTAGAAGTGGCGCTACGTATGACATTATGGTTTCTTTTCTTTTTCTTTTTCTTTTTGCCCATGAAAGTATATTGTCTTAATTAATACGCAAAAGGTTAATCTTATTTTACTGGATTTTCAAGCATATCCCTTATATTAAAAACAAGAGAAGCTAAAAGAGAACAGGATTTTTTAAAAGTCTTATCATATATACGTACATATATGTATATATATACATATATATATGGACATACGTATGTATATATATACAGAGGTATGTCTAGAGAAGATGTTCATGAAAACGGCCGTCAACCTTTGTCCTTTTAGGTGGTTCCGCCCTGGCTTAAAACATATGTATAATAAATAGAAAATAACGGAAGTCACATAGGTAAATATACTTTGTATTAGGTTGTTTCTTGGGGACGCTCAAGTGAGCAAAACATTTTTCCTAGTACCACCTCATTGGATATATATCTAGGTGAGACAGTTTTCAAATGTTCTGGGTAGCCTTGTTTTGTTATCTAAGATGACCAAATATAAGAACATTGGTATTTTAGACAGTTACTGGTCGCTGTTTAGAAACTTAGGCACTGGTTTGATGCCAACATTAATTTGTAATTAGAGGGTGTTTTGGTTGGGAAAAGAGGAGGGCCTTATATTAGTAGCACTGCAACACCACCAACCAGTTGGAGACTTGGAGAAAGCAATGTCGACTCTAAAAACGACAACAATAACAACCCCTCCTCTACTATGTTCATCTGAAGAAATTTCAGAAGACTTCTATATGCCTTGCACGTGATTGTTAATGCTTGCTTTGCAAGGTTGTCTTTAAGTATTTCTCAGTCTTATATATTGTTGAGGGTGAGCTCGGCGCCACCGTTAAGGACACTAACTTCGGTGGTCGGCTAATAAGCTCGGCAAGACTCCGGTAAGCTTGTTGTTGGCCCCCGATACATCATGCTTCCTTCCGAGGTGCCTCTCAGGCATCAAGGCTGCGGTCCGAGAAGGCTGCCACCTCGGGATATACAGTAGCTCGGGTTGGCCCAACCTCACTCACAAGCAGGTTGCTACTCACTATTATAGGCCAACACAAGGCAGATACTTTGCCGTCTGATAGAGTCCAATCAGTTGGGCGATGGGTGTGACACTTGTCACCTACTGCCTGACACACCTCGATATGACACATGGGTTGTGGGCAAAACCCACCTTACACCCGATCCAAGTGATGGCCTATAAATAGGATGCATTTATGGCATTCTAGGGAGAGACTTCTTCTTCACACCTAACTAGCTGCCGACCTCTGTCAAGCAAACCCTGCCTTGAGCATCGGAGAGCCCTTGTCTATTGACTAACTCTTCTATTTTCTCCGAAGCATTCCTCCTCTTGTAGATGTGCACGCCCGGGCGGAGGCAAATCCAAGGAGAGGTCAGACCGTGCGCAGCCGCACGTGGGTGTTGATCCGACGCCGGACCACAGTAAGCATCAACATATATGTTTGCTTTTGATCATCTACCAGTCCAGGGAGGAGAGAGGCTATGCCCAGGGGACATTTTTTAAAAACTTATATTTTGGCCTATAGTTTCTAAAAACTTTTCACATATGCCAGCCCTCATCTACAAAATTTTATATATGCCCTCCTCATTAACAAACTTTTTTTTCTAATTTATTCCTGTTAACACTATTTTTTATATGTGCCTTACTATTTTTTGTTTTTATATTTCCTCCATTACAACAATGTTTATTAAATAAATAGATAATTTGAGTAGAACCGTCTTCACCCAGAACAGTCTACTCGCACAATCGAAAATACCATTTTTCTTTTCCTAGGCAAACCATGATATCACCACCGTAGTGGCCCAGCTGGGTTTCGGGACCTGCCCCCAAGGTCGATCGCTACACGACCCGATCTCTGATATGGCATCATGCCTATGTGTTTATTATCATTATCATTCAAAACCCAATTACCGAGTGTTGTCAATTACATTCATTATGAAATTCATTTCATAATCACGGTATATTAAAATATAACCGATAAATCCATTTTCAAACAACCGTTGAAAACATTTTAATAGAAATCCTTTTCAAAGCCAAATCATTTCAAAACCAGGCTACCAAAGAAATAGGATAGAAGTCCTACCTCAATACTCGTGCCGGTGCCCCACACCGTAATCCTGGTCCGCTATACGTTAGCTCCGCGGAACCACGAACGATCCTAGATACAAACTAAGTCGATCAATATCTAGTTCGAGACATTCTATGTTACTAAATCATTTCATGATGTCCTAGTGCGCCATTTGTATCATTAAAATCATTCTATAAGGTTGGGATTTAAATCAAGGTTCAAAACAGTGAAAACGGGTAAAATCACAAAATTTCCCATGCCTCGGTCGGCCTGTCGGAGGCAAAGTTCGGTCGGCCGAACAATTTCCAGGTTCGGCCTGCCGGACTGAAGAACATCGGCCTGCCGATCCCTGTTCCGGCCTGCCAAATTTATAGTCACATAAATAATCATGAAATTTTCTTGATGTTTATAAATGTATTCATAATACATATACGCAACCAAAATAATTATAAATGTCAGTTTATTTATTTATTAACAATATGTATAATGTTACAGCTTTTAAGGCACTAAACCCAACACTCTCTCTGGTCTCTTCACACTTCTCTTGCGATTTCGACTCTGTTTGTGATAGAAGGTTTGTTTGTTTTATGTCACACAATCATGTTCCATTGTTCTTTCTGTTTGATTATTTGATTGGATCTACAAATTATATTTCCTTTCTCTTGTTTTTGCCTTTCGTTATTGTTACCATTCTTATTAGTGTGTCGATTATATGAGAATCGATGTTCTTACAGATACACTTTACAATCTCTGTGACTTTCCGGTAGAAGATTTGCATCAAGTTCGCAGACAAGTGAGCATAATTGACATGCTAATTTAGTTTCAAAATAGCCAAAGAATCAATCAATGACTGTTAGTAGATATGCTTCTTTAGGACAATCAAAACAAGTTCCTCAAGAAATTACTAGTGATGAAGTTTCTCAAGTGAATTAACCTTAGTAAAAAATATTATCATCAGAGTTCGAATCCTATTAATAGAGTGTTTAAGAATATAGTTGGAACATATTGTAGCAGTTGCAATTAACTTATTAGTTTCAACTAGGTTGCCAAAATGAAGCCTAAACTGAATGGATTTCTTAGTACTGTGCAATGGTGATGATGCCAATTTTCTTTCCTTTAAACTTCACAAAGAAGAAGAAAATGAGTTAAAAATGAAAAAAAAAAAAGATAACATAAAGTGGACCTGACCAAAACCTCTAAATTAAACAAAGAACCAAGAAAAAAAAGTGCAGTGATGCCAATTAATTACAGAAGTCTTCTCTAGTTTTTAAAACTGAAAAATTGTGTTTCTTGTAATACATCACCAACTATGTGGAATTTGCTTTCAACGGAAGTATCTTGGCGCAATATAACCAAAAGAGAGCCTCTTTATGGGTTTTCTCAAAAGCTACTTTTGTTTTCCTAGGTCCAAAAATATGCTTCTGGAAGTGTTTGGATAAACTACTAGAAGTGCTTTTACTTTCCAAAAGTGCTTTCAGTCAAAGACATAAAACATAGCTTTTCAAAAAAGCCTTTCTGAAATAGACTTGAAACTTATATCAGAATATCAATAATACATTATAAGCTTAAATATAAGATTTTTGTAAACTTTTAAAAGTAATTGAAACTATTTTGACCCATTAAAGTTCTTAAAAATATGGTTATAAATACTTACTAAAAAGCTACAGCTTTTAGTTATCTTCTTCTATGGACTAAAAGCATAAACAAAAGTTATGCCAAATAGGCCCTAAGTAGAACAGACCAAAGCCCTCTTTTTTAGATTTATTACAAATTATTATATTTAGAAAAAAAAAGCTGTTTTGTTAGGCTTGGACGACATCAAAACAGGAAAAAGTAAACTTGAACGACAAAAAATGAGAAAAACGATTACAAAAGTACCAGTGGAAACAAAATTGTAAAACGACAACTAAAAGGGCAAGCGATGAAGAAATGACGACAAAATACCCTAGGAACTTATAACAATTTATTAAAAAAATAAAAGAAAAGGAAACGAGAGAATTTTGTTTTCCATGCCACGGATTGGGGGTGGGAATTGATACTATAAGAGAAATAACCCCATATATATATATATATATATATATATATATATATATATTATTTGCTGAAGACAAAAACCCACCGATTGATGATATGATGAATCTTGTAATTTTTTTGTTATTAGCACCGATAGCTTTTAAATTTTTAGATCTCTCTTACTTTGACTTCTGAATTTAAAAATTAACATTTTATCCTTGAACTTTCAAAACTGCTCACTTTTAAAAATCAACATTTTATTCTTGAACTTTCAAAACTACTCACTTTATCTATTTAATAATAAAAATCACCATTTTATCCTGTGAACTTTCAAAACTCTTTACTTTAGCCTCTGAATTTTAGATTTTCCTTGTAAATAGATGGAATTAAGTCATACGTGATTTGTACATAGATCACATAGTTTGTATGTACATTTCTTCTTATCTTTAATATGTAACTCTCAAGCAATATGTCGATGTTGTTCGTCAATATATCTTCATCTTTAATAAGTAACTCATCATATGTATTATCTAAATTCAGATATTAGCAAATAACATGGATTTATTAAATTAGTTACGCATTAAAGATGAGAAAAAAATATGCAGATAAACCTTTCCTAAATAAAAGTTTAGATAATAATAATAATAAAAATAAAAAACTTAATGAGGGTGTAAACATGAAACTAAATTTGACAGTGATCAAATTTCATTTTTGTCCTTATAAGTGACCCATGAGAAAATTACATAGGCTTAATTTAGACTATTTGAATATAAAATTGAAACTTCCGTAGGCACAGTGAAGAGTTTTTAAAGTTCAGGAAAAAAAGTGATATTTTTCAAAGCCAAAGGGTCAAAATGAGGAGTTTAAAAAATTTAGAGGATAAAGTGGTGATTTTTAAAATTTAAGGGGAAACTATGAGAAACTCAAAAATTTAGAGAAAATTAGTGTTAATAATCTTAATTTTTTTTTGAAAAAAAATGAAACTTACGATTAGGCTTTCTTTTCTTTTCTTTTCTTTTTTTATTTAAAAAAATGGATGTCTACAACTCCTAAACTTGTGGTCAAGGCAACCAAGAAGGAAAAAACAAAAAAATCTAAAATAGTATTTACGAAGAACTTATAATATTTCAATTTGAGTTTGTAAAGGTTTATCAAAATTAAGACGTCATATATTGAATCAAAGTAGGATTTTTATTTAACCTAGGATAGCTCATCCTATAAATAAGTCTTTAAGTCTGTACCTTCATATGTTCTTCTTAGGTTCTATCTGAAAAAAAATTCAATTATAAGTTCTATAAGATTTAATTCATCTGGTATGTCCTTATTGCTCTTTGTCTCTTTGATTGACTGGATTTAAGTTTCACTTTTAGATTTTTTTTCCAGTTATTTTTGGTATTCTTTAGGCGTTTTCGAATCAAGTTCATGTTGTTGGTCCAAAAAGAACTGTTTAATTATATCTGTTTGTTTACAAATATAGCAAGAAATAACGGGAAAAAACGCAGTCCCATTTTCTTTGTTTATGATTTTTTTTTTTTTACCTACAAACAAGCCTTTACGTATAAATAAATAAATAAGCCACGAATACAGTACCTGACATGAAATAGGATTCATGAATTGGTGTTAAATATTTTCCCATGAGAATTATGATTTTTTTTTATTTGTTGCTCATGAATGTCCTTTTTTATAAACCGAAAATAAATTTGAACAATAAATACTAAGAAGAAGAGAAAACTCTAGTATATTATTGCTTTTCTTTTTTATTGGAAGCATATTTTAGCAATTAAAGGCAACTACTTAAAATCAAATATCCATTATCCTCGTTATATTTAATTAAAATATAAAATCTAATCCTATCCTATCCTAAAAGTACATTATCACTAAGAGCTTATTTGGTTATCCAATTCAAACCGATTTTGTTATAGTGTAGTCTCTTTCAAAATTTAAATTGTAACAATATTTTCAATTCAAAATCAAACCGGGGCCCTCAAAAATTCAATCGAATCCTAGCTTTAAATTGGTGTTTTATTCTTTATCGGTTTCTTAGTGGGATTATGATTGATTATTTACCTATAAATATGGCATAATGTTGAGGCCGGGGTACAGGGCTAAACTTGGGACATATTTTTACGTCCTTCTTTTCAGTTTGGTATGGAATTCTCAGTCTTTTCTTTTTGTTTATGTTTCTGATATAAGGTTTTGTTTGTCTATGAAATCCATACGCGTTCTGTTTCACTTTGTTTGATTGATTGCGTTTGAGTTTTAGCTTTTTTCTCTTTCAGCTTCTTTATTATGCGTTCTATTTTGGTTGGTTTCTTGGTAAAACCCTAATCAGCATTATTTTTTCCCAAACCTAAATGTCCGCGTGATACAGTTCTTAAATCAATTAGATTCCCTTGATTTGGTATCTAAAGTGATAGATTATGTATAACTTTCATCATTACGGGTTGCTGCTTTTTACTAGTAAAGCATGTCTGGCTTGACTTATTATTATTATTATTATTGGTGGATTGCTGACTTGATAATTATTTAATTTTAACTGTTACTGAATGTCCTTATTTTCATCAGTGGAAAATAAATTTGAAGACGAGTAAACTATATTTAGAGGTGGTGCTACGTATGGCATAATATTTTCTTTTCTTTTTCTTCTTACACATCAAAATATATAGTTGTAATTAATACGCCTTCTTTTACCGTATTTTTACATAAATCACATATACGAAAAACAAGAGAAGCTAAGGAGAACAGGATTTTTTTTTTTTAAGTTCTATCATATATATGTTGTAATGAGTAGTGAAGAAGTTAATTGAGAATAATTGCGTGAACCTTTGATTACAAATCGTTCACTCTATTTACTTAATTGGATTATATGTAGCTTTTTCTCTCATCTCTTGCAACTTTGCTTTCAGCAGAATGAACGACGTTTTCTTTGTTCCAACTTCTGAGACTACTTCCGGTTAGGCATCAAGCATCTCAATGATATATGTATATCGACATAAGACAGACGAATACTTATATAAGGCAAACAGCAAGTTCAATGCTGACTCAGAAATTGAAAAGTCACTTGGGGATGGAACGGTGGTCCACATTGAACTTGTTCTTTGCCTTTTGTGAGTGTTCTTTTGTGTTGCGTCGATATATTTATTGGACTACTGCATGTCACACTGTAAGGTAACGTAACTTCTCATGTGGAAGCTTCAAGGCATGAAGGCTTTTCACTACTTGTTCAACAAACTCCGTCCCCTCATACAAGGCATGAAGGCTTTTCACTACTTGTTCAACAAACTCCGTCCCCTCATCATCTTCCTAAGGTGAATAAAGTACATCTTGAAGCCATGAAGCAACGCACATGAATTGCAATGGGTAGCCCTGAAAACAAACAGAGATAGAGCCAGAAAACTCAGTCAGGGGGTGAGAGTGTGATTGAGCTAATGAGATGGGGTGAATAAAGAGATGTAAAATTGACATATAATTTTAAGGGGAATGCAAATTTTTTTTAAGAGTGACAAAATACAAATTTTATGCGATTTCATATACAAAATTAAAAAGGAAAAAAACTAAGATTCAGGAGTTCGGCCTTCCACCCTCATCCTTGGTGGCTCTGCCCCTGTCTGAATAGCCAAACAGAAGTCACATATGTAAATATACTTTGTATTAGGTTGTTTCTTGGGGACACTCAAGCGAGAAAAACATTTTTTCTAGTCCTATCGATATATATCTAGGTGATACAGTTCTCAATATTGGTATTTGAGATAGTTACTGGTTGCTGTTTAGAAACTTAGTTACTGGTTTAATGCCATTATTTTGTAATTAGATGGTGTTTTAGTTGGGAGAAGAGGAGAGCCTTATATTAGTACTACACCAACACCACCCAATGGAGACTTAAAAAAGCAATGTTGACTCTAAAGTTCAGAAGTTCATTGTACAAAATGGGTACAAGTACCGACCTAGGTTTGATGTAAGTAGCGATAACTTTAATTCCTATTTATTATTCTATGTTAAATTATTTGATTTTTTTTTTTACGATTCCTTGTGTGTGAATGGTACAATTGTGTGGACGCTATTGATGGAACACATATACCTTGTATTCCATCAAGGCAAACTTCTGAAGTCTATCGCAATCGGAAGGGGTTCCTCGGCATGCACATTTGGTATGAATTTCAGTTACATATTATCTAGTTGGGAGGGATCGGTACACGACGCACGAATGCTCACCGATGCTCTTCTGGACCCTAATAAAGGGTTCCAAAGGCCTACACCAGGTATTTATAAATTTGTTGTTATCTATTTTTTATAAAATAAATATTATTAAGCCAAAATAATTTCCAACTATTATTTGTTATGTTTAGGTAAATTCTACTTGTTCGACTTATTGTATGCAAATAATGATTGCTTCCTCGCTCCCTATCGAGAAATACATATCATTTGCAATAGTATGAGTCACGATGTGGTGGGCTTCGTTATTCTACTTGTCGCTTCGTAACTATATTGAGCGGACATTTGTGGAAGGCAAGATTTCCGATATTGAAGCACATTACCCGAGGGAAAAGCAAGACCTAATTCCTGTGGCGTGTGCGGTGCTGCACAAATACATCCACATGTTCCAGCATCGTGACCCTCCTCTTATCCAATTTTATCTCGATGGAATCTCGGTGTCTGAAATCCCGGTGCAGATGATTTGGTTGAGCAAGGTGTCATACATGATGATTACAACCCTGAAGATCCATCAGTTCGTAAAAATAAAGCCGACCGCTCGGAGATGAGTCGTTTTAGGGATGACATGGCATCACAAATGTGGTCGTCTTACCAACGACAACCATGATTTTGTTCAGCACTTCCTTTATTTGTAACGTGGTTGTCTTATTCTCAACCAATGTCACTGGTTTGTAGTGATTTAACAGTCGTTTGTTGTTCTTATTTGTATGATAGTGAATATTATTACTTCTCGTATTATTATTCATACTATTACAAGTATCTTTTTTACTCTTATTAACTTGCCTTTATTAGTGTTATATTTTTAATCTCATACATTAATTACAAACTTTTTTCATTCAATTCTTTTTTTTTTCCCTTCTTTTAACATTTTTAATTACTTTATATTAATTATTTTTGCAGGCAACTCCACCTATTATTATTATTATTATTATTATTTAAGTTTTTGATTTATTTCAATTTACTTTATATATTTTTTCCATTTAAAACTTTTGTTATCCAAATGTAAATTTAGTTCAAACAATAGCTCTTAGCACTCCACGAAACACAAATTCTGTTCAGATTTTCTATTCGGATTAAAAAACAAATTGCACATCTAAACACGGATTACTGTTTGAACCACATGATTTGAACTTTTCTGCTCAAATCAAAAAGGTTCAAACAGATACAATTTGAACTATAGAACCAAAGGGGGCCTATGTTCATCCAAGGAAATTTCAGAAGACTTCTCATATGCCTTGCATGTGATTGTTAATGCTTGGTCTGCACGGTTGTCTTTTAGTATTTCATTCAGTCTTGGATAATTTAAGCTTTTGATCATCTACCACCAGGCGCCGAGGGAGGCAATAGCCGGGGCCAAATTTTTGAAAATTTGTATTTTGGCCCATAGTTTTTGAAAACTTTTCACATATGCCCCCCATTTGCAGACTTTTTATATATGCCCCTCTCATTAACAAACTTTTTATTCCAATTTATTCCTATTAATATTATTTTTTATATGTACCTTACTATTTTTTTGGTTCTATATTGGCCCATTACAATAATGTTGTTTATTATTATTATCAAAATCATCTTTCATAAGTGTTCTACATTTTTTTTAATAGACTAAACTCTAAATAGAATATTAAGTCAAAAAGAAACTAAACTGTCAACAAAAGTTTATGTTCATAAAGCAAAAAAATCAACAAAAATGAATACACATATCATTTTAACTATTTTATAGTATTTAGAGTTGAGATATTAAATGTTTCTAAAGTTTTTCACTTTCTTAGCTAGCTTATACGCCCCATGAAGGAAAAAATAATCTTGCTCCGCGACCTACCGCCTTTAAATTGAGCATGCTTGATCTTCATTGATCAAAATCCTTACTAACGACATCACGTGGACCATTTACTTTGTTTGGATAAAGACGGCAAACATCTAAGGAATCTTTTAAATGACTCTTGGTTTTGTGATATGAACAATGGACATCAATGATGGCTTTTAAATTATGTGAAAGTGAGTATTCTTATGCTATGAAAGTGGTGATAATTGATTACATTTTTTTTAAAATTTCCCCTGAACAAGATTAGTTTTATTTTTGTATCCATCTATATCTATTATAAAAAGAAAAAGTGGTTTTTCGCTTTTCAACCAAAACGTTCTCGTTTTGGCTGAAAGTTCCCTTTTTTTTTTTCATTTTCCTTTTGGTTGCTACATGCTTTTGGTGGTAAACAGAGACTTCATGGAATGTGATGGGTGATAGGTGATCTGTGATTATTGTTATTTTGATTTTTTTTTCTTTTTCTCTTTTAAATCTTATTAAATTATCTCTTTTTTTTTTCTCAATTGTGCCTATTACTTTTTTTTCCCAAATGTTTGAATATTTAATTTTTTCCTCTATTTCTACACATATTAATAATGGTTTTTATATATTCATTTTTAATTACTCTATTAATATATTTTTTCTTAAATAAGTCCTCACTTAAATGTTATTTTACTAAACTCTTTCAATATACATCATTATAAATGAATACCATTTCTCTATTTTTTCCGTGTCGAAGCATTTTCTTCTTCAAATTTATTTTACTTAACCATTTTCTCCTCAACTGACACTTTCAATTTTTTACACGTATATTTCATATTAATTTTCTATATAATTTTTTTTGTTAGGGTATATTTGTTAAAATAATTTTTGTCAGAAATGATTTTGTTAGCTCAAGAATGACGACCCGTGAGAGTGTGATGAATTGGGTTTTAAAACTTTTCACAATTATTGGAATTTTCTAATATAATCGCACAAGCAAATTAAACAGTCAATAAGATAAATAATGATTGTAAAATGTAAGTGCTTCTAAATTAAAAGGATTAAGGGAAAGATGATGCAAACGCTATTTATAATAGTTCAGCAATATGCCTAAGTCCATTGTCGTCGAGCAAGGCTTAACTAACCTCTTTCACTATAACGATCGTCTTTTCAACACGATCACTCCTTCTACAACACCGATGACTTGGTCCACTCGAGGCCTACCACGACCTCTTACAACATCAATTTTATAGAGATTTACAACATCAATTTTACTATTATAAACACTATTTATAATAGTTCAACAATATGCCTAAGTCTATTGTCGTCGAGCAAGGCTTAACTTACCTCTTTTACTATAATGATCGTCTTTTCGATGCGATCACTCCTTCTACAACACCGATGACTTGGTTTACCCGAGGCTTACCATGACCTCTTACAACATCAATTTTATAGAGATTGACAAACCAAAAATTACCTCAATTTCTAAAGCTTGGTAACCTATCACTTAAAGGATAGGGTTACATTTTATATTTGTTTAAAATATAAATCTAAAGCTATCCTATCCTATCCTAAAAGTACATTATCTATTAAGAGCTTGTTTGATTAACTAGTTCAAACTGGTTTTGTTACATTTTTTTTAGAATTTGAATTGTTTCAATGATTTCAATTCTAATTAGCTATCCAAATACCCTTTAACATTCGATCCAATCCTTTTTTTTAAAATTGTTATTATTTCAATTGGTGTTTGATGATTGGAATGTTTATTGGTTTCTTAGTTGGATTCACGGATGGGTGAACGACTGGGGGGCCGACGGGCCCCATCAGCCAACCGGGAGAGAGGCTTGAAAGGGGTGGGGGGCAACAGGGTGGGGGGTTCGACGAAGGGTTGACTTGGGGGGTGGGGGGGGAGTTGGCCTAGACAGGAAAAGGGGCAAGTGGGGTTGGGCTTGACGGGAAGGGGGGATGGCGTGGTTGGCCTTGGTGGGAAAAAGTGCTGGCAAGGCTGGGCTAGGCTCGAAAAGCAGGGGTCGGTCGGTGTTGGGCTCGACAGGAACGGGGTCGAGCGGGCTGGGCTTGATGGGAATGGTGGTAGGTTGGGATGAGAGGCCTGGTGGTTGGTCACCCAGAGGGGACGTTGCCCAGACGAGGTGGATGAAAGTGCAGATAGTTGCCGACTGATAGAGGGTCAAGTGGAGGAAGGGGGAAGGGGAGGGTTCTTTTTTTTTTTTGGCTGTTTTTTGGGTTTTTTCTCCAAATTAATTGCTGAGATTTGATTTTTATGTCAATGAATGAAATTAAAAATGGTATTTTCATCATTTCAGATAGAAAAGTAAAAGAGTTAAGTCCAGGGGATGTTATTGTGATTAGTTTTGGTTTAAGAAGTGTCTCTATAATTTAGATAAAATATAAAGGGGTATAAGTTTAATTTAGCTGTAACACCCGTATTTTTAACGGGCATAATTTTGTAAAATTTAATGAATAAAATGTGACTATTTAAAATTACTAAGTTGTTTATGATCATTTAAAAAAAATACCATTTTAGTATTTTCTTACCAAGTCTTCCTAAGAAACATTCAAAACTTACCAACACTTACTTCTACCAATCTTGTCTCCCTAAATTATTGCTCAATTATATAGACTTCTTCTCATTTTGCTAAAGGTATCCGAAGGGGACATTGAATTATTTTCCGTCAATTCATAGAAGACATGGAGATATTTCTCAACCACCTAATTAATTATTTCCTTATCTTCTTCTATAATTCACTCCAATTATCCCCTCAATTATGTTGGCATTATTTGCTAAAAGTCTTCATGGGAGACAAGATGATATTTTCCTTTAAGACTCTTTTGTTTCTTCTTACAACTTTTTCCCGTAAACATCTCATTCCTCTTAAGCATTTTGATATCTTTTTATTTAACTATCACCACCTTCTTCTCTAGTTCTCATTCTCTCCCTTCTCACTTCAAATTTCTAACTAAAGACATAGAGCACAAAGCTCTCTTTGTGGCCAAGACAATTATAATTCCCAACGATGATCGAGGCGGTTTTAAAGTTAATTCAAGCTTGATTGATAACCCAAACTTTGGTGCTTTTCAAAGAAGTTTTGAGGTAGGTTTTCTTTAATCTAAACTTAGTTTTTAGTATGCATTTTCTCCATGTTTAATGCATAAAAATACTTTAATGGCACTAGTAGACGGGTTTACACATAACTCACTTATGAATGTGATTATACGTTGTGCTTTAGTTTTAATTGTCCTTATGCATGCCTTAGGGTCAAGGATGTGTGGAGCTAACGTTTATTGATTCTAGGATTAAAAGATTGTTGATAAGCTTGAAAGGTAGGGATTCTATTACTCATTTTTGTGAGGTTTTTATAGAATTAAAATTGATTGTTTTGCCGCAATATATATATATCTATGTTGAACTGATATTATATGAGTATCACATATGAAACTATGACATGGACTCGTCTTGTATTGTACGGCGAGGAACATAATGAATTGACACATGTTATAAATTGAGAAGCATGGTTAGGAAAACTGACTCTATTAATAATGATTTAATATAGAGAAATGGTGAGACATGAAGAGGGCGGCGGTTACGTCCTTGGGCATGAATACCCAAAAAGGTAAAATAGGGGGAAGGTGATGACGCTTCCTTGGGTTGAAAGTCCCAGAACACACTGTACAGGAATTGATTTGGTGAGGACTCGGGGCTTGATGTCCCCTCACCGGAACACCCTTGGAATGTTTATAGGGTGATCAAGTGCGCCCATTTGGGTTTCGATGAGTTGAGTGATACTCAATTTAACATGGATACCTAGGAACAATGATGATTGGTAATATTTGTATAAATGTGTAATTATGACACTTGGTAATGATTAACTACGGTATCCATAAGATGTGATCATAATAAACCTTATAATCTGGAATATGATGTAACCTACTAACCATGCAGTTTTTAATGTGGTAATGGATAAACCATAAGGTGAGTCATGATTTCCCTACTGGGCATGTCGATGCTCATCCCTATCATATCTTCATATCTCAGGTGGAACTCAGTGCAACATATTTGAAGAGGAATAAGCGAAAACAATCCTGCTGTTTTCGTGTTAGAAGACCCTGTTTAATTACAACTTATCTACAACATGTAAGAGTTGTATTATTTTTTTTTATGGCTGTGTTAAGTTATTTGGGAATTGTACTATGGTGATGATGACTGTAATTATATATATTTGGTGCTACACTAAAAACTGTGGTTTGTATTTAAAACGTTTATTTTTATTTTTCTTGTTGTTTAAAGACCCATGGGCATTGTTTAATTGATTTAAATAATATAAAATTTAAAATTATTTTTATTTATTTAAAACTGTTAACCCCCACATAGGGGTGTTACAGAATTTTTGGTATCAGAGCCTAGGTTCGATTAACCTAGGGGGTATAGCACCACCTTAAAAATTAATCTTTGGGAATGGTTTTAAAGTTAGGTGTTAATGTCATCATCATTTGGTACTGATCCTAGTTAAATTTTCGCAGCCAGTAGAAACTATGCCACCAAGACGTCAAATGCAATCGTCTGAGCTGTCACAACCGGTTGAACATGCTCAAGAAGTTGAGCAACCGGAACCGATGGAACAAGCTCAAGAAGATGAGCAACTACGACATGCAACACAATCCCCGCCAGCTGCACTAGAAGTAAATAATTTAGGACAAATTCTTCAAGCATTACAAAATGTGCAAAGACCTGTGGAGGTTCGTGATCCCGAACAACGACATCTAACTCTGTTGAAGGAGTTTATGAAGCAGAAACCACCCACATTTAGTGGAGAACCTAACCCGGTCATAGCAGAACAATGGCTAAAGGCAGTCAAAAAGAAGTTGGACACCTTGAGGATTCCACGGGAGTATTGGGTTAGCTTTTCAACATATATATTTGAGGGTAAAGCCGAAGAATGGTGGGATCTTCAGAAAGACGACTATGACGTGCCGAATCTTACATGGGAGCAGTTCGAAACCATTTTTCGCAACACCTATATTCCTCAGAGCCATAGGCAAGCAATGATGCGAGAATTTGAAAACCTGGTGCAGGGAGATACAACAGTTGCTGAATACCATGCTCGATTTATAGAATTGTCTCGCTACAATCCCGGGGCTGTATCGGATCCAATGGCGAGATGCGAAAAATTTAGAAATAACCTGAGGCCGAAAATCAGACAAATGATAGCTGCTGTTCCATCAACAGATTTTCTTGATCTTGTAGCTGCGGCACAGCGGGCAGAGACAGAACTAAATAACTCCTATGGAGAGTATAAGGGTTCTGGTGGGCGTCAAAGGAAAATAAGTAAGAAAGAGAAGTCACAAGGGCAAGTCATTCAGCATAGTGGAGTGACTATTGGTGGTGGATCTTCTGGCAGTGGTCGTTTCCAACCGTATGCTTGTCATAACTGTGGACAAGTGGGACATCTGAGGAGAAATTGCCCTAACCGCCCTACACAATCATCCTTTGCACCAAGGCCACAAGGAAGTCATTTTGGCTCCACTGTTTGGGGAGGGAGTCAAAATCGTGGAGCGCCTCAGCAAAACACTCCAGCTTCCCAAGTCTCAGTAACTCAACCTCGAGGGTTCCAGCCTCAGTACAACTATCAACAGCGGCCACAGGGTTCCAATTTTTATGCTAATCAGAACTTCCAACCGACTCCACAAGGCTCAGTGAATCAAAGGCCATATTTTTCTGGGAGAAATAATAATAAGGCTAGTAGTAGCCAAGGAAACCGAGGAAAAAGTGATAAAGGAAAAGCACCAGCACAAGCTTATGCAATTACGGCTACAACTGGACAAGGAAAACAGGCTGATCACTCAGTTGTAGACGGTATGATTCACGTGTCTCATTCTTGGGCTCATGTATTATTTGACACTGGTGCCACTCATTCATTTATATCTATGTTATTTGCTTCCGTACTACAATTAGAAACTGAGACATGTAGTTCATCATTAACCCTTAGTACACCAATGGGCGGGATAGCTGAAGTATCCATAATTTGTAAATCAGTGTGTATTGTTATAGGAGAACATAAACTATCGGCTGACCTATATGTAATAACTATGACAGAGTTTGATGTAATCTTAGGAATGGATTGGCTAACTAAATACCAGGCAATAGTAGATTGTCATAGGAAACGTGTCTCTTTATTCACCAAGAATGGACAAGTCATCGAATTTCAAGCAAAAACAGGAACAGTGACGCCAGCCCCGGTGCTAAAGGCTTGTATTGGAGGACGAAGGAATTTCACCAATCTTGGGACGATCTTTGCTTCAGATGGAGAACTAAAGAAGAGTGACCTATCCTCTCACACTCCTGTGGTGGACGAATTTTCAGATGTTTTTCCAGATGAATTGCCCGGACTTCCGCCTAATAGAGAAATTGAGTTTGTCATCGACTTAACTCAAGGAGCAGCGCCTGTTTCTATTGCCCCGTATCGAATGGCACCTGCTGAGAAAGTGGAATTGAGGAAGCAGTTGGACGAATTACTGGAAAAAGGATTTATTCGACCAAGTACATCACCTTGGGGAGCTCCAGTACTTTTTGTGAAGAAACATGACGGATCGTTGAGGCTCTGTGTCGATTATCGCCAGCTTAATCGATTGACTATCAAGAACAAGTACCCTCTACCCCGAATTGATGAGTTGTTCGATCAGTTAGGAGGATCTTGCTATTTCTCAAAGATTGACTTACGATCCGGATATCACCAACTGAAGATAAGAGCAGAGGACATTCCAAAGACAGCTTTTCGGACTCGCTACGGTCATTTTGAGTTTCTTGTCATGCCTTTCGGGTTGACTAATGCACCAGCGGCTTTCATGGACTTGATGAACCGTGTCTTTCGACCGTACTTAGATCAATTTATCATTGTTTTCATAGATGATATCTTGATCTATTCTAAAAACGAAGAAGAACATGCTGAGCATTTGAGGATCGCTCTACAAACGTTGAGAGAACATGGTCTTTATGCAAAAAGAGAAAAATGTGATTTCTGGATGACGAAGGTCAAGTTCCTTGGACACGTTGTCTCTGAAGAAGGCATCTCAGTGGACCCCTCCAAAATTGAAGCAGTGCTAAATTGGGAACGACCAAAGAACGTGTCAGAGATTCGAAGTTTCCTCGGACTAGCTGGATACTATCGACGCTTCGTAGAGAATTTTTCAAAGATTGCTTCTCCATTAACAAAACTCACAAGGAAGAATGTCAAGTTCGTGTGGGATGATAAATGTGAAGAAGCATTTGAGGAACTGAAACGAAGACTCACTAGTGCACCTGTGCTGATCATACCTAACAACGAGGAGCCTTACACAGTATACACTGATGCCTCAGGAAACGGTTTGGGTTGTGTGTTAATGCAGCATGGACGAGTAGTTGCCTACGCCTCACGCCAGTTGAAACCCCATGAGAGGAACTACCCCACACATGATCTTGAGTTAGCTGCTGTGGTTTTCGCACTCAAAATTTGGAGATGTTATCTATATGGCGCAAAGTTCGAGCTATATTCAGATCATCAAAGTCTGAAATATTTGTTTACTCAAAAGGATCTCAATCTAAGACAACGAAGATGGACTGAGTACATGGTGGACTATGACTTTAGTATCCAATATCATCCTGGAAAAGCGAATGCCGTGGCAGATGCTCTAAGTCGTAAGAACAACGGACGTATAGCCAGTTTAGCATTGGAAGATTGGAGACGAGTCACCATCGCCGACTTCAACTTGCAATATTATGAAGATAACGAGAGAGCTTTCTTATTCAATGTGATAGCAACTCCTACGTTAATTCAGAAAGTAAAACAAGGACAATGGCACGATGAAGGATTACGTAGGGTTTGGAAACAAATACAAAATGGAGAACAACTGGATGGATGGCAGATTGAGCCAGAAGGATTTTTACTTTACAAAGGAAGATTAGTTGTTCCAGAGGATCCATATCTCAGGCATGCGGTGCTAGATGAGGCTCACCGTTCAAAGTTTGCTATTCATCCTGGAAGCACAAAAATGTATATGGATCTAAAACGACAATACTGGTGGCGAGGAATGAAACGAGATGTAGCAACCTTTGTCTCTAAGTGCATGACGTGCCAACAGGTTAAAGCGGAACATCAAAAGCCTGGAGGCGAGTTGAGGAGCTTACCTATTCCAGAATGGAAGTGGGATCATGTGACAATGGACTTTGTTACTGGATTTCCTAAGACTCAAATAGGGCATGACGCCGTTTGGGTAATTGTAGATCGTTTAACTAAGACAGCCCACTTCATCCCAATCAGAACTAATTATAGTGTCTCAAAATTATGTCAATTGTACGTGGAAAAGGTAGTGACATTGCATGGAGTGCCAATGTCAATAGTTTCCGATAGAGATACACGTTTCACGTCGAAATTTTGGAGAGGATTGCAGAGGGCCTTGGGAACTCAATTGAATTTTAGTACAGCTTTTCATCCTCAAACAGATGGACAATCTGAACGTGTCATTCAGATTCTCGAGGATATGCTTCGGGCTTGTGTGCTGGACTTTGGAACAAATTGGGCTGCACAGCTGCCATATGTTGAATTCGCATATAACAACAGTTACCAAGCAAGTATTAGAATGGCTCCATATGAGGCCTTATATGGTAGACCTTGTAGATCTCCATTGTGTTGGGCTGAAAAGGAAGAGCGTCTTGAACTTGGGCCTCAGTTTATCAGAGAAACAACGGACAAGATCCAGATTATTCGCGAACGTCTTCAGACAGCTCAAAGTCGACAAAAGAGTTATGCAGATAAGAGGAGGCGACCTTTAGAGTTCATGATCGGAGACTTTGTGTTCTTAAAAGTGAAACCAAAACGAGGTGTATCTCGATTTGGTGTTAAAGGAAAGTTAGCACCAAGGTATACAGGACCGTTTGAGATTGTGGAACGCATTGGAACGTTGGCATACCGTTTAGACCTACCACCACAATTGTCTCATGTACATAATGTGTTTCATGTATCGATGTTGAGAAAGTATGAACCCGACCCTTCACATGTGATCATGTGGACAGATGTGCCAATTCAAGGAGATACGAATTATGAAGAAATTCCAGTTCAAATACTGGATCATGAAATAAAATTATTACGTCGTCGTGGAATTCCTCTGGTGAAAGTGATGTGGCAACACCATGATGTGGAGGAAGCCACATGGGAACTTGAATCTGAAATGAGAGAAAAGTACCCACATTTGTTTTAACATTGTAATCAGTGTACGAAATTGCGAGGACGAAATTTTTATAGGAGGGGAGAGCTGTAACACCCGTATTTTTAACGGGCATAATTTTGTAAAATTTAATGAATAAAATGTGACTATTTAAAATTACTAAGTTGTTTATGATCATTTAAAAAAAATACCATTTTAGTATTTTCTTACCAAGTCTTCCTAAGAAACATTCAAAACTTACCAACACTTACTTCTACCAATCTTGTCTCCCTAAATTATTGCTCAATTATATAGACTTCTTCTCATTTTGCTAAAGGTATCCGAAGGGGACATTGAATTATTTTCCGTCAATTCATAGAAGACATGGAGATATTTCTCAACCACCTAATTAATTATTTCCTTATCTTCTTCTATAATTCACTCCAATTATCCCCTCAATTATGTTGGCATTATTTGCTAAAAGTCTTCATGGGAGACAAGATGATATTTTCCTTTAAGACTCTTTTGTTTCTTCTTACAACTTTTTCCCGTAAACATCTCATTCCTCTTAAGCATTTTGATATCTTTTTATTTAACTATCACCACCTTCTTCTCTAGTTCTCATTCTCTCCCTTCTCACTTCAAATTTCTAACTAAAGACATAGAGCACAAAGCTCTCTTTGTGGCCAAGACAATTATAATTCCCAACGATGATCGAGGCGGTTTTAAAGTTAATTCAAGCTTGATTGATAACCCAAACTTTGGTGCTTTTCAAAGAAGTTTTGAGGTAGGTTTTCTTTAATCTAAACTTAGTTTTTAGTATGCATTTTCTCCATGTTTAATGCATAAAAATACTTTAATGGCACTAGTAGACGGGTTTACACATAACTCACTTATGAATGTGATTATACGTTGTGCTTTAGTTTTAATTGTCCTTATGCATGCCTTAGGGTCAAGGATGTGTGGAGCTAACGTTTATTGATTCTAGGATTAAAAGATTGTTGATAAGCTTGAAAGGTAGGGATTCTATTACTCATTTTTGTGAGGTTTTTATAGAATTAAAATTGATTGTTTTGCCGCAATATATATATATCTATGTTGAACTGATATTATATGAGTATCACATATGAAACTATGACATGGACTCGTCTTGTATTGTACGGCGAGGAACATAATGAATTGACACATGTTATAAATTGAGAAGCATGGTTAGGAAAACTGACTCTATTAATAATGATTTAATATAGAGAAATGGTGAGACATGAAGAGGGCGGCGGTTACGTCCTTGGGCATGAATACCCAAAAAGGTAAAATAGGGGGAAGGTGATGACGCTTCCTTGGGTTGAAAGTCCCAGAACACACTGTACAGGAATTGATTTGGTGAGGACTCGGGGCTTGATGTCCCCTCACCGGAACACCCTTGGAATGTTTATAGGGTGATCAAGTGCGCCCATTTGGGTTTCGATGAGTTGAGTGATACTCAATTTAACATGGATACCTAGGAACAATGATGATTGGTAATATTTGTATAAATGTGTAATTATGACACTTGGTAATGATTAACTACGGTATCCATAAGATGTGATCATAATAAACCTTATAATCTGGAATATGATGTAACCTACTAACCATGCAGTTTTTAATGTGGTAATGGATAAACCATAAGGTGAGTCATGATTTCCCTACTGGGCATGTCGATGCTCATCCCTATCATATCTTCATATCTCAGGTGGAACTCAGTGCAACATATTTGAAGAGGAATAAGCGAAAACAATCCTGCTGTTTTCGTGTTAGAAGACCCTGTTTAATTACAACTTATCTACAACATGTAAGAGTTGTATTATTTTTTTTTATGGCTGTGTTAAGTTATTTGGGAATTGTACTATGGTGATGATGACTGTAATTATATATATTTGGTGCTACACTAAAAACTGTGGTTTGTATTTAAAACGTTTATTTTTATTTTTCTTGTTGTTTAAAGACCCATGGGCATTGTTTAATTGATTTAAATAATATAAAATTTAAAATTATTTTTATTTATTTAAAACTGTTAACCCCCACATAGGGGTGTTACATTACCCTACTACCTAACATATCTCCCTTTGAAACTTAGTTTGAAAAGTACTAATTTGTGACTTCTCTTTGTTTGTTTAAAAATTGCATCCAATTCATTGGTAGTCACATAATCATCTTAAAGTTGCAAAGGTAATTTGTTAATTTTAAAGTTAAAATCTACTATTGGCCATAAAACGGTATATAATTTGACATCTATTTTAAAGTTCAAAGATAAAATCTTGAGATATTACTATTTTGATATAATCAAAGTAGAAAATTAAAAATAACCCCATATAAATAACAAATAATTATGTAGGATTTTATTACCGAATTAATTATAACCACTTAATCACATATATATTATAATGTATAGAAAAATAGTAGAGTGACCATTAAAATAACATATACACACACACACACACAGAGGTCTCTATTTTCTCTAGTTCTATTACATTTAGGACCCTTTTTTTCTCTTCAACTCAGACTAACTTTCTTGTTGAATTAATATTCTTTTATTAATTTGGAATCTAATTTAAAATTTAAAGGTATAATCTTAGAGTGAACATTAAAATCAAATATATATACACACACACACACATATATCCTATTTTCTCTACTTCTATTAAATTTAGGACGTTTCTTTTCTCTTCGACTCAAACTAGCATTCTTGTTGAATTAGGATTCTTCTATTAAACGGTATATAATTTGATATCTATTTCAAAATTCAAAGGTATAATCTTAAAGTGAAAAATAAAATAAAAAATATATATGTATAATATATATACGTCCATATGTCTTTATTTTGATATCTATTTCAAAATTCAAAGGTCTTTTCTTTTTTTTTATTTAAAAAAATGGATGTCTATTACTCCTAAACTTGTGGTCAAGGCAACCAAGAAGAAAAAAAATCTAAAATAGGGGTGTATTTACGACAAACTTATTATATTTCAGTTTGAGTTTGTAAAGGTTTATCAAAATTAAGACTTCATATATTGAGTCAAACTAGAATTTTTATTAAAGCTAGGATAGCTCATCCTTCATATGTTCTTCTTAGGGTCTGTCTGAAAAAAATTCCATTGTAAGTTCTAAAAGATTTAATTCATCTGGTATGTCCTTATTGCTCTTTGTCTCTTTGATTGATTGGATTTGAGTTTCACTTTTAGATTTTTTTTTCCAGTTATTTTTGGTATACTTTAGGCGTTTTCGAATCAAGTTCTTGTTGTTGGTCCAAAAAGAACTGTTTAATTATATCTGTTTGTTTACAAATATAGCAAGAAATAACGGGGAAAAACGCAGTCCCATTTTCTTTTTCTTTGCTTATGATTTTTTTTTTTTTTTTTTACCTACAAACAAGCCTTCATGTATAAATAAATACATAAGCCACGAATACAGTACCTGATATGAAATAGGATTCATGAATTGGTGTTAATTCTTTTCCCATGAGAATTATGAATTGTTTTTATTTGTTGCCCATGAATGTCCTTTTGTATAAACCGAAAATAAATTTGAACAATAAATACTTGAAGAAAAGAAAACTCTAGCGTATTATTGCTTTTCTTTTTTCTTGGAAGCATATTTTTAGCAATTAAAGACAACTACTTAAAATCAAATATCCATTATCCTCGTTATATTTAATTAAAATATAAAATCTAATCCTATCCTATCCTAAAAGTACATTATCACTAAGAGCTTATTTGGTTATCCAATTCAAACCGATTTTGTTATAGTGTAGTCTCTTTCAAAATTTAAATTGTAACAATATTTTCAATTCAAATTCGAACCGGCTATTCAAAGGCCCTCTAAAATTCAATCGAATCCTAGTTTTAAATTCCAATTTTAATTGGTGTTTTACTCTTTATCGGTTTCTTAGTGGGATTATGATTGATTATTTACCTATAAATATGGCATAATGTTGAGGCCGGGGTACAGGGCTAAACTTGGGACATATTTTTACGTCTTTCTTTTCAGTCTGGTATGGAATTCTCAGTCTTTTCTTTTTGTTTATGTTTCTGATATAAGGTTTTGTTTGTCTATGAAATCCATCCGTGTTCTGTTTCACTTTGTTTGATTGATTGCGTTTGAGTTTTAGCTTTTTTCTCTTTCAGCTTCTTTATTATGCGTTCTGTTTTGGTTGGTTTCTTGGTAAAACCCTAATCAGCATTATTTTTTCCCAAACCTAAATGTCCACGTGATACAGTTCTTAAATGATTTAGATTGCCTTGATTCGGTAGCTAAAGTGATTAGACTATGTATAACTTTCATCATTACGGGTTGCTGCCTTTTACCAGTAAATCATGTCTGGCTTGACTTATTATTATTATTGGTGGATTGCTGACTGGGTAATTAATTAATTTTAACTGTTACTGAATGTCCTTATTTCATCAGTGGAAAATAAATTTGAAGACAAGTAAACTATATTTAGAGGTGGTGCTACGTATGGCATTATATTTTCTTTTCTTTTTCTTCTTACACATCAGAATATATAGTTCTAATTAATAAGCCTTCTTTTACCGTATTTTTACATAAATCACATATGCGAAAAACAAGAGAAGCTAAGGAGAACAGGATTTTTTTTTTTTTTAATAAAAAAAGTTCTATCATATATATGTTGTAATGAGTAGTGAAGAAGTTAACTGAGAATAATTGCGTGGAACCTTTGATTTCAAATAGTTCACTCTATTTACTTAATTGGATTATATGTAGCTTTTTCTCTCATCTCTTGCTACTTTGCTTTCGGCAGAATGAACGACGTTTTCTTTGTTCCAACTTCTGAGACTACTTCCGGTTAGGCATCAAGCATCTCAATGATATATGTTTATCGACATAAGACAGACGAATACTTATATAAGGCAAACAGCAAGTTCAATGCTGACTCAGAAATTGAAAAGTCACTTGGGGATGGAACGGTGGTCCACATTGAACTTGTTCTTTGCCTTTTGTGAGTGTTCTTTTGTGTTGCGTCGATATATTTATTGGACTACTGCATGTCACACTGTAAGGTAACGTAACTTCTCATGTGAAAGCTTCAAGGCATGAAGGCGTTTCACTACTTGTTCAACAAACTCCGTCTCCTCATCATCTTTGAAAAAAGGTAAAGTACATCTCGAAGCCATGAAGAAACGTGCATGAATTGCAATGGGTAACCCTGAAAACAAACAGGGAAAATCAATCAGGGAGTGAGAGTGTGATTGAGCTAATGAGATGTGGTGAATAAAGAGATGTAAAATTGACATATAATTTTAAGGGGAGTGCAAAATTTTTTTTAGGAGGGACAAATTACAAATTTTATGCAATTTCATATACAAAATTAAAAAGGAAAAAAATTAAGATTCAGGAGTTCGGACTTCCACCCTCATCCTTCGTGGCTCTGCCCCTGTCTAAATAGCCAAACAGAAGTCACATATGTGAATATACTTTGTATTAGGTTGTTTCTTGGGACACTTGTAACGCCCCAGAATTTATTTAATGTTATTGTAATAAAAATGATAAATTAGTGTGCCATAATTAATGTTTCAACATTAATTTGATTATTTGGTAGAATTTTGAATTTTAGGTTGTTTTGTTAATTTGATAAATTCAAATGATTTCTTATTGTTTTAAAATAATGTTTTAAGTTTTAAAGCACAACAATTTGTAAAATGTTAAAAATATTCCGTTTTACAAAACCGTGGGTGGCATATGGTTTTCGCACAATAAAATCATCCACCGTTTTTCTCTATTTATTCTCTCTCCTCTCCCTCTCTCTTTACTCTCTCTCCTCTCTCCCGTGACTCTCTCACTCTCTCTCATTTTCTCTCTTAGTTCCCCCTCTCTCTTTCTATTTCTCCTTGAAATTTTGAATCAAAATTCGATCCAAGCTTCGGGTTAACAAGGAGGAAGCTCGAGAACGAGATTTGGCTATCAAAAACGTGGATTTAAGGCTTCGATTCAAGGTTAGTTTTGAAATTTCTAAACTTTTTCTAAAATTTTCAATTTTGTGCATTTTTGAAATCCAGGTTTGTTTGAGCTTAGAAAACATTTGATTTGAGTTAAATGAACTTAGAACAACTAGAATCTAAGCTTAGATTGAAGAAAAACGGATTTGATTCAAGAATTTTCATTTTTCTCCTTATTTTCTCATTTTTGGATTTTTGAGATTTTTGAGTTTAAATATTGTTTAAATGAGTTCAAAAGTGTTCTAGCATGTTTTTCTATCATCTATGCTTGTTTTCTATGCCTAAGATTTGAGAAAACAATGTTAAAATGGATTTTGGGGATCAAACAACCCGTGGCTAGAATTTCTGGGTTTTCCCAGTTCGGCAGGCCGGTGTTCATCTGTCCGGCAGGCCAAACTTGGAAATGTCTGGCCGACCGGACCTGGTTTCTGGCAGGCCGAACTGCACAGTTTGGCCGGCCGAAGTAGGGAGTCCGGCAGGCCGGCCGGGCATGAAAAATTTTATGATTTTTCACCCGTTTTCACTATTTTGAACCCCGATTTAAATTCCAACCTTGTGAAATGATTTTAAAGGTACAAATGGCACACTAGGACATCATGAAATAGTTTAGTAACATAGAATGTCTCGAACTAGATATTGATTGACTTCCGCAGAGCTAACGTATAGCGGACCGGGATTACGGTGTGAGGCACCGGCATGAGTATTGAGGTAGGACTTCTACCTCATTCCTTGGTAGCCTAGTTTCAAAATGAGTTGGCTTTAAAAAGGATTTCTATTAGAATGTTTTCAACGGTTGTTTGAAAATGAATTTATCGGTTATATTTTAATATACCGTGAACTGAAATGAACTTCATAATGAATGTAAATGACAACACTCGGTAAATGGGTTTTGAATGATGATGAAAATAAACACATAGGCATGATGTCATATCAAAGATCGGGTCGTGTAGCGATCGATCTTGGGGGCAGGTCCCGAAACCCAGCTGGGCCACTACGGTGGTGATATTCTTATGGTTTGCCTAGGGAAAGAAAATGATATTCTGGTCGACCTAATAAACTGTTTTGGGTAAGAACGGTTTTATTCAATGTTTCTTTTAAGTAATTCCTTGAATAATGAGGTTTTCCTTCAGATTAAATAATTCATTAAAATATAGTCTTACTGAGCCTTTCATTCACGTTTTATTTGTTTTAAACCCTCCCCCTCTAGGTGGATTCTCCTTTAGGTTTGGAGAGGACTCAACGGACAGGACTCATGAGCAGTAGGAGGACTAATAAATTTATTTATAATATTTAATCAAGGCATGTAATGTTTTTATCCTTCTCTACGCTTGGACTGTGGTTGTATTATTATATTGTCATTACAATGTGTGTGCACAAGTTGTGGGTCTGTGGGACCCATACTCGCGCCTCTATTGTTTTATTATTCGTTTAATGATTTCAATTGTTTAATGTGTATGAATTCTTTTATAAAATGGTGTTTTTAAAACTTTCACATTCTTAATATTTAATTTAACCCCAAACTCTTGATTTTAATTAAATTCTTCTTTTAATTAATTTAAATAATCCATCACGTCACCTCCCGTACTCCGGGGCGTGACAACACTCAAGCGAGCAAAACATTTTTCCTAGTCCTATCGATATATATCTAGGTGATGCAGTTCTCAATATTGGTATTTTAGATAGTTACTGGTTGCTGTTTAGAAACTAAGTTACTGGTTTAATGCCATTATTTTGTAATTAGACGGTGTTCTAGTTGGGAGAAGAGGAGGGCCTTATATTAGTACTACACCAACACCACCCAATGGAGACTTAAAAAAGCAATGTTGACTCTAAAGTTCAGAAGTTCATTGTACAAAATGGGTACAAGTACCGATCTAGGTTTGATGTAGGTAGCTACAACTTTAATTCCTATTTATTATTCTTTGTTAAATTATTTGAATTTTTTTACGATTCCTTGTGTGTGAATCGTACAATTGTGTGGATGCTATTGATGGAACACATATACCTTGTATTCCATCAAGGCAAACTTCTGAAGTCTATCGCAATAGGAAGGGCTTCCTCTCACAGAATATCCTGGCGGCACGTACATTTGACATGAATTTCACTTACATATTATCTAGTTGGGAGGATCTGTACACGATGCATGAATGCTCGCCGATGCTCTTTTGGACCCTAATAAAGGGTTCCAAAGGCCTACACCAGGTATTTATAAATTTGCTGTTATCTATTATTCTTTTAAAAAAATATTATTAAGCCAAAATAATTTCAAACTATTATTTGTTATGTTTAGGTAAATTCTACTTGCTCGATTTATTGTATGCAAATAATGATTGTTTCCTCGTTCCCTATCGAGAAAATGCATATCATTTGCAATAGTATGAGGCACGATGTGTGGGCTTCGTAATTCCACTTGTCGCTTCGTATCTATATTGAGTAGACATTTGGTGTGTGGAAGGCAAGATTTCCGATATTGAAGCACATTACCCGAGGGAAAAGCAAGACCTAATTCCTGTGGCGTGTGCGGTGCTGCACAAATACATCCACATGTTATAGCATCGTGACCCTCCTCTTATCCAATTTTATCTCAATGGAATCCCGGTGTCTGAAATTGATGCTCAGAATGCAGATGATGTGGTTGAGCAAGGTGTGTAGATGATGATTACAACCCTGAAGATCCATTAGTTCGTCAAAATAGAGCGGACCGCTCGGAGATTAGTCGTTTTAGGGATGACATGGCATCACAAATGTGGCCGTCTTACCAACCACAACCATGATTTTGTTTAGCACTTCCTTTACTTGTAATTTGGTTGTCTTATTCTCAACCAATGTCACTGGTTTGTACTACTTTAACACTCGTTTGTTGTTCTTATTTTTATGATAGTTAACATTATTACTTCTCGTATTATTATTCATATTATTACAAGTATCTTTTTTACTCTTATTTATTAACTTGCCTTTATTAGTGTTATATGTTTAATCTCATACATTAATTACAAACTTTTTTCATTCAATTCTTTTTTTTATTATTTTCCCTTCTTTTAACATTTTTAATTATTTTTAATTACTTTATATTAATTATTTTTGCATGTTGGCATTACAAACTTTTTGCATTTCACAACTCCACCTACTACTATTATTATTATTATTATTATTATTATTTAAAGTTTTTGATTTATTTTATATATTTTTTACATTTCAAACTTCTGTTGTCCAAATGTAAATTTAGTTCAAACAATAGTTCTTAGCACTCCATCAAACACAAATTCTGTTTAGATTTCTATTCGGATTAAAAAACAAATTGCACATCTAAACACAGATTACTGTTTGAACCACATTGTTTGAACTTTTCTGTTCAAAGCAAAAAGGTTCAGATTTGAACTAGCGACCCAAAGGGCCTATGTTCATCCAATGAAATTGCAGAAGACTTCTTATATTCCTTGCATGTGATTGTTAATGCTTGGTCTGCACGGTTGTCTTTTAGTATTTCATTCAGTCTTGGATAATTTAAGCTTTTGATCATCTACCACCAGGCGCCGAGGGAGGCAACAGCCGGGGGCAAATTTTTGAAAATTTGTATTTTGGCCCATAGTTTTTTAAAACTTTTCACATATGCCCCCCCATTCACAAACTTTTTATAAATGCCCCTCTCATTAACAAACTTTTTATTCCAGTTTATTCCTATTAAAATTATTTTTTATATGTGCCTTACTATTTTTTTGGTTCTATATTGCCCCCATTACAATAACGTTATTTATTATTATTATCAAAATCATTTTTCATAAGTGTTCTACATTATTTTTTTAATAAACTACACTCTAAATAGAACATTAAATCAAAAAGGAGCTAAACCGTCTACAAAAGTTTATGTTCATAGAGCAAAAAAATCAACTAAAATGAATGCACATATCATTTTAACTATTTTATAGTATTTAGAGTTGAGATATTAAATGTTTCTAAAGTTTTTCACTTTCTTAACTAGCTTATACGCCCCATGAAGGGAAAAAAAAATCTTGCTCCGCGACTCTCTACCGCCTTTAAATTGCGCATGCTTGACCTTCATTGATCAAAATCCTTACTAACGAGATCACATGGACCATTTACTTTGTTTGGATAAAGACGGCAAACGTCTAAGGAATCTCTTGGTTTTGTGATATGAACAATGGAAATCAATGATGGTTTTTAAATTATGTGAAAATCAGCATTCTTATGCTATGAAAGTGGTGATAATTGATTACATTTTTTTTTAAATTTTCCCTGAACAAGATTAGTTTTATTTTTGTATCCATCTATATCTATTATAAAAAGAAAAAGTGGTTTTTCGCTTTTCAACCAAAACGTTCTCGTTTTGGCTCAAAGTTCTTTTTTTTGGTTGCTACATGCTTTTGGTGGTAAATAGAGACTTAATGGAATGTGATGGGTGATAGGTGATCTGTGATTATTGTTATTTTGATTTTTTTTTTCTTTTTCTCTTTTAAATCTTATTAAATTAACTCTTATTTTTTTTCTCAATTGTGCCTATTACTTTTTTTTTCCCAAATGTTTGAATATTTAATTTTTTTCCTCTATTTCTAGACTTATTAATAATGGTTTTTATATAGTCATTTTTAATTACTCTATTAATATATTTTTTCTTAAATAAGTGCTCACTTAAATGTTATTTTACTCAACTCTTTCAATATACATCATTATAAATGAATACCGTTTCTCTATTTTTTCCGTGTCGAAGCATTTTCTTTTTCAAATTTATTTTACTTAACCATTTTCTCCTCAACTGACACTTTCAATTTTTTACATGTACATTTTATATTAATTTTCTATATAATTTTTTGTGTTAGGGTCTTTTTTTTTTTTCCATAAATATGATATATTTGCTAAAATAATTTTTGTCAGAAACGATTTTGTTAGCTTAAGAATGACTACCCGTGAGGGGGTGAATTGGGTTTTAAAACTTTTCACAATTATTGGAATTTTCTAATATAATCGCACAAGCAAATTAAACACTCAATAAGATAAATAATGATTGCAAAATGTAACTACTCCTAAATTACAAGGATTAAGGGAAAGAGGATGCAAACGCTATTTATAGCGGTTTAGCAACATGCCTAAGTCCATTGACGTGGAGCAAGGCTTAACTCTACCTCTTTTACTATAACGACCATCTTTTTGACACGATAACTCCTTCAACAAACCGATGACTTGGTATACCCGAGGCCTACTATGACCTAGGGGTGAACGGTGGGCGGTTTGATGGTTTTTGGGCTGGTGCGGTGCGGTTTTTTTGGATGGCGGGTTAGCGATTAACCAACCCGCAAACTGTCCACCACATGGCGGGCGGTTTTGGTTTGGTTTTGGGTGGTTGCAGGCGGGTGTGGGCAGGTTGAGGCGGTTTAGACCTATGCTATTGCCCAATGTAATTTTTGGACCTTTTTTTTAGAAAGTGAAGAAAATTTGTAAAAAATATAAGATGATAATACATAAAGCATTTCCAACAAATTTGATGCTTAAAGACAGTGACCATATTCAAAAGTACAAATTAAGAAACATAATCATTCACTGCAACAAGAAACATCAACTACATATAAAGTGATAAATAAAATCAAGAGTCCATAAAAATTAAAAGCCTATTCACTGGGTTCGAAAATAATAGAATGCTACAAATGAAATGATGAACAAAGTCAAGTGTTCCTTTTCTTTTAGGGCTTTCTCTACTAATTTACTTGATTTGAATTTTGATCACTTCACAAAATAATAGGAGAATTTCCAATTTCTAATATGTCAAGAGGCAGCCGAGCCCATGCTTGAAGTGTTGGATTGTTCAATCATCTCTAAAATAAGAACAAAATCAAATAAATGATAAGTTTTTTTAAAAAAAATATATAGGCGGGCGGGTGCGAATTGAACCCGCCCTCAAAACTTAAAACCAAACCCGCCCACCGAATATATTGGTGGGCGGGTTCAACCTGTCCACCAGTGGGTTGCTAACGTAAACCCGTTTTTTTTAGATGGGCGGGCACGAAAGCGGGCGGTTGGCGGGTGCGGGGCGGTTTTTGTACAGCCCTACTATGACCTCTTACAACATCAATTTTACAGAGATTGACAAACCAAAAATTCCCTCAGTTTCTAAGGCTTGGTAACCTACCACTTAAGAGGATAGGGTTAGATATTATATTTATTTAAAATATAAAATCTAACATTATTCTATCCTATCTTATCCTATCCTAAAAGTACATTATCTATTAAGAGCTTGTTTGATTAACCAGTTCAAATTGGTTTTGTTACATTTTTTTTAGAATTTGAATTGTTACAATGATTTTAATTCTAATTAGCTATCCAAATACCCTTCAAAATTCGATCCAATCCTATTTTTTAAATTGTTGTTATTTCAATTGGTGTTTGATGAATGGAATGTTTATTGGTTTCTTAGTTGGATTCACGGATGGGTGAACGACTGAGGGGGGGTGGGGCTCATGGGCCCCAAAGGCCAATCGGGGTAGAGGCTTGACAGGGGGTGAGGGCAACAGGGGGCTTTCGATGAAGGGTTGACCTGGGGGGTGGGAGGGGTTGTGCTAGATAGGAAAGGGGGCAAGCGGGGCTGAGCTTGATGGGAAGGGGGGATGGCAAGGTTGGGCTATATGGGAAAAAGTGCTGGCAAGGCTAGGCTAGGCTAGGCTCGAAAAGCAGGGGTCGGTTGGCGTTGGGCTCGAAAGGAACAAGGTCGAGCGGGCTGGGCTTGATGGGAATGGTGGCACGCTGGGATGAGAAGCCCAGTGGTTGGTCAACCAGAGGGGGTGTTGACCAGATGAGGTGGACGAAAGTGGAGGTATTCGTTGACTGACAGAGGGGCGAGTTGAGGAAGGGGGAAGGGGAGGGTTCTTTTTTTTTTCTTTTGGCTACTGTTTGGGTTTTTTCTCCAAATTAATTGCTGAGATTTGATTTTTATGTCAATGAATGAAATTAAAAACGGTCTTTTCATCATTTCAAATCGAAAAGTAAAAGAGTTAGGTCTAGAGGATGTTAGTATGATTAGTTTTGGTTTAAGGGGTGTCTCCATAATTTGGATAAAACATAAGGGGTATAAGTTTAATTCTACCTAACATATCACCCTTTGAAACTTAGTTTGAAAAGTACTAATTTGTGACTTTCTCTTTGTTTGTTTAAAAATTGCACCCAATTCATTGTTAGTCACATAATCATCTTAAAGTTGTAAAGGTAATTTGTTAATTTTAAAGTTAAACTATACTATTGGCCCTTAAACGGTATATAATTTGACATCTATTTCAAAGTTTGAAGATAAAATCTTGAGATATTACTATTTTGATATACTCAAAGTAGAAAAATAAAAATAACCCTATATAAATTACAAATAATTATGTAGTATTTTATATACCCTAATTACAGAATTAATTATAACCACTTAATCACTAAAATATTATAATGTATAGATAAATAGTAGAGTGACCATTAAAATAATATATACACACACACAGAGGTCTCTATTTTCTCTAGTTCAATTACATTTAGTACCCTTTTTTTATTTTCAACTCAAACTAACATTCTTGTTGAATTAGATTCTTCTATTAATTTGATATCTAATTTAAAATTTAAAGATATAATCTTAGAGTGAACATTAAAATTAAATACATATATATACACACACATATATATCCTATTTTCTCTACTTCTATTAAATTTAGGACGTTTCTTTTCTCTTCGACTCAAACTAGCATTCTTGTTGAATTAGGATTCTTCTATTAAACGGTATATAATTTGATATCTATTTCAAAATTCAAAGGTATAATCTTAAAGTGAAAAATAAAATAAAAAATATATATGTATAATATATATACGTATATATGTCTTTATTTTGATATCTATTTCAAAATTCAAAGGTCTTTTCTTTTTTTTATTTAAAAAAATGGATGTCTATAACTCCTAAACTTGTGGTCAAGGCAACCAAGAAGAAAAAAATATCTAAAATGGGGTTGTATTTACGACGAACTTATAATATTTCAATTTGAGCTTGTAAAGGTTTATCAAAATTAAGACTTCATATATTGAGTCAAACTAGAATTTTTATTAAAGCTAGGATAGCTCATCCTTCATATGTTCTTCTTAGGGTCTATCTGAAAAAATTTCCATTATGAGTTCTATACGATTTAATTCATCTGGTATGTCCTTATTGCTCTTTGTCTCTTTGATTGATTGGATTTGAGTTTCACTTTTAGATTTTTTTTTTCCAGTTTTTTTTTGGTATTCTTTAGGCGTTTTCAAATCAAGTTCTTGTTGTTGGTCCAAAAAGAACTGTTTAATTATATCTGTTTGTTTACAAATATAGCAAGAAATAACGGGGAAAAACGCAGTCCCATTTTCTTTGTCTATGATTTTTTTTTTTTTTTTACCAAGAAACAAGCCTCTATGTATAAATAAATAAATGAGCCACGAAAACAGTACCTGATATAAAATAGGATTCAAGAATTGGTGTTAATTATTTTCCCATGAGAATTATGAATTGTTTTTATTTGTTGCTCATGAATGTCCTTTTTTATAAACCGAAAATAAATTTGAACAATAAATACTTGAAGAAGAGAAAACTCTAGTAGATTATTGCTTTTCTTTTTTCTTGGAAGCATATTTTAGCAATTAAAGACAACTACTTAAAATTAAATATCCATTATCCTCGTTATATTTAATTAAAATATAAAATCTAATCCTATCCTATCCTAAAAGTACATTATCACTAAGAGCTTATTTGGTTATCCAATTCAAACCGATTTTGTTATAGTGTATTCTCTTTCAAAATTTAAACTGTAACAATATTTTCAATTCAAAATCGAACCGGGGCCCTCAAAAATTCAATCGAATCCTAGCTTTAAATTCCTATTTTAATTGGTGTTTTACTCTTTATCGGTTTCTTAGTGGGATTATGATTGATTATTTACCTATAAATATGGCATAATGTTGAGGCCGGGGTACAGGGCTAAACTTGGGACATATTTTTACGTCCTTCTTTTCAGTCTGGTATGGAATTCTCAGTCTTTTCTTTTTGTTTATGTTTCTGATATAAGGTTTTGTTTGTCTATGAAATCTATCCGTTTCACTTTGTTTGATTGATTGCGTTTGAGTTTTAGCTTTTTTCTCTTTCAGCTTCTTTATTATGCGTTCTATTTTGGTTGGTTTCTTGGTAAAACCCTAATCAGCATTATTTTTTCCCAAACCTAAATGTCCACGTGATACAGTTCTTAAAACATTTAGATTCCCTTGATTTGGTATCTAAAGTGATAGATTATGTATAACTTTCATCATTACGGGTTGCTGCTTTTTACTAGTAAAGCATGTCTGGCTTGACTTATTATTATTATTATTGGTGGATTGCTGACTTGGTAATTAATTAATTTTAACTGTTACTGAATGTCCTTATTTTCATCAGTGGAAAATAAATTTGAAGACGAGTAAACTATATTTAGAGGTGGTGCTACGTATGGCATTATATTTTCTTTTCTTTTTCTTCTTACACATCAAAATATATAGTTGTAATTAATACGCCTTCTTTTACCGTATTTTTACATAAATCACATATACGAAAAGCAAGAGAAGCTAAGGAGAACAGGATTTTTTTTTTTTTTAAGTTCTATCATATATATGTTGTAATGAGTAGTGAAGAAGTTAATTGAGAATAATTGCGTGGAACCTTTGATTACAAATCGTTCACTCTATTTACTTAATTGGATTATATGTAGCTTTTTCTCTCATCTCTTGCAACTTTGCTTTCAGCAGAATGAACGACGTTTTCTTTGTTCCAACTTCTGAGACTACTTCCGGTTAGGCATCAAGCATCTCAATGATATATGTATATCGACATAAGACAGACGAATACTTATATAAGGCAAACAGCAAGTTCAATGCTGACTCAGAAATTGAAAAGTCACTTGGGGATGGAACGGTGGTCCACATTGAACTTGTTCTTTGCCTTTTGTGAGTGTTCTTTTGTGTTGCGTCGATATATTTATTGGACTACTGCATGTCACACTGTAAGGTAACGTAACTTCTCATGTGGAAGCTTCAAGGCATGAAGGCTTTTCACTACTTGTTCAACAAACTCCGTCCCCTCATCAAGGCATGAAGGCTTTTCACTACTTGTTCAACAAACTCCGTCCCCTCATCATCTTCCTAAGGTGAAAAAAGGTAAAGTACATCTTGAAGCCATGAAGAAACACCCATGAATTGCAATAGGTAACCCTGAAAACAAACGGGGATAGAGCTAGAAAGATCAGTCAAGGGGCGAAAGCGTGATTGAGCTAATGAGATGCGGTGAATAAAGAGATGTAAAATTGACATAATTTTCAGGGGAGTGCAAATTTTTTTTAAGAGGAACAAAATACAAATTTTATGCAATTTCATATACAAAATTAACAAGGAAAAAAATTAAGATTCAGGAGGTCGGCCTTCCACCCTCATCCTTGGTGGCTCTGCCTCTGTCTAAATAGCCAAACAGAAGTCACATATGTAAATATAATTTGTATTAGGTTGTTTCTTGGGGACACTCAAGCGAGCAAAACATCGATATATATCTAGGTGATACAGTTCTCAATATTGGTATTTTAGATAGTTACTGGTTGCTGTTTAGAAACTTGGTTACTGGTTTAATGCCATTATTTTGTAATTAGATGGTGTTTTAGTTGGGAGAAGAGGAGGGCCTTATATTAGTCCTACACCAACACAACCCAATGGAGACTTAAAAAAGCAATGTTGACTCTAAAGTTCAGAGGTTCATTGTACTAAAAACATGAAATTTAAAACCGGGAATTACACATGCACATAAAGGAGCCAGGAAAAAGATGAAACAGAAGTACCACCAAACACCGTCCTTTCTTCTTTTCACCAAGGAAGCAAATCATAGGCACAATTCATCTCATTCATATACAGCATGTCTGGAATTCATCTTTGCCACTATAAGATTATGAAAATCCACGCAAATCAAAATTCCATATATAGGAAGGTTATTGGAACTTTTCATTCTATATCTGGTCTTCAATCATCCCAAGAGATAGATAGGAGCTTTCCAAGGGATATAAGACCTCATTGACCAGTATACTTGTTAATCTGCAAGACCAAGACATCATCAAAGTAAAGACGCATGATTGGGTTGTGAATTTTGAAGTCTCTGCCATACCTCAAAGTATTAGCAACAGAATCTTTAAATCTTCACTTGCTCTCATTCGCGGAATCGTCATCCTTCTTTGGCTGGGACTGTTAACAAAAGCATAATTATAAGTTAAAATATCCGACATGCAAGGCACACATAAAAGACAAAGGTGGTAACAGATATTAGTGCCACCATAAAAGACATGATTTATGGCACGGACACGTGCACATGCAACTCAGTATGAACGCACCTCAGATTGATTTTGCAAAGATGCAAGGAGATCTTTGACTGCAGGATCATTGGGATCAACGCCAGGAAGCTGCCGGATAAAATGATAAACATATCAGGAGGGTCTCAACATATGTTGTAGGTGACAAATGTAGAATTCAATAGAAACACCACTTACAGTTGCTAGGATAGATGAGACAAAAGACTGATCCTCCAACACTTTGCTGGCATCAGATGGAGTACTTTCTTGCATGGACATTTGAAGAGCTTCACGTAGCAAGAGAGTGTTATTAATCAAAGAACACAAATGTGTTGAACTTGTGTGTCATGCATCGATACACAAAATTGAATTCAATGGCATCAGAGAACTTACCCAAGGCCAACTCCTGATCCTCACTAGTTGCATCTAACATCTCAGCATCTACTGCATGACCAGATCCAGATATATTCATCGACATTGAAACAGCCTGTCAAGCAAAGTTTTCATTATACTTGATTGGTCTATATTAGTTATTAAGAAACAAAGATATAGTAGCAGCAGTACTTTCTATTCAGATGATAATAATTGACAAGAAGCAAACGAAGGCCATAGAATCCAACCACAATGCAGGTTAAAACAAACACTTATGACAAAAAAGAAGGCAAAGAAATAGAAACCATGTCATCAGTGGTCTTTTTATTCTCTTCAGGAGCTGCTGAATCATTAAGACGATCAGTCATAGTTGCATCCTCTGCTTTGGATGACGATTCCTCTCCTTTTTCTTGCCTAGAAGCTTCCTCAGCAGCCTGTTTCGCAGCAGCCTCTTGCCTTGCTCTTTCCTCTTCCATAGAAACTCTGAGGGCAAGAGCCAACTCAGGATCTAGATTGGGATCTACACCGAATTCAAAGCCAGAAGCACCACCAGATGCTGCAGCAGCTGCAGCCGCTGCTGCAAAGCCACTCCCTCCATCCCCATCCCCAGTGAATACAGGTGTACTGCAGAAGTAGAAAATTTTTAAGTAAATTATTTCAAGGTCCAACCGCTAGTTCGAAACTTCCAATTAAAAAAGTGAGCTACAATATAACAGTCAGTCACACCTTATAAGCACATCTGAGAGAGCATTTGAACCAGGAGGAACATGAACCATGTGACTAGTGTCATTATTATTAACAGCAGCGAGAAGGGCTTCCAACTTTTCCGGCTTCGCATCATCTTCTTCACCAAAATTCACAATATCAAGAGCTACACTATTCTTCTTTAGTTTCTTCCCAATCATCTCCAACACCTTCTTCTCATACTTAATGGGACTGAGGGCAAAGCAATAAAGAATAAGTTAAACATCCCCCAAAAACAAACGAGCAAGGAAGCTACTATGGCCTACCTTCCAGCAAAAACTATAATCCTCTGTTGTTGATTCTTGTTCTGTCGATGCTTAAGAGCTAACTGAGCCACCTGAATCCCAGCAGCTATGTTCATCTCACCACCCATTTCAAGACCTAAATAGAAATAGCGTCTAAGAATTTTAGCATATAGGCACAATAAGAGAATGATATAATACTTGGGCACTAAAACTAAGAGTAACGGAGGAAACACAAACAATTTTAAAAGGAGGTCTAAACATTTCTCATTTTTTTTTAACTTTAGGTTGGAACTTCGAATTCATACTTGTAATACCACCATCTACATTCAGATTAGTCCATTTCTAGTTATTCCTTTTCAACTCCTATTTATCAACCCCTAATTGACCATTCACTCGCTCGCACAATGAAAATGCACATAAATCAGATCATAACAATCACTGAATGCAGATTAAAAAAAAAATTAAAAAATTAAAAAGAACACATAAAAATTTAGGAAAAGTAAAATACCGTGCATGCAAGACAAAATCTTGCCCAGATCACTAGTTGGAGTGGCCAATACACGAACCCCTTTTCCCGCCATTGTCAAAATTCCCACAGTATTCTCCGGATTTGACTACAAATTTCACAAAACAAAGTTTTTTTATTCTAAGTACAGAAAAAAAAAGAAATATAATAACATATAAGATAAGATTACATGTTAAAAATTAGTCAAGATCAAAATATAAAACCTGGGTTTTGGCACCGCAGATGAGACCAACAGCGTCAGATTGAGCTTGAAATCGCGAGGGAGAGTAATCGCCGTTTCGCATCCATTCTGAATTGTCGATGCATATCACCGTCGCCTGATAAAATCAACGAAAGAAACAAAACCCTAATTATTACGAAACCCTAGAATTTGAAAAATAAAAAGAACCCAAAAATTAAAGAAAAAGGAAAGTCTATTGATGGGGTTCTCTATCAGGGAGTGACCTCGAGAACCATGGTTGCTTGGAGAAAGGAGAATCGGAGACAGTCGCAGCAGAAAGGTAAAGAAAAATGGAACGGCGCTTTTAAATAATATTATTATGTTTCTCCTAATCCCCCGTTATTTTTATTTTTGTTAAAAGCACCCGATTTATTGTAGTTTCTTTTTTCTCGCCTGGCAAAAGTTTTCTTTTTTAAAAATACATTTGGCGCCGTAGTAACTTTAACCTTACTCGGTCACTTCTCTCAAAAACATAATAATAAAGATTAATTATAAAAATTTCTCTTAAACATTTTGTCCTAAAAACTTCAAAACTTTATATTTGTTCTTCTTGAAATATAAACTATTAACAAAAGTAGTTATTTTATTAAAATTTTAACAAAAAATTGGCAAATAATTATAAAGTTTTTGGTATTTTGATAATTCTGGCTATAAAATAACAAGAAAAATTAAAATTATAATAAAAATAGTCTTTATTGATAATTAAAAACAAAAATAATTAAAACCATTATACCATTGTAATCCTTCTTTTTTGATATACTAAAATTTTCTTCAAAATTTTAATAATTTTTTAACACTCAAAAAGCATTTTAAAATTTTAAAAGTTACATATATTAGTGAACTAAGAAAGAATATAACATAGGTGTATTAAATATAAAAAAAATGTAATGCAAAATTTTCAAAGAGAGAAAAACTTTGATAATATTAATAAAATTTCTTTCATATTTTTAAAGTTTTTATTGGTATTTATACCTTTTAAATTTTCAAAATAAAATTTTAAAGAAAATTACAATATATAAAAAAAGGATCTAGACAGTAATATGTTTTTAATTGATTTTTTTTTGTTTTTAAACATTAATAAAGTCTATTTTTTATAATTTTAATTTTTTTGTTATTTTATAACTAGAATTACCAAAAATACCTTTCATTTTAAAATTATTTTGTCAATTTTCTGTTAAAATTCTAATAGAAAGATCTTTTTATTAACAGTTCATACTTTAGGGGTAATGGATATTACGTTTAAAGATTGGGGATGAAGTATTATAAAAGCTATAATTTAGAGAAATTTTTATAATTAATCCTAATAATAACAATAAAAGAACCTTACTTGATCAGATAAGAAATGTAATTTATAAAGTTGGAGAATTAGGTTGCTTGTCATAACTTTTATTTATTTCTGGATTTATATCACAAAATTATTTTTAGTTTGGATTTATTCACATATTGATTTTGTTGACTTTTAATAGATCTATTTTTGTTAAATAAATTCAAAACTTTGATATCTGTAACATAAATCCAAATGCGAAGTTTTTTTTTGGTATTCTCTAAAATTTCTCATAGTTAAAGAGTAAAAGCTTATTGTAGAATATAAAGGTTTTTTTTTTTTTTTTTGGCATTGTTGCCTCTTGACATATTTGTAATTTTTCTCTTTAATTTTTTATCTTTATAATTTACACTCTGCATTTATAAATTAGTAGCAAACCACCCCTATTGATAATGTTGTTAATTTTTTGAGGAAAATTAATAATTTTTACATGAAGCGTGAAGTAAAAAACATGATATCTGGATTTATATCACAAAATTATTTTTAGTTTGGATTTATTCACATATTGATTTTGTTGACTTTTAATAGATCTATTTTTGTTAAACAAATTCAAAACTTTGATATCTGTAACATAAATCCAAATGCGAGGTTTTTTTTTGGTATTCTCTAAAATTTCTCATAGTTAAAGAGTAAAAGCTTATTGTAGAATATAAAGGTTTTTTTTTTTTTTTTTTGGCATTGTTGCCTCTTGACATATTTGTAATTTTTCTCTTTAATTTTTGATCTTTATAATTTACACTCTGCATTTATAAATTAGTAGCAAACCACCCCTATTGATAATGTTGTTAATTTTTTGAGGAAAATTAATAATTTTTACATGAAGCGTGAAGTAAAAAACATGAAAGGTTCTTTTATGTATATTATCCCAAATTTATTTTTAAAATAAAATTAATTGAAAATTTTCAATTTAATAAAACTTAATTAAAAGTCTTAATCGTAATAAATTTGGATTACGACATAGTAATGTAATATGTAAGAACAAGTCAACAACAACAAACCTTTTCATACTTTTGTTGGCGTGGTTTTTAGATATTTCTTAGAGGCCTTCTCTCTCTTTTTTAAGAAATCAGGGTGGGAAATATTCTTGTGTTAGGAGTAGGAAATTTATTACAACTAACCAAGTAAGCGTTGACACAACCGTAATACAAATTTCAATTTCTTAGAAGTAAAATAGGACTCCAATAGTTTATTTATTTTATTCTATGTTATTAAGATTAAGGAAATTCATTACAAGTAACTAAGAAAGCGACGAATTATCTTAGTACAAATTTCAAATTGGTGGAACTAAAATAGGACTCTGATATCTTATTTATTTTGTTTCTTCGTTAAAGAAGAATAGGACTAGATATTGGTGAACTCCTTTCTTGTATAAACAGGCCCTATCACCAAGATGGTATTGAAAGGTCTTTATTAAATGCATGCATGCAAAAGGTTACGTCTTGTGATCTAAAGACCGACAACATTCTTGTCTTTCCTTTTGTTGAAGGTGGACATTGCCGAGTTAAAATAGCAGATCTCGGGTTGGCTAAGGAGCCTGATGAAAAAATAATTCCAGATCTCGGGTTGGCTAAGGAGCCATTGCGAAGCCTAGGCGCCAGAAAATAGAACCTAGGCACTATTGCGATTCCAACTTAAATTTCAACGTAATTTCATTCCAAAATTACCCTTTCAAACCCTAGCCTATGAATAAAACATTATAGAGGGTTGAAGGAAGAATTCTAACAGAGAGAAACTACAAACAAGAGGGAAGAAGTCACTGCTTTGGAGAAGAAGAACGGTGCAACCCAGAGACGAAAATCATCTTCGCATCCAAACACAGTTCTTTTCCTTCACTCATCATGTTTAAGATATTATTTAGAATTGTTTTTAGTTTCATTAGGAACTAATTTCCTTTTTTCTAGGGCTACGATGTAGCCGGATTACGAATGTTCACTTTTATTTAATTTAATTCAATTCAATGTTTATTCATTATCTATGCTGAGTGTTTAATCTAATCTTAATGCTTGTAAGAGTTTGCGCACCTTTTGCATGATATGTGATTTAATTTGAGGCTAAGAATCGATAATTAAATTAGACCATGATTGAATACCATGAGATCATCATAGGATAGAAATATGTATGAGACTTGTGTACACTATGAATTTCTTGTTCTTAATGAATCTTGGTAAGTTTAGAGTTTCCACAGAGATGTAGGAAATTTGCTAACTAGGATAAATTATTAATGCTTGAGAAAGATTAATGACTACATAAGAGAAATTCGTTATCGGCATAGGAGTAAACATCAGTTGATTAAATTAGATAACTTGAATAGGATTAATTTAGGTAAAATCAGATGCCCTAGTCTTTTGTTGTTTAGATTTTCATTTATATTTTTTTGTTTTGTTATTTTTCTATTTTATATTTGATTGTTCAAATAATTTTAGAGTTAACCAATTTTGATACTTAGCTAGATTAACGCAATCCTCGTGGGAACGATATTCTACTCACTCTTTATTACTTGTTAGCGATACGTACACTCGCGTTAGAAAATCCACAACACCACATGATCGACACTGGGAAGGATTTCTTGCGAAAGTGTTTTGCGATAAAGCCTGGCATGCGATGGATGGCGCATATGTTGTTGAATCATCCGTATGTGAGTAGAGATTAAGCACTCCCTGAAAGCGAACCAAGTTGAATTGTTTTTTGTAATAGAAGAATTGGTCTTATGCTATGCATCATTTTAAAATTTTATTCATTTGTAATGAAAATGTTAAATGTTAGAAGTTAGAATGTTTAAAAAGGTTTAGTTGTGTGTTGTGTTTTTTGTATATACGAAATCCTATAGCTTTTTTTTGGTAATATATCTTGGAAATCTTTATTTGATTTTATAAAGCCTTACAAATCTTCATACCCATTATCCTACTACTATAATTCTTGCTAATTAGAATGCCATATTGTGGCAATTAATCCACCTAGAAAGGTAATGGGTTATTCTTTCAACACTTCCTTCGATAATACTCAAGGCATGCTGCGTAGCAGCAAAATCAATCTTATTCGCGGCTATTTACAACTTGGTATTCCTCATGTCATATCGTAATTTTACTTTACAGATATTTAATAGATATGTTATTGAATTTGCATGGATGATTTCTTTTTTTTCCCTTCAAACTTCGCAAAAGAGGAGAGTATAAATTTAAAATAAATAATCATAGGATAAAATATATGGAATCGGATAATAAATACATATTTACAAGAAGCAAACCATAAAATTTATAGAAACTCAACCACAATGGCCGGTTTAAAAACATAAACCTATAACTAAAAGGAGGTCAAACAGCGGTGACCATCAATCCAACAAATAAAAAGCATTTCGTCTGTGGTCTTCCTATTCTCCATCATAGGCCTAATGAAACCATAGTAATTAAGCACTAAGCAGCGCCAGCTCCTATCCCAGTAAACATAGCCTGCAAATCATATATTTTCCAAAAGTTAGGCCACGCAACAACCCTATACTGATGAAAACAGACATTATTTACAACCTTATGAATGCAAAGTCAGACAGTCGTACATATGCTTGACTAATAACGAAATTAACAAGACAAATTAATCTTGTGTTTGGAAAATGAGTTCATACTCTATTCACGTAAAGCTTTTATATGCTACGGTATAAAACAAAAATATACTACGATGCAAAGCACTCGTTATAGTGTTCAAATAAGAAACAAAAGTAGGCCAGGTGCTAACAAGAATAATAACCTCTATCTACATAAAAATGGAGGGTAAAGGCTGTTGGAACAAATTCTACTGATGAAAACTCTCATCAAATCCCAAGACTCATGTTAATTCATCAAGAATTATAGCGAAAGCGTACCTGAATCCATTAGAACAGTTGAATTCTTGGTTCTTAATCTTCTGAGTCAAGAAAGTATATTTTCTGTGAGAGGAAGTTTTCTCTCTTTCTTTTTACGTGATGGGATGCGTAAAAGGCACGTTACATTCTGACTCAGGGACCACAACCATTTATAATAATTTTAACTTTCTCTGTTTCTGCTAGCATCAATTTAATTCCCATGCTTAATGACACAAACTTCAAGGCATGGCAAGAGAACATTATGATTGTTATCGGAGTCATGGACTTAGACCTTGCATTGAGGGTTGAATGACCTCCTGACCTTACAAATAACAGTTCCCTTGATGAAAAGAAGGACATGAAAAGGTGGGAACATTCGAATCGCATGAGTCTAATGATCATGAAGCGTGCTATTTCAGAAAATTTTAGGGGCACTATGTCCGAAAAGGTTACTACAGCCAAAGGTTTTCTTGAGGAAATTGAGAAGAGGTTTGCCAAGAACGAAAAGGCTGAAACAAGTACATTTTTAGCAAACCTTAATAAAGGAAAAGAAAACATAAGGGAGTACATCATGGAGATGTCTCATCTTGCTTCAAACTAAAGGCACTTAAGCTAGAGGTGTCTGAGGACTTACTTGTGCATTTAGTTTTGATATCCCTTCCTGCACAGTTCAATCAATTTAAGGTAAGCTACAACTGTCAAAAGGACAAATGGTCCCTTAACGAGCTCATCTCTTATTGTGTGCAAAAAGAGGAAAGACTGAAGCAAGAGAAGGCTGAGAGTGCTCATTTGGCTAGAACCTCTAAGGACAAGAAAAAGAAAAGGAAGAAAGTCAAGGAAGCTATAGGTGCCGCACCACAGAAAAAACAGCAGAAGGGACAAAGTGATGAATTTGTCTGTTTTTTCTGTGGAGGTAAGGGACATAAGAAGAAACAATGTATCAATTATCACGCATGGCGTACAAAGAAAGGTACGCTTCTCAATTTGGTTTTTTCTAAGGTTAATTTAACTTCGGTACTAAAACACACTTGGTGGATAGATTCCGATGCTACTACTCACATAAGTGTGTCTATGCAGGGTTGCCTGAGCTGCTGAAAGCTAAGTGATGGTGAAAGATACATCTATGTGGACGATGGCAAATTGGTGGAAGTTGAGGCAATAGGAATATTTAGGTTATTATTATAGACTAGATTTTATTTAGATTTAAATGAGACTTATGTTGTACCGTCGTTTAGATGGAATTTGATTTCTGTTTTTGTATTGGATAAATTTGGTTATTCTTGTTCATTTGGAAATAGTAAATTTAGTCTTTTTTAGAATTCAAAAGTTATTAGTTCTAGTTCTTTATCTATTTACGATAACCTTTATTTACTTGATACGGTTGCCTCATTTAATGAACCTTACATATAAGTACACGTGGTGTAAAGCAAAACTTAACTAATCAGAATTCTACTTCATTATGGCACAAGAGATTAGGTCACATCTCCAAGTGGAGAATAGAGAGACTTGTGTCAGACAGGATTCTAGATCCCTTTGATTTTACAGATTTTGAAATTTGTGTAATTGCATAAAGGGGAAACAGACAAACATAAAGAGATTAGGTGCCAATAGGACTTCAGATGTCTTAGAACTAATTCATATGGATATTTGTGGGCCATTCCCTACGGCTTCTTGGAATGGTCAACAATATTTTATTACGTTCATAGACGATTTCACACGATATGGCTACCTGTATCTCATTCATGAGAAGTCCTAGTCACTGGATGTGTTCAAGAATTATAAGGCTGAAGTTGAGAACCAACTCAGCAAAAGGATTAAAAGCATCAGATCTGACCGTGGTGGAGAATACTATGGCAGATATGACGGTTCAAGTGAACAACGTCCATGACCTTTTGCTAAGTTCCTAGAGGAGTGCGGTATCGTCCCACAGTACACCATGCCGGGATCACCTAGCATGAATGGTGTCACTGAGAGGCAAAGTAGAACACTTAAGGATATAGTGAGGAGTATGATTAGTCATTCTACCTTGCCTGAATCTCTATGGGGAGAAGCCTTAAAGACTGCAGCTTTCATACTCAACAGAGTTTCAACTAAAGCAACTGCCAAAACTCCTTATGAGTTTTAGACAGCTAAGAAGCCTAGTTTGAAGCACTTGTACATTTGGGGTTGTCCAGCTGAGGCAAGGCCTTATAGGCCAAATGAAAAGAAACTGGACTCCAGAACTGTTAGCTGCTATTTTATTGGATACTTTGAGAGGTCAAAGGGTTACAAATTTTATGATCCCACGACTAAGTAGATTTTTGAGATGGGAACTGCTCGGTTCTTTGAGGATGCCGAGTTTGCAGGGGGAGATACGGTTAAGGACTTTGTCTTTGAAGAGGAATATGTTGATATTCCCACAGCTGTTATTGACATTGATCAGGTTCCTATTCCTGACATTGTTCAAGAAGCATATCCAAATCAAAACAATGTCGGAGAACCTCCTATTCCAGAAATTGTTTCAGAAGAGCAAATTCTACCACCTCAAGAACCTATGCCATTAAGAAGATCCACTAGAGAAAGGAGAAGTGAGGTGCCAGATAATTACATTGTATTTCTCCAAGAACATGAGTTTAACATTGGTGTGGTAGAAGATGATCCAATCAACTTCTGTCAAGCTATAGAAAGTTCTAAATCTCAAGAGTAGATTAATGCCATGAATGAGGAGATAAAGTCCATGAAAGACAATGACATTTGAGATCTTATCCCGTTGCCTAAAGGTGCGAAACCCATTGGTTGCAAATAGATATTTAAGACCAAGAGGGATTCGAAAGGCGATGTGGAGAGATATAAAGCTCGTCTTGTTGCAAAGGGCTTTAGTCAAAAGGAAGGCATTGACTATAAAGAGACTTTCTCTCCGGTTTCTTCAAAAGACTCTTTCAGGACTATAATGGCATTGGTAGCACATTTTGATCTTGAACTTCACCAGATGGATGTTAAGACTGCGTTTCTTAATGGTGACATTGATGAGACAATTTATATGATGCAACCAGAAAACTTTGTGTCAGGGACTCAAAAAAGATGGTTTGCAAATTAAAGAAATCCATCTATGGGCTTAAGTAGGCGTCTTGTCAGTGGTATTACAAATTTCATCAGGTTATCATCTCGTTTGGTTTTGAGATGAATATGGTCGATGATTATATATACCATAAGTTCAGTGGGAGTAAGTATATTTTCCTGGTTTTGTATGTCGATAATATATTGCTTGCCAGCAACGATATAGGCTTATTGCACGAAATCAAGAGACTTCTATCAAAGAAATTTGAGATGAAGGATCTTGGTGACACCACTTTTGTATTGGGTATACAGATACATCGGGATCGCTCTTGAGGTATACTTAGATTATCACAAAAGAGCTATATTGAGAAGGTACTTAAGAGATTTGGCATGCAGGATTGTAAACCAAGTGACACCCCTATTGCTAAGGGAGACAGGTTTAGTCTCAATTAGTGTCCTAAGAATGATTTTGAGGTTAAAGAAGTGTAGAAGATTCCTTATGCATCGGCAGTAGGAAGTCTAATGTATGCTTAAGTTTGTACGTATTCGGATATTGCATACGTTACAGGGATGTTGGGCAGATACTTAAGTAATCAAGGGATGGATCATTGGAAAGCAGCAAAATAAGTCATGCGGTATTTACAGAGAACAAAGGATTACATGCTCACATATAGAAGATCGGATCAATTGGAGATCATTGGGTATTCAGATTCTGATTTTGCTGGATGCCAAGACAGTTGGAGATCTACATCAAGCTATATCTACCTGCTAGCTGGAGGAGCTATTTCCTAGAAGAGTGCTAAGCAGACACTAATAGCTTCCTCCACCATGGTAGCAGAGTTTATAGCATGTTATGAGGCATCCAACCATGGGATATGGCTATGAAATTTTGTCACTGGGCTGCGAATTATGGATGGAATTGAAAGACCACTTAAGATATTTTGTGACAATAAGTCAACAGTGCTATATTCCAATAACAACAGGAGCTCAACAAAGTCGAAGCATATAGACATTAAATTCCTCGTTATTAAAGAAAAAGTACAGAGTGGTCAGGTGTCTATAGAGCATATTGGGACAAACTCTATGGTTGTGGATCCGTTTACTAAAAGAGTACCACCTAAGGTCTTTCATGAGCATACTGCTCAAATGCGTGTTGCATATCTTGAGGATATGCCATTTTAGTGGGAGTTTGTATTTTGAATGCTTTTTAGTTATAGACACATTTTATGGATAATTTATGGTTATTTTCTTCAGAAATAAAGTTCACAGTTTATTTTCACTCTGAATATGTTTGATTTGATCTCACTAAAAAATAAGGTTGAACTAGTAGAAAATAGGCATTAAGATCACATTACATGAAATTTTCTTGCTACATATCCATACTTATCCATGTCGTTTGTTATATTAATATACGTGACTATTGATGGGTTTAGTTACGTTGAATGTAACAAAGACCGCTTTGATCCTATATTGATATGATTGATGGACCAGATTGATTGAAGATGCTTTTGGTAATGATAGCACAATTCATGAGCACAAAAGGTAAATTCACATTTGTAAAGTTTCATATATAGCCCAAGTAGAAGATTGTTGGAAATAATTCTAATAATATATAGGCTAATATATTAAATAAATGTGTATTAATGCTATCAGATAAAGATGGTCTAATTAAAGTGATCTAATAAAGTATAAAGTTTTGGGTTTTAAAGCATCTCATAGAGTGTGGGCACAAAATTATGTGTGGAGATCTAAAGTCTAATTTCTATTTTTATGATAGGCCAAAATAGAAATAAAGACAAAGTTAAAATTATTATAAATGGTTACAGTCCCTGAGTCAGAATGTAACGTATCTTTTACGAATACCATCACGTAAAAAGAAAGAGAGAAAACTTCCTCTCACTGGAAAACATACTTTATTGACTCAGAAGATCAAGAACCAAGAATTTAACCATTCTAATGGATTCAGGTACGCTTTCGCTATAATTCTTGATGAATTAACATGAGTCTTGGGATTTCATGATGGTTTTCATTAGTAGAATTTGTTCCAACAAAGGCCACACCATTAGACAAATGTTTTGAGTTCCAAAAAGTGTCTTTAAAAAGCTCAAGTTTATTTATTTATTTCTGTAATCAGCAAATAAACTATATGACAAAGAAATACAAGGAGGATGTAAGGACAAAAAGAGCAACAATCTAGCTTATAGGGAAACAAATAAATTATTGTCATCCCATGCCTCTTCACCCATCGAAAAGACTTTCAGATTAGCTAAAATTAACATTTTAAACAAAAATTTATGAGGTTGCTTGGAAATAAAATATATAACCTACCCAATCAATATATATATATATATATATATATATATATATATATCAACTTATCCAACACTCGAGTTAGTTTGGGTAACATTATTAAAAACATAAAAATTAAAACAAATAATTCAACTCGGAATAAGAAATAAAAAATTAAAATGCAGACACATTATATATCCAAGCCCAGTTGGCAAGTTCAAACCTAGTCCAATCTCTTAGAAGCTATAAGCTTATGATAAATAAAACTAATAATTCAAACTCATGTTCATTATCTTACGGATTCTTGTTCAAGCCATACTTAAGGGCCAACTGAGGCAAATTAGTAAAAGAAAAACTGATTTTAAGGTTTTACATGAGAAAATAGCATTTGAGAAGGCTAAAAAAAAAAAAAAGATATTTAACTAAGGTGGGGAAATATTTGGGTGGCACTTGAAGCTGAACTACAAGTAAAAATAAGTGGAGGGAACATTTGAGAAAAGTCAAAAGTTCATATTATAGGAAAAATATTATTTTAAAGAGATGCATTAAGAAATACAAGACTTCAAAAGAAAAAAAAAAGTACAAAAATACTCATTTCCATGAAGATGTGTGTCTCGGTCTAATATTGTACACATAAATAAGTAGAGCACATTTCAACGAAAATCTTGTGAGAAAAAATCAAACAGAAAGTCGATTAGTGATAAATATGAGTAGGAAAAAGATGTTAAAACTTAGGATAGAATATTGTAAAATATAAGAGCATAGAGAAGAAATGTGAAGGGTGCATTTGCCAATCCCGTTCGATGTATGAGGTGTTTAACAAGTATAGCTAGGACTATAGTTATGATTTAAATATTGTAGCATATGAGAGCTTTGCACTATAGCAATTTTTTTGCTTTTTAAAGTAATATGTGAGAGCTTTACAATATTTGGTAACCATAATCATAATTCTAACCATGGTTGCCAAACACCCGATGGGTTGCCAAATGCTCCCTTCATATTTCTTTACTAAACTCTTATTTTTGTGATATTCTACAGTATAAAGTAAATATAGGTTGTAATGTACAGCTCTCACATGCTACAGTAAATCGCTTCAATTTTTAGTTCTAACTGTATTGCCAAATGCACCCGACAAAAGTAGAACTAAAAAATAAGAAGAGAAAAATGTATTCAATCAAATCAAAAGATATTAAATGGGAATATATTTTGGAAAAATTTGTTTAATTGAGCAAAAATCAGTATTTGTGAAGATCATTTTGACAAATATAATCTTTGAAAATTGTAGCAAAAGCATTAAAGCGGAGGCATATTCGTAAATTTAAAAACACATTTCACTAGAGGCACGTTAGAATAAATAAATACTTTGAAAGATTATTTGATAAGGAGAAATTAGAATTAAAAGGCACTTTAATGATACACTAATTTAAAAGTACGCATTCTGCGTGAGCATATTAAAATGTTAAAAAAGCTAAAAAAGTTAGGAAAAAAATAAATATGTATGAATAAAGAATAAAAATGTGAAAAAACAAATATATATATAAAAAAGACAATAATGGAAAAAATGAGATAACAAATAAAGAAGAAAAAGAGAAAAAAAAACCCTGAAAAGTAAAATAAAGGGAAGGAACATTTCAGAATGAGAAAAGGAAAGAAAAACATTTCAGAAGGAAAAAAAAAAAAACATTTTGGTAGCCTTAAATTGGAAAAAAACCGTTTCGAAACCAAAAAGGAAACGTTTCGACTAAAAATGAACAAAATATTTCATAAAAAGAGATAACAAAATGTTTCAAGTTTCGAGATAACAAAATGTTTTGAGTTTTGAGCGTAAGAAGAAAAAGTGAAAAAAAAACTGAAAAGTAAAAAAAAGAAAAGAATGTTTTAGAATGAGAAAAGTAAAGAAAAACATTTCAGAAGGAAAGAATTAAAAAAATATTTTGGCAGCCTTAAATTGGAAAAAAAAAACATTTATAAAACCCACAAAGGAAACGTTTCGGCTAAAAATAAAAAAAAAATCTTTCATAAAAAGAGACAACAAAATGTTTCAAGTTTCGAATGTTTCATAAAAGGAGATAACAAAATGTTTCAAGTTTCGAGGTAACAAAATGTTTCGAGTTTTGAGCGTAAAAAGAATAAGTAAAAAAAAAAGTAAAAAGTAAAAAAAAAGAAAAGAATGTTTCAGAATGAGAAAAGGAAAGAAAAACGTTTTAGAAGGAAAGAATAAAAAAAAAAATTTGGTAGCCTTAAATTGGAAAAAAAACATTTAGAAACCCACAAAGGAAACGTTTCAACTAAAAATGAAAAAAAATATTTCATAAAAAGAGATAACAAAATGTTTCAAGTTTTGAGCGTCATTCTCTTTATATATATGTTACAGATTTGAGATATATAATATATGATTTTAGTAGTTAAAAGAATAAAAGATGAAAAGGTAAACAAAAATGAAAAATAAAAAATAAAAAATAAAAAGCAAGAAAAGAAAAGACAAAGAAAGAACGACAAATGTTTTGAATAGTACGAGAGAGGGAAGTTCCGTTAGTAACATAACTAGAACTCTTGTTACATTTTCAATATTCTCTTCCTTGCTTTTTTCATCATATGGTTTAGTTAGTTCTTGGATTATTGCTTAAGGCAATAAAGAAAGTTGAATCTTTGTGTAGATAAACATAGGCTCAATATGGAGGATTTTGTTTATTCACCACTCCTCAATGAGGCAAGAAAGGTTTTGAATGAAGCCGTGGTATTTTTCTAAGGAATACCCGTTGGAACAATCGCATCTCCGAACAACAACTCAACTATGATCAGGTGTTTGTCTTTTCTTAAAATGTACATTTCATTTTTAGGTTCTAATTCTCCTTCTCACCTTGTAATAAAGATATTAATTATCTTGCAGGTGTTTGTGAGGGATTTTATGAACGGTTTCTTTACAACCGTTTATTAAAATGATGAAGGGTTTATTTTAAGACCATTATAACGGTTGTCTACATTATACACACTTATGATCTCATATTTAAGTACCCATTAAATTACAATTGATTCCTCTTTGGTAACTAGTTTTCTGATTGCTATATATAGATCCTTGATGGGAGGATTTGTAGGATAAGCAAAAAAATTTTTTTACTTTGGTCAACTAATAGCATCAATGGGTAGAGGTTAGCATCCAATTATGCTTCTGCATATTTAATTTTCTAGTGCAATCCGGTTGTATGCGTGTTATTTTAATTATGATTACGTTCAAATAATTTACATTTGGTATCAAGAGCCATATTATACTTTGTCTTGATGCTTAGAGCATGTTTTGGATATGTTTGAGTCTTTAAAGTTTATGTACGTTTGGTGTAATTCTATGAACCTTGTTTTTTCATCATTTTTTTTTAAAAATAATGTTAAAATCATTAAGAAATTGAATTTTTATCAATACTATGATTTGAAACGTCACAAATGGTGCTACAGTGAGTGAGAATGAGTTGGGTTTCAACTGAGTCTACAACCGGGTCAAAATAACCTAGTTGGAGGTTGAAGATGACAAAAAGACATTAGGAGGGAAAAATGACATCTTTTTTTTGTGTCTTCAGTTTTCCTGTCATTTTTCTAATAAGGAAAATAACATGTTGTTTTTAGGCTAAAAAAGTAGCGCTAGGGACCAAAATGACACGTCATTTTTCCTGTTGAAGATGCAGTCATTTTTCGACTATTTTTGAGATTTTTTTTTTTGTATAATTTTGCATATTTATTTTGGAATGTTGCAAAATTTAATTTTTCCTAGAATTTTTGTAAAATTTAAAATTTTGTCATTAGAATTAGATAAAATTTTGAAAAAAAATTACTTTTGTGCTGGAATTTATTTAATTCTTGCAAATAAAGTCATTTTAGGATTCCTCAAGATATGTTTAGTGATTAGATTACTAAAATTTATGTCGTTTTAGTAATTCATAAAAAATACATGTTGACATTTATAAAATAATATTTGTAACTAAAATACCAAAATTATTAAATTTGGAAAATTTTGGTAAATTACTTTAGAAATGTATAAAGTTATTTATTTATTAATATTCCTAAAATAAAATAATGGATATTTTAATACCAAATTTGTTAAGGATTGATTGAATTTGGTAATTTATTTTAGAAATAATTGATTTATGCATAGTTAATTTTTGTATATATATCTGTAAAGTGACATATTGATATATGCATTAGTAAAAATAATTTTTATACATAAAAATAATTGTCTAGTGAAGTATATATTTTTGAATAATTAGAGAGTAGCCATAATATCTTTGATTATACAAAATTATATTAAGTGTTTGAATCATGTATGGTAAAAGGACATTAAATTGTCATTAATCGTATGCAATATGATAAATTTTATCCCACATGAAATTTTATTATATTTAATATGATTAGTTATGATGATGTATCAAATTATTTTTTCTTAATTTACCCACAAAAATAAAAATTAAGGAATATAATTTGATAGTGTCATCATGAAGATGTATGTATCTATTTCAATTAAAAAAATTTAATCCACAGGCAATTTTTATGTCATTTGATACATATTTTTTGTTGCATGTATTCACATTAGTAAAACATGACATATAGCATTATAGTCACAATTTAGTAATACAAGCATGTATGTTTAATTGTGCAGCAATACAAACTATGAACTACTCTGAGTTTAAGTGCGATATTCCTAAACTTAAAGGTGATAGTTATAAGGTGTGGAATGAGAGAATTCTCCTTCATTTGGGCTAGATGGACATGTTAGACATGTATGCTCTAAGGAGTAAAAATGTAATACGTTTTTGGAGACATTTTTATCAATAAAGAATTTATTCATTTATATATACCAAATATTGTCCTCTTTACGTTTATATTTGTTGAATGTATGATAAGCAAACAGTAGTCTGAGACTATCAGTCTAAACCTTAAGAGTTGGGCATATGATGGGATGATTATGCGGTAGACACGATTCTTAAGGTGATGGTCTAAAATATATGATCCGCAATCGAGGGAATAAAGTTGGGCGCTTTATTCATGTAAAGATTGTTATGTTGTCTATATCCCTTTTGGGAGATGGTTTGTCTTGGCCATCGGAGTTGGACTCCGTGAATAGAAACATTGGCGCGTTGTCATAGGTGACGATGTGTTGGATCGGGACATAAAGTGAATTGATTAGGATTAATAATTCTGTCTTGGCAAATCGATTCACTTTAGACAATCATTTGTATTGTATCTTAATCCTGAGATGAATAATGGGCCCGTTGTCTCGACTTGTGTCTTTTGATGTACCAATGGGTGACTCCCACATCTCTATAGTGGCATGCATGCCGGTACGTTGGAGGCATGACTCTTGGTAGCGTAGACTTGTTATTCATAGCTATGGAATCCATAGCTCCTCTTTAGGAGTAATGATATCCTCTTATATGCGTTGTCCTGTAATTGGAAAACTGGAGCGCTCAACCATTTGGATACATAGGTGTAACCGAATGGTATACTATCTTTGGATGGTAAGTTTTCTAATGGTGAGACAATGGAACGTAAGATAAAAATAATCGGGAAGGTAAGACAGAACTTGTCCTTAAGCCGGTTATGGATGATCATATGGGGATGCGATACACTATGATATGTCATGGAGACTTAGCTACACGAGCTTCGTAATTCTATAAAGTTCGAGAGTGCAGCTCCAAGCTTTTAGTGGAGTAGCGTTGGAGTTGATAATTGTGAAATGTATATCTGGGATATTGGGTTTCATAATTATCATGAGCTTGAACTTTATAGGTCCATTTTGGTCCCCTTTGCTAGCTCACAAAATCCTGTAACGACACGGCGTGCTTTTCCAATAATTGGTGACTTATGTCGGATTTATCAGATTGGTTTAAAATTTATAAGAATCAAATAATTCATGTCTGTTTATCGGTTGAATTAATTATGTAAGAAATTAGTTCAAGATGAACTTGTTGAATTATGGCGTTCGGATAATTCTTGTCTGTTTATCGGTTGTTTTAATTTTAGACAATTAGAACAAGATAAACTTGTAGAATTATTGTGAATTGATTTATTTTCTTAGAGATTATCTTGATAAAGTTTGTTTTGATCAGATATCTTTTCTATTGGGCTATTTGAATCAAAACTGAGACTTTATCCTTTAGAATCTCGGGTGGAAAATAAAAGATTCGCGGAGATTTTTTCTCGGCAGTTTGGCCTGCCTATCAGAAAGTTCGGCCTGCCGAACTGGCCAGTTTGGCCTGCCTATCACACAGTTCGGCATGCCGACCGCGACAGTTAAGATTACGCGTTTTTCACGCGTATCTTATCAGATATTGATCCAAACTTGATTCTGTTTCGATTTTTGAGACCTAATCTGATATGGACTGACCCCAAGGACCAATAGGTATAAAAAGGGAGTGAGTCTAATGATTTACTCAGATCAATTTGAGAGATTAAGAGTGATACTCTTCTAGTGAGCATCTGAAAACTCCCTGAGAGCTTTTGTTCACAAATCACGAACACTAGCTTTGGGTTCTCTCTATTGGTTGGAAGGAGAGTCATCGGTGGAAGAGCTGTACGTGTGAGCCCACACTCACTCCGGTTGTGGATAGAGAATAGCAAAGAAGACCAGTTGGTTGAGACTCTTCTGGAACGTTACTTCTCTACACAGGTTGCGGAGGTTCTTCGGCACACTGAGGTTAGTAAGATCTGTTTAATTTATACATATAACATGTCAAACTTGTGTTTTGGAAAATACTCTGATGAAAAAATTTTAAAATTCCGCTGCGCACTTTGTTTCCAACAGGACATTGATTATGCTATCTGTAAAGATGAACCACCTGTCATTATGAAAACTAGCGACCAGATGATGTTGATAAATATAAGAAATGGGAGCGATCTAATCGTCTATATGTCATGTTTATAAAGACTAAAATCTCGGCTGGAATTTATGGTTATTTGGAACAGTATGGCAATGTGCGAGCTTTGATGAAGGCCATTGATGCGCAGTTTGTATCATGAGATAAAGCTTTGGCAAGCACTTTAATAACGAACTTTTCATCCATGAAGCTCATCGAAATTCATGGTGTACATGAGCACATCATGCAAATGAGGGATATAGCAGCTCAGTTCAAAACTGTTAAGGTTGAGATGTTTGAGACTTTCCTTATGCACTACATCTTGAACACTCTTCCACAACAATGTAGACCTTTCAAAATATCCTACAACACACATAAGGATAAGTGGTCTATCAATGAGTTGATGACCATATGTGTTCAGGAAAAAGAAAACTTGTTATGGAGGCAGGAGCAAGAGTGCATCTTGCAACTCAAGGGAATAAGGGGCAAGCCAAGAACAAGGGAAAAGGCAAATTGTCTACACATGCTGATATAAAAAAGGAATCCAGGTACTTATTTTATAAAAAAAAAAAAGGCACATGAAAAAGGATTGTCTTAAATATTAGAAATGGCTTGAGAAGAAATGTACTCAATTCTCACTTGTTTGTTTTGAATATAATATGGTTGATGTTAGCCATAACACATGGTGGATTGACTCTGGTTCTATAATCCATGTCACTAATTCCTTACAGAGGTTGTAAAACCTAAGGAAGCCAGTGGGCATTGAGTAGTTTATTTACTCAAACAATAAGATACGCTCACATGTGGAGGCAGTCAGAATGTGCAAATTAGTTTTAAGTAATGGTTTTGCTTTAGAATTGGAAAAGATATTTTATATTCCAAGTTTTTTAAGAAAATTAATTTTAGTTTTAAGCCTTGTATTATTGGGCTTTTCCTTCAATTTTTCAAATACTATATTCAATTTCCATTATAGATATGAACTTGTTGGAAGTGGTACAATGTCTGATGGTCTTTTTAAAATTAGTTTACAAAATGAAACTTCTTATATTTCTATGCATGTTCATAATAATGCTGGCATTAAGATATGTGTTATGAATGAAGAATCCTCAATGCTATGGCATCGTAGATTAGGTCATATCTCTATTGAGGGAATAAAAAGATAAATAAATGATGGGGTACTTTGTACTCTTAATTTTATGGACTTTAACACTTGTGTGGACTGCATAAAGGGTAAGCAAACCAATATGTCAAAGAGGTGCCAAGAGGAGTTCAAGCATATTGGAGATCATACATACTGATATTTGTTGTTCGGACATGGACACGTATAGTCAAAAGTATTTCATTACTTTTATTGACGATCATTTATGATATATGTATCCCTATTTGCTTTATAATAAGAATGAAGTTTTAGATGCCTTCAAAGTGTTTAAGGCAGAAGTAGAGAAACAATGCGGTAAGCAAATAAAGATAGTGAGGTCTGATAGAGGTGGTGAATACTATGGTAGATGTATTGGAGATGGACAAGCACCTGGTCTATTTACTAAGTTTTTTCAAAAACATGGGATTGTCACCCAGTACACTATGCCTGGTGCTATAGGATAGAATGGTTTCTTTACAACCGTTTATGGAAATAATGAATGGTTTATTTTGAAACCGTTATAACGATTGTCTGCATTATACACATTTATAGTCTCATATTTAATTACCTATTAAATTGCAATTGATTCCTCTTTGGTAACTGGTTTTCTGATTGCTATATATAGATCCTTGATGGGAGGATTTAGAGGATAAACAGAAAAAAACTTTCATTGAACAAAATTTGGTCCCTATTACAAATACTCAAATTTTGCATACACCATCGTTATGTAGCGTTAGTGTGATAGAAGCATCCAAATACTCACAGTGACATATTCATGCAGTCCAAATAATAGCGAAATGGTTGAAGGTTAGTATCCAATTATGTTTCCGCATATTTAATTTTCTAGTACATTCTGGTTGCATGCACGTTATTTTGATTATGATTACGTTCAAATAATTTACATTTTATTCCAGTACCATATATTTTCTGATTAATAGAGAGCCAGATATTGTGAAGAATTTTATCTTGCAAACTCTCCATCTTCAAACTCAGGATAAAAAATTTGACTTGTTTCATATGGCAGAAGGGGTATTGCCAGCTAGTTTCAAAATCGTTCTTGATGCAGTCAAGAACTTGGAATCTTTAATAGCAAACTTCGGAGAAACGACCATTGGGAGGGTTTCACCGGTTGATGCTGGGTTTTGGTGGATACTTTTGCTCCAAGCATACACAAAGCCTACCGGAGACACTACTTTGGCTAAACTTCCAGAATGTCAGAAGGGTATTCGCCCCATTCTCAGTTTATGTCTTTCAGAGGGGTTCGATACGTTTCCAACTCTGTTGTATGCTGACGATTGCTGCATGATTAATTGTAGAATAGCAATTCTTTCACATCATGTTTAGTCTTGTTGCTATTTCTATCTTGCACACCTTAAATGGAAGCTATCCATAAAATTATGAATTATTACTTCATAAAAATACTGTGTTACCTTCAAAAGTTAAAAACGTCTATGGAGGTCCTTGTCTTTGAATCTACTTTTTTTAAAAAAAGAAAGTTTTGTTTTGTAATTTTTTTAAATTTCTTTAAAGGACCATAAACCAATTGCATCTCTAATTAGTTTCTTGTTGAGAGTGTAGCCTTGTTCTCTTCTTTGTTATAAAAAATGAGGGAATTGGAAGTTTACAGTAACAATTGTGGGTGGCTAAGTTGATTACCGTGTGAACATTAAATTTTTTCTGCTATAGGCTTTTATTTCTTTTTTCAAGTCTAAATGATTGAAGTGGAATCAAGTAGCCAAGAACATTGTTCATCATATGCAGGTCACATTTTTCTACCTTTTAATTACTAGCAGAAGAATTGTACTTCTCATCTATGAGTTAATAATGACTCAAATCTTATGTTCTTTTTTGGTTAACCAATGCATGAATTTGATTTTCTTTACTGTCTTCTGACTAGCTGTCTATGGTTTCAGGGTGTTTTTGGGTATGTAGAAATTCAGGTCCTTTTCTTCATGGCGTTAAGATGTTCCTTAAATCTGCTTCAGTACGATAACGAAGTAGATGGATTTATTGAAAGAATTGTGAAGCGCCTTCGAGCACTAACATTTCACTTGCGAAACTATTTTTGGATGAACATGCAGCAACTAAATGCTCTCTACAGATACAAAACAGAGGAATATTCTGAAAGGGCCAAGAATAAATTCAACATTATGCCAGATTCCATCCCCAATTGGATTTTTGATTTCGTACTAGCTCGGGGCAGCTCTTTCATTGGAAATGTCGGCCCTGCAACAATGGATTTCAGATGGTTTGCCTTGGGCAATTGCATGGCAATTCTTTCATCCTTGGCCACTCCTGACCAATCGACGGCGATCATGGATCTGATAGAGTCCAGATAGGAGGATCTGGTTGATGAGATGCCATTGACAATATCTTATCCGGCTTTGGATAATGAGGAGTGGAAGATCATAACCAGATGTGACCCAAAGAACACTGGATGGAGATATCACAATGGAGGATTGTGGCTAGGTATGCTTTCCAAGTATAATTGTGTTTATAATTGATGTCCTTAATCACAATTCTCTCTTTTCTTTATGACAGTTCAGTATATGAGCTGTCTGTCGATGCCTTGAGTGCAATTTTGGAGTCTTCTGTCTATGCATAAATTTAATAAATCATGTATTCATACATGTTTATAACTTGAGATCATGTTGTTCATGCAGTTCTGTTATGGCTTCTAACCGCTGCATCTATCAAGGCGTGCCGGCCTGAGATTGCAAGATGGGCAATTGCGCTTGCATAGGCCAGATTGTTGAAAGACAACTGGCCTAAGTGTTATGATAGAAAGCTCGGTCCGTTCATTGGAAAACAAGCAAGAAAGTTGCAAACATGTCCCATCGCTGGTTTTTTGGTAGCAAAGGCAATGCTTGGAAATCCTTCTCACATGAACATGATCGCTCTGGAGGAGTACGACCAGTTTTTGTAGGCTAACTTATTTACCGTAATAGGTTTTCTTGTAAGATTTGCTAGAAATAATACTTTCTTCAACTTTGCCTTCTTGTTTTTCACTAAATCTCCACAATCAATCACACACTCAAGTACATTTTCAATTGGTTCTACAAAAACCATCTGTCATGCTGCTGTAAGCCCAAATTCATCTTATTGAAGAATATAGAGCTTGGTTCAACTTTGTCTTCTTGTTGTTCACTATATCTCCACTATCAATCACACCCTCAAGTACCTTTTCAATTGGTTCTACAAAAACCATCTGTCATGCTGCTGTAAGCCCAAATTCATCTTATTGAAGAATATAGAGCTTGGTTCTGCAAGTGGCTTTGAAATTTTTGAACTAAGCTTTCCATACAGGGGCAAGGGATGATTGTGTGACAATTTTCTTCAAACTTAAATTCCCTTATCTAGCTTTCCACTAAATAACTCAAATGACAGAAACTGATGCATTAGCTTCCTTTTAATTTTTTTTCCAAGATAAGATTGGCATTTTCCCTTGGTATCTCCAACCTTTTTGGTATTGATTCCACCACAAAGAATCAAAAACTCCTTGGCCTAACAGACACTAATTCAGCTTGTCTTTCATGGGCACATTAGCATAAAGCTAACAACAAAAACGACAGATACAGAACAACAAATAAAAAGGGCACAAATGACACTACAGAACAGAAGAAGCTGCTAAAATATTTCTACACTACATCATACTCAAACTAAATTTGTACTTTGGATTAGGAGTACACCTTATGGATGTTTGGCACACCGTATTGTATTGTCTTGTATTAGTATTGTACAATACATTATTTGACTTTGCACCTATTAACATGTTGTATTACACTATACAATGTTTATTTACCAATGTATTGTATTGTGTTAGTATTTTAACTTTAAATATAGTAAATTTAGCTAATAGTTTTGGGATATAAAGCCAGGTTCAAGATCCGGGTCGAAATTCGAGGGCAAAATTGGGGTCAGGATTCGAGATCGGAGTCAGGGCCAGGATCTAGGATAGGGATTAGGGACAAGGAGTGGGTTCGAGATTCAGGATAGGGGTCGAGGTCTAGATTCGAGACCTGTGTCAGGGTCGAGGCTGGGATTTAAGGTCAGGGTAGAGATTGGGGATTGAGGTCGGGGTTGAGATTTGGGACTGGTGTCGAGGTTGGGGTTGGGATTTGGGACTGAGGTTAGGGTTAGGATTTAGGACAAGGGTTGGGGTCAGGATTGGGGGACCAAGATCAGGGTTGGGGTGGGGATTCAGGACCAAGGTCGAGATTCAAGATTGCGATTTGGAACCAGGGTTGGGGTCAAGGTCAAAGTTGAAATTCAAGACTGGGGTCAAGGTCGGGATTTGAGGTCAAGATTTGAGGTTGGGATTTAGGACTGGAGTTGGGATTTAGGACCATAGTCAAAATCGAGATTCAGAAGTATAGTCAAGTCAAGCTTCGAGATTGGGATTAGGGGTTGAGGTTAAGATTCGAGGTTGGGGCTGGGATAGGGAATTGGGACATGGCTTGGGGTCAAGATTCAAGATTGGTATTAGGGTTGAGGCTGGAATTCGGGGTCAAGGTTTGGAGATGGTGTTGGGATTCTGGGTTGGGATTCAGGACTAGGGTTGGGCTAAGAATTGGGGACCAAGGTTGGTGTTGAGATTTGGGACCGATGTTGAGATTCGAGGCAAGGATCGAGGTTGAAATTTGGGGTTGGGATTCTGGGTCAAGATTCAAGACCAGGGTGGGGTTGGGATTCAGGTCCAGGGTTAAGGTTGAAGTCGGGGTTCAAGATCGAGATCAAATTTTATGGAAATGAATCATGAGCCTAAATTATGTCTACGTTCATTTAACTTATTATCAGTTTGATCCACCTTTAAGCTCTTTAAAAAAAAAATTCCTTGAAGGATGAGACTCGAGAGAATGTATTAAGTATGAAAGGGGAAAAAATAGAACAAGAACCAAATAAGGAGAGAAAAGTCTCTTGAAGCCTTCACCTCTATGTGATGTTCTAAGAAAGAATTCATATACTATTCAAAGTGAAAATTATGTCATTAAATGAGATGCATATATATATATATATATATATATATATATATATATGAGCAAGTTTTTATTGGTAACATTTTTATAGTTATCAATCAAATTACAAAAATAAATACATAATTTATTGGGATATTTATGATTTTATACCTTGTATGTTGAGTTTATAAAAATGTAACCCTCTATTTTGAATGTTTTTAAAACTATACCCCAAATTTCAAATCCATTTCAAACCTTGAATCTTTTCTAGGTCAAAAATTGATTTTGATATATGAATGTTGATGATTTTACCCTTTGTAGCTTATAGATAAACTTGTCGTAAAATACTAATTAGAATAAATTACATTGATACCTCTTGTGTTTTACTTAAATTACAAAGACAACTCTGTACCAAAACTAATCATATTGATAACCTTTGACTATTCATAAAAATTACAGAGAGACCCTCTCTGTTAGTTGACTATAAGTTAACTGTTAATTTTGTTTAAAATACTTAAAATGCCCCTCTATCCATTAAAAATAACTTTAGTTATTTATGTGGCACAAATGACGATTTTACCCTTCTTTAACATTAAAAATAAATTCAAACAATTTGTAAACACTTGTTACTATAAATTTTACTCTAATGGAAGATAAAACGTTGTTTGTTCTTTTTCACTTTCTCAAAAGTAAACAATTATATTCAAAACAAGATAAAATATAAAGATTAAAATTATATGGTCTAAAAAATCCCACAACTAATTCCTCAAAGTAATCACAACAACACAAACTAATTAGAAGTACACTTCAATTGCAACAAAATTAAACAATTACAACAAAAACAAAACTAACTAATTCTAACAAAACAATAATATAATTATAAAAAAATGGTTCTCTTTTTTTTTTTCATAAACTAACTAATTCCAACAAAACCAAAAAAGTTCTTACTTTCTCTTAGTGTTCTATTTTCATTAAAGATAAAGAATTTATTACAAAATTATAAAAACATAAATGAAAAACAAATATTTTTTAGGAAAAAATAAAAAAAAAACCAATATATAACTTTAAAAATCCTAAAATAAAAAAAATAATAATGTAAAAGATCATATACAAGTCTTAAAAAATAGATATAATAGGGTAAAAAAATTTGCCTCTTTCTCTAGGTAGGGCACAGATGGGTGAACGACAAGAGAGGGGGGCCAAAAGGGCCGATTGGGGTGGCAACCTAACAGGGGGTGGAGGGCAACAGGGTGGGGGGTTCGACGGGGGGGAACCGGGGTGGGGCGGGGCCGGGGGGGGGGTGGTGTTGGGCTAGACAAGCAAGGGGGTGGGCGAGGCTGGGTTCGACGAGAAAAGAGGGTTGGCAAGGTTGGGCTTGATAGGACAAGTGGTTGGCAGGGCTAGGCTGGGCTCAAAAAGCAGGGGTCAGTTGGTGTTGGGCTCAACAATAATGGGGTTGAGTGGGTCTAGGTTTGACGAAAATAGTGACGGGCTAGGATGGGTGGCATGGTGGTTGGTCAACTGGGGTGGGTGCTGGCCAGACGCAAGGCAAACAAAAGTTTAGGTAGTCAACGAAAGATAGAGGGATGGTTGGGAGGAGGAGAGGGTCAAGTGGAAAAGGGGGAGGGGAGGTTTTTTTGTTTTGGCTGCTGTTAGGGTCTTTTTTTTCCAAGTTAATGGCTGAGATTTGATATTTTAGGTCAAAGACTAAGATTAAAAAGGTTATTTTCATCGATTCAAACAAAAAATTTAACAGAATTAAGTCTACAGGATGTCAGTGTGATTAGTTTTGGTTTAAGAGGCGTCTCTATAATTTGGTAAAATATAAGGGGCATTAGTGGAATTATCCCTATTACCTAAAATATCACCCTTTGAAATTTAGTTTGAAAATACTAATTTTTGACTTTCTCTTTGTTTAAAAATTACACCTAATTCATTGTTAGTCACATAACCATCTTAAAGGTGGGGGATTTTGAAAACTGGCTTTAAGAAAAAGCTTTTTTGGCAAAATGACCCTTTTTTTTTGCAGTTTTTTGACATCCAAAAATAAGTTTTTTGGGCATAAAAATTGGTCCAGTTTTTTTTTTTTTTCCACTCTGTTGAGGTTCTTTTCTTTGCTACAAGTCTTTTTCTTATTTTTCTGCAAAAAACTGGAGCAATTTTACTGTACAAAAAAACGTGTTTTTTAGTGTAAAGAAAAAAAGAGGTCATTTGTCCAATTCAAAATTTTTTTTTGGCTCTTTTATCAAAATATCCCATCTTTTTTTTTTAAGTTGTAAAGCGATGAAGAAATGATGACAAATACGCGAGGAACTTATAACAATTTATTAAAAAAAAAGAAAATAAATCGAGAGAATTTCGTTTTCCATGCCACGGATTAGGGGTGGGAATTGATACTATAAGAGAAATAACCATGATTTTTTTTTTCTGCTGAAGATAAAAACCCACTGATTGATGATATGATGAATCCTGTAATTTTCTTGGTCATTAACATCCATGGCTCTTAAATTTTTGGGTCTTTCCTACCATGCCTTCTTAACCTTAAAAATCAACACTTTATTCTTAAACTTTCAGGACTGATCACTTTACCCCTTGAGTAATAAAAATCACCACTTTGTCCTATAAACTTTTAAAATTCTTCACTTTAGCCTCTGAACTTTAGATTTTCCTTTCAAATAGATGGAGTTAAGCCTTAATTGATTCGTATATAGGTCACATGGTTTGTATGCATACGTCTTCTAATCATTAATATGTAACTCTCATTTAATATATCGATATTGTTCATCGATATATCTTCATCTTTAATAAGTAATTCATTATATTTATTATCTAAATTCAGATATCAACAAATAATAAGGATTTATTAAATTAGTTGTGTATTAAAGCTCAGAAGAAATGTGTAGATAAACCCTTCTTAAATAAGACTTTAGATAATAATAAAAATGAAAATAAAAAATTTAATGAGTGTAAATGTGAAACTAAATTTGGCAGTGATAAAATTTCATTTTTGTCCTTACAAGTGACCCATGAGAAAATTATGTTGGTTTAATTCAGTCAATTTGAACATAAAATCGAAACTTCTGGAGACAAAGTGAGGAGTTTTAAAAGTTCATGAGGAAAAGTAATATTTTTCAAAGTTTAAGGGATAAAATGAAGAGTTGCAAAACTTCAGAGGATAAAGTAGAGATTTTTAAAGTTCAAAGAAAAAGTATGAGAGACTCTAAAATTTAGAGGCAATTGGTGCTAATAATCCTATTTTTTAAAAAAGAAACTTACTATTAGGCTTTCTTTTCATTTATTTTTTTTAATTTAAAAAAATGGGCCAAGAAGAAAAAAAATTCTAAATTAGGGGTGTACGATGAACTTATAATATTTCAATTTGAGTTTGTAAAGTTTTATCAAAATTAAGACTTCATATATTGAGTCAAACTAGGATTTTTATTAAAGCTAGGATAGCTCATCCTATAAATAAGTCATTAAGTCTGTACCTTCATATGTTCTTCTTAGGTTCTGTCTGAAAAAATTTCCATTATAAGTTCTATACGATTTAATTCATCTGCTATAACCTTATTGCTCTTTGTCTCTTTGATTGATTGGATTTGAGTTTCACTTTCAGATTTTTTTTTCCAGTTATTTTTGGCATTCTTTAGGCGTTTTCGAATCAAGTTCTTGTTGTTTCAAATATCTAGTTTTGGTTGGTCCAAAAAGAACTGTTTAATTATATCTGTTTGTTTCCTATAGCAAGAAATAACGGGAAAAAACGCAGTCCCATTTTCTTTGTTTATGCATTTTTTTTTTTCCTACAAACAAGCCATTATGTATAAATAAATAAGCCACGAATACAGTACTTAATATGAAATAGGATTGATGAATTGGTGTTAATTATTTTCCCATGAGAATTATGAATTGTTTTTATTTGTTGCTCATGAACGTCCTTTTTTTATAAACCCAAAATAAATTTGAACAATAAATACTTGAAGAAGAGAAAACTCTAGTATATTATTGCTTTTCTTTTTTCTTGGAAGCATATTTTTGCAATTAAAGACAACTACTTAAAATCAAATAACCATTATCCTTATTATATTTAATTAAAATATAAAATCAAATCCTATCCTATCCTAAAAGTACATTATCTACCAAGAGCTTATATAGTCACCCAATCTAAACCGGTTTTGTTATAGTGTTGTCTCTTTCAAAATTTAAATTGTAACGATATTTTCAACTCAAAATCGAACTGGCTATCCAAAGGCCCTCTAAAATTCAATCGAATCCTAGTTTTAAATTCCTATGTTAATTGGTGTTTTACTCTTCATTGTTTCCTTAGTGGGATTATGATTGATTATTTACCTATAAATATGGCACAATGTTGAGGCCGGGGTACAGGGCTAAACTTGGGACATATTTTTACGTCTTCTTTTCAGTCTGGTATGGAATTCTCAGTCTTTTCTTTTTAGTTATGTTTCTGATATAAGGTTTTGTTTGTCTATGAAATCCATCCATGTTCTGTTTCGCTTTGTTTGATTGATTGCACTTGAGTTCTTGCTTTTTCTCTTTCGGCTTCTTGATTATGTGTTCTGTTTTTGTTGGTTTCTTGGTAATTACCCTAATCAGCTTTATTTTTTCCCAAACCTAAATGTTCACGTGATACAGTTTCTAAATGATTTAGATTGCCTTGATTTGGTATCTAAACGGATAAATTATGTATAACTTTCATCATTACGGGTTGCTGCTTTTTACTAGTAAAGCATGTCTGGCTTTACTTATTATTATTACTATTATTGGAGGATTGCTCACTAGGTAATTAATTAATTTTAATTGTTAGTGAATGTCCCTATTTTCATCGGTAGAAAATAAATTTGAAGACGAGTAAACTATATTTAGAAGTGGTGCTACGCATGGCATTATATTTTCTTTTCTTTTTCTTCTTACCATGAAAATATACAGTTGCAATTAATACGCCTTCTTTTACCGTATTTTTACAAAAATCACATATACGAAAAACAAGAGAAGCTAAAGAGCACAGTATTTTTTTTTTTAAAGTTCTATCATATATATATGTTGTTATGAGTAGTGAAGAAGTTAATTCAGAATAATTGCGTGGAACCTTTGATTACAAATAGTTAACTCTATTTACTTAATTGGATTATATGTAGCTTTTTTCGCATCTCATGCTGCTTTGCTTTCAGCAGAATGAACGACGTTTTCTTTGTTTCAGCTTCTGAGACTACTTCTGGTTAGGCATCAAGCATCTCAATGATATATGTATATCGACATAAGACAGATGCATAGTTATATAGGGCAAACAGCAAATTCAATGTTGACTCAGAAATTGAAAACTCACTCGGGGATGGAACGGTGGTCCACATTGAATTTGTTCTTTGCCCTTTGTGAGTGTTCTTCCGGATTGCGTCGATATATTTATTGGACTACTGCAAGTCGCACTGGAAGGCAACGTAACTTCTCATGTGAAAGCTTCAAGGCATGAAGGCGTTTCACTACTTGTTCAACAAATTCTGTCCCCTCATCATCTTCCTAAGGTGAAAAAAGGTAAAGTACATCTTGAAGCCATGAAGAAAAGAGCATAAATTGCAATGGGTAACCCTGAAAACAGGGATAGAGACAGAAAAATCAGTCAGGGGATGAGAGCGTGACTGAACTAATAAGATGATGTAAATAAACAATTTTATGGGGAGTGCAAAATACAATTTTAAAAGGAACAAAATAACAATTTTATATACAAATTTAAAAGAAAGAAAAAAAAATTCAGGTAGGAGGCTGCCTAGGTTGTTTCTTGGGCTCACTAAAGTGAGCATAACATTTTTCCTAGTACTACGTCGTAGAATATATATTTGAGGCAGTTCTCCAATGTTGTGGCGTAGCCTTGTTTTGTTATCTAAGATGACAAAATATAATAAGAATATTGGTATTTTAGATAGTTACGGGCCTCTGTTAAGAGACTTAGGTACTGCTTTGATGTCATCATTTTGTAAGTAGAGGGTGTTTTGGTTGGGAAAAGAGGAGGGCCTTATATTAGTAGTACTACACCACCACCACCCGGTTGCAGACTAGAGAAAGCAATGTTGACTCTAAAAACGACAAGAATAACAAGCCCTCCTTTGCAATGTTCATCCAAAGAAATTTCAGAAGACTTGTTATATGCCTTCCACGTGACTGTTAATGCTTGCTTTGCAAGGTTGTCTTCAAGTATTTCTCAGTCTTTTATATTTTTGCTTTTTTAGCTATGTAGTCGTTTTTTGCCCATCCCTTTGCACGTTTCTTCTTGGTCGCTTTCTCCTTTAGCGGCGTTTATCGTTTTATCATTGCTTTCTTCAACAGTCGTTTTAGTTTTAGTCGTTTCTGAATTTTAATCGTGACATTGTCGTTTATGTGTTTATTGTCGTTTCTTCAATTCTTGGTCTCTCAATTTATTATCATTTATTCATTTATCTATTGTATATTGTTGTTTGGTACTGTTGTCATAACTTTCAATTTTGTTGTTTCACCTTTTTGTCCTTTAATTATTTCATCGTCGTTTTGTGTCCTTTTGTCAATTTTTTTTTTTTTTTGTCGTTCTTATTTTCTCGTCGTTTGCACATTCTTCGGCATTTTCAGGTTGATTTCGTTTAATGTATATTCTTGTCACACGGCGCCTTTTTTAAGTTGTTCTTTTGCCGTCGTTTACACTTTTTTGGTCGTTTTGACAATTTTTTTGTTTATCCTAAGCACTTTGGCTGTAGCCGTATAGAGTACCCTTAAAAAAAATAAAATAAAATTAGCGTGCTGTATGGAATACCATTGTCCCACAGTAACGTAAGACTTCAAGTTCTTATAGAAAGGACAGAATCAATGAGAAGCGTATTTATCCTAAAAAATTACTCCGATAACCCACCCAACTTCTTTCTCACATTTTCTCTCTGATGAGAAATTTCATTACATAATCTTTTTTTTTTTTTTTTTTTGCAGGACAGATAAGAATCAAACTAAAAATGCTCATAACTGGCACAAAAATTTCTACCTTTATTGATAAAACCTCGAACTTTACATGGGCAAACTCGCTGACTTATGCGCAATATGTCAATAAACAATTCTGAGTCATACAGGGAACAAACACAGGACAATAACAACCACAAATAATTGCAGAGTTCAACCATTGTTTTTCATACACTGGTAATAAGAGATGATCCATGGAACATAAACATCATGAACTTCCTGTTTATAGACCTCTCCTCTGTCCCTGTCTATGGCATAGCACACATGCACAGTATCATTCACATTGTCCAGCACATGCACAAAGAACCCCGCACCAAGATCCGCAATAACCATGCCATTGCAGCCACAAGTATGAAGCAGACCCTACATTGATTACACCCTTTGAGATATCCCAAGTCTGTTCATGCACATCACTATCAAAAAGTGGAACATAGAGGAAGAAAACAAACGGGTGAAGAAACCAAAAGGAGTTAAGAAAGAAAGCCAATAAGATGCAACATGTTTAATCTATCAGTTTTATAGCACCTTGGACATGATAAGGTGAAACAGAAAGTGATTTTTAAATTAAATTGAGTAAAAGTATATGGTTCAATAGTTATTCTATATTTCTTTGGACGACAATTATAATCAACCCCAACCTATTTCCTTCTGCCTCTCTGTCTTGTAGTCACATATGTGACTGGTTTTGATTAAAAAAGTTGATCACATCTTTAGGCCTTGTTTGGTAGGAGGGAAAAGTGGAAGTATGGAATAGGGTGGACAAATTAGTTGATAGATTTTAAGAGTTATGGTTGTTCGGTGGGAGAGACTAGAGAAGGGAGTGGATTGAGTGAAGGATTCAAGGTCCTCCATGGGACTTCAATTTTGTTCTTTCCAAAGTTATAGGGATTGGAGGAGGGAATTCCTTACCGGACACTATAGGAGAATGATCGTCTCTTACTATCCATTTTTCTCATAAAGAGGTTATATACTTTTCCTTCCTATTCTTTTTCTCCTCTAGCAAACACAACCTTAGAGTCAAAGACAAAAGAGTTTCCACCCACATCTTTTTATTTGCAGGGGTACTTAAAAGTAAAGAAGGACAAGAAGATACAATATTGGCTATGCTTAACTAGTTGAAAAGTTCAAGAACACTGACTGCATGGATGTGTATTTGTAAAACATGAACTACTCTCTTACAAAACAAATCAGAACTCTTCTTAAAACAACAATTGACGGACAGATAGATTGAAGAAATTTGAATACACACCACAGTTGCAGATATTGCTGAGAGCATGAAGGCAATGCCAGTCAGTAAATGAATGGAGATTGTTTCCACAAAAACAGCAGAAAGCAAATTGCGTCTTAGAAGCTAATACGTCATCCTGTGGATAAGCAATAAGATTCTCCGATTATTGCAGTGAAGTTGATCGTGAACTTGTTGAGAAAGTCAATAGACGTGAAGAAGGCATTGACACATCAACGTAATGCAAGGTTCACAAAGCCAGAAACGTCCTCTTGTCTTGCAGTATCAACAACAGAACACACCACTCTAACACAAAGATAAGTAAGCCCGATCGACATATAGTGCCAGAGGAAGGGCCTAAGGCATGTCTGCAAATTTTATTTTATTTTTTCTCCCAAAGCTCTATTAAACTTTTAGACCTCTAATTAAATGTCTTCTTTTCTTAATTGAGTTTTTTAAATTTTTTGAAGCTTCTTTTCTCTGTTTTGTTGCTAAAGAAGTACGAAATAATGACCAAGATTCTTCTTGTTTGGCTTACTAATTTTTATTATTATCATTGGATTGCCGACTGGTAATTAACTGTTTTTATTTGTTACCGAATGCATTATTTTCGTCAGTGGAAAATAATTTGAAGAATAAATACTTGAAGAAGAATAAACTCTGTTTAGAAGTGGCGCTACGTATGACATTATGGTTTCTTTTCTTTTTCTTTTTCTTTTTACCCATGAAAGTATATTGTCTTAATTAATACGCAAAAGTTTAATCTTATTTTACTGGATTTTCAAGCATATCCCATATATTAAAAACAAGAGAAGCTAAAAGAGAACAGGATTTTTTAAAAGTCTTATCATATATACGTACATATATGTATATATATACATATATATGGACATACGTATGTATATATATACAGAGGTATGTCTAGAGAAGATGTTCATGAAAACGGCCGTCAACCTTTGTCCTTTTAGGTGGTTCCGCCCTGGCTTAAAACATATGTATAATAAATAGAAAATAACGGAAGTCACATAGGTAAATATACTTTGTATTAGGTTGTTTCTTGGGGACGCTCAAGTGAGCAAAACATTTTTCCTAGTACCACCTCATTGGATATATATCTAGGTGAGACAGTTTTCAAATGTTCTGGGTAGCCTTGTTTTGTTATCTAAGATGACCAAATATAAGAACATTGGTATTTTAGACAGTTACTGGTCGCTGTTTAGAAACTTAGGCACTGGTTTGATGCCAACATTAATTTGTAATTAGAGGGTGTTTTGGTTGGGAAAAGAGGAGGGCCTTATATTAGTAGCACTGCAACACCACCAACCAGTTGGAGACTTGGAGAAAGCAATGTCGACTCTAAAAACGACAACAATAACAACCCCTCCTCTACTATGTTCATCTGAAGAAATTTCAGAAGACTTCTATATGCCTTGCACGTGATTGTTAATGCTTGCTTTGCAAGGTTGTCTTTAAGTATTTCTCAGTCTTATATATTGTTGAGGGTGAGCTCGGCGCCACCGTTGAGGACACTAACTTCGGTGGTCGGCTAATAAGCTCGGCAAGACTCCGGTAAGCTTGTTATTGGCCCCCGATACATCATGCTTCCTTCCGAGGTGCCTCTCAGGCATCAAGGCTGCGGTCCGAGAAGGCTGCCACCTCGGGATATACAGTAGCTCGGGTTGGCCCAACCTCACTCACAAGCAGGTTGCTACTCACTATTATAGGCCAACACAAGGCAGATACTTTGCCGTCTGATAGAGTCCAATCAGTTGGGCGATGGGTGTGACACTTGTCACCTACTGCCTGACACACCTCGATATGACACATGGGTTGTGGGCAAAACCCACCTTACACCCGATCCAAGTGATGGCCTATAAATAGGATGCATTTATGGCATTCTAGGGAGAGACTTCTTCTTCACACCTAACTAGCTGCCGACCTCTGTCAAGCAAACCCTGCCTTGAGCATCGGAGAGCCCTTGTCTATTGACTAACTCTTCTATTTTCTCCGAAGCATTCCTCCTCTTGTAGATGTGCACGCCCGGGCGGAGGCAAATCCAAGGAGAGGTCAGACCGTGCGCAGCCGCACGTGGGTGTTGATCCGACGCCGGACCACAGTAAGCATCAACATATATGTTTGCTTTTGATCATCTACCAGTCCAGGGAGGAGAGAGGCTATGCCCAGGGGACATTTTTTAAAAACTTATATTTTGGCCTATAGTTTCTAAAAACTTTTCACATATGCCAGCCCTCATCTACAAAATTTTATATATGCCCTCCTCATTAACAAACTTTTTTTTCTAATTTATTCCTGTTAACACTATTTTTTATATGTGCCTTACTATTTTTTGTTTTTATATTTCCTCCATTACAACAATGTTTATTAAATAAATAGATAATTTGAGTAGAACCGTCTTCACCCAGAACAGTCTACTCGCACAATCGAAAATACCATTTTTCTTTTCCTAGGCAAACCATGATATCACCACCGTAGTGGCCCAGCTGGGTTTCGGGACCTGCCCCCAAGGTCGATCGCTACACGACCCGATCTCTGATATGGCATCATGCCTATGTGTTTATTATCATTATCATTCAAAACCCAATTATTGAGTGTTGTCAATTACATTCATTATGAAATTCATTTCATAATCACGGTATATTAAAATATAACCGATAAATCCATTTTCAAACAACCGTTGAAAACATTTTAATAGAAATCCTTTTCAAAGCCAAATCATTTCAAAACCAGGCTACCAAAGAAATAGGATAGAAGTCCTACCTCAATACTCGTGCCGGTGCCCCACACCGTAATCCTGGTCCGCTATACGTTAGCTCCGCGGAACCACGAACGATCCTAGATACAAACTAAGTCGATCAATATCTAGTTCGAGACATTCTATGTTACTAAATCATTTCATGATGTCCTAGTGTGCCATTTGTATCATTAAAATCATTCTATAAGGTTGGGATTTAAATCAGGGTTCAAAACAGTGAAAACGGGTAAAATCACAAAATTTCCCATGCCTCGGTCGGCCTGCCGGAGGCAAAGTTCGGTCGGCCGAACAATTTCCAGGTTCGGCCTGCCGGACTGAAGAACATCGGCCTGCCGATCCCTGTTCCGGCCTGCCAAATTTATAGTCACATAAATAATCATGAAATTTTCTTGATGTTTATAAATGTATTCATAATACATATACGCAACCAAAATAATTATAAATGTCAGTTTATTTATTTATTAATAATATGTACAATGTTACAGCTTTTAGGGCACTAAACCCAACAGTCTCTCTGGTCTCTTCACACTTCTCTTGCGATTTCGACTCTGTTCGTGATAGAAGGTTTGTTTGTTTTATGTCACACAATCATGTTCCATTGTTCTTTCTGTTTGATTATTTGATTGGATCTACAAATTATATTTCCTTTCTCTTGTTTTTGCCTTTCGTTATTGTTACCATTCTTATTAGTGTGTCGATTATATGAGAATCGATGTTCTTACAGATACACTTTACAATCTCTGTGACTTTCCGGTAGAAGATTTGCATCAAGTTCGCAGACAAGTGAGCATAATTGACATGCTAATTTAGTTTCAAAATAGCCAAAGAATCAATCAATGACTGTTAGTAGATATGCTTCTTTAGGACAATCAAAACAAGTTCCTCAAGAAATTACTAGTGATGAAGTTTCTCAAGTGAATTAACCTTAGTAAAAAATATTATCATCAGAGTTCGAATCCTATTAATAGAGTGTTTAAGAATATAGTTGGAACATATTGTAGCAGTTGCAATTAACTTATTAGTTTCAACTAGGTTGCCAAAATGAAGCCTAAACTGAATGGATTTCTTAGTACTGTGCAATGGTGATGATGCCAATTTTCTTTCCTTTAAACTTCACAAAGAAGAAGAAAATGAGTTAAAAATGAAAAAAAAAAAGATAACATAAAGTGGACCTGACCAAAACCTCTAAATTAAACAAAGAACCAAGAAAAAAAAGTGCAGTGATGCCAATTAATTACAGAAGTCTTCTCTAGTTTTTAAAACTGAAAAATTGTGTTTCTTGTAATACATCACCAACTATGTGGAATTTGCTTTCAACGGAAGTATCTTGGCGCAATATAACCAAAAGAGAGCCTCTTTATGGGTTTTCTCAAAAGCTACTTTTGTTTTCCTAGGTCCAAAAATATGCTTCTAGAAGTGTTTGGATAAACTACCAAAAGTGCTTTTACTCTCCAAAAATGCTTTCAATCAAAGACATAAAACATAGCTTTTCAAAAAAGCCTTTCTGAAATAGACTTGAAACTTATATCAGAATATCAATAATACATTATAAGCTTAAATATAAGATTTTTGTAAACTTTTAAAAGTAATTGAAACTATTTTGACCCATTAAAGTTCTTAAAAATATGGTTATAAATACTTACTAAAAAGCTACAGCTTTTAGTTATCTTCTTCTATGGACTAAAAGCATAAATAAAAGTTATGCCAAATAGGCCCTAAGTAGAACAGACCAAAGCCCTCTTTTTTAGATTTATTACAAATTATTATATTTAGAAAAAAAATCTGTTTTGTTAGGCTTGGACGACATGAAAACAGGAAAAAGTAAACTTGAACGACAAAAAATGAGAAAAACGATTACAAAAGTACCAGTGGAAACAAAATTGTAAAACGACAACTAAAAGGGCAAGCGATGAAGAAATGACGACAAAATACCCTAGGAACTTATAACAATTTATTAAAAAAATAAAAGAAAAGGAAACGAGAGAATTTTGTTTTCCATGCCACGGATTGGGGGTGGGAATTGATACTATAAGAGAAATAACCCCATAAATATATATATATATATATATATATATATATATATATATTATTTGCTGAAGACAAAAACCCACCGATTGATGATATGATGAATCTTGTAATTTTTTTGTTATTAGCACCGATAGCTTTTAAATTTTTAGGTCTCTCTTACTTTGACTTCTGAATTTAAAAATTAACATTTTATCCTTGAACTTTCAAAACTGCTCACTTTTAAAAATCAACATTTTATCCTTGAACTTTCAAAACTACTCACTTTATCTATTTAATAATAAAAATCACCATTTTATCCTGTGAACTTTCAAAACTCTTTACTTTGGCCTCTGAATTTTAGATTTTCCTTGTAAATAGATGGAATTAAGTCATACGTGATTTGTACATAGATCACATAGTTTGTATGTACATTTCTTCTTATCTTTAATATGTAACTCTCAAGCAATATGTCGATGTTGTTCGTCAATATATCTTCATCTTTAATAAGTAACTCATCATATGTATTATCTAAATTCAGATATTAGCAAATAACATGGATTTATTAAATTAGTTACGCATTAAAGATGAGAAAAAAATATGCAGATAAACCTTTCCTAAATAAAAGTTTAGATAATAATAATAATAAAAATAAAAAACTTAATGAGGGTGTAAACATGAAACTAAATTTGACAGTGATCAAATTTCATTTTTGTCCTTATAAGTGACCCATGAGAAAATTACATAGGCTTAATTTAGCCTATTTGAATATAAAATTGAAACTTCCGTAGGCACAGTGAAGAGTTTTTAAAGTTCAGGAGAAAAAGTAATATTTTTCAAAGCCAAAGGGTCAAAATGAGGAGTTTAAAAAATTCAGAGGATAAAGTGGTGATTTTTAAAATTTAAGGGGAAACTATGAGAAACTCAAAAATTTAGAGAAAATTAGTGTTAATAATCTTAATTTTTTTTTGAAAAAAAATTAAACTTACGATTAGGCTTTCTTTTCTTTTCTTTTCTTTTTTTATTTAAAAAAATGGATGTCTACAACTCCTAAACTTGTGGTCAAGGCAACCAAGAAGGAAAAAACAAAAAAATCTAAAATAGTATTTACGAAGAACTTATAATATTTCAATTTGAGTTTGTAAAGGTTTATCAAAATTAAGACGTCATATATTGAGTCAAACTAGGATTTTTATTTAACCTAGGATAGCTCATCCTATAAATAAGTCTTTAAGTCTGTACCTTCATATGTTCTTCTTAGGTTCTATCTGAAAAAAAATTCAATTATAAGTTCTATAAGATTTAATTCATCTGGTATGTCCTTATTGCTCTTTGTCTCTTTGATTGACTGGATTTAAGTTTCACTTTTAGATTTTTTTTTCCAGTTATTTTTGGTATTCTTTAGGCGTTTTCGAATCAAGTTCATGTTGTTGGTCCAAAAAGAACTGTTTAATTATATCTGTTTGTTTACAAATATAGCAAGAAATAACGGGAAAAAACGCAGTCCCATTTTCTTTGTTTATGATTTTTTTTTTTTTACCTACAAACAAGCCTTTACGTATAAATAAATAAATAAGCCACGAATACAGTACCTGACATGAAATAGGATTCATGAATTGGTGTTAAATATTTTCCCATGAGAATTATGATTTTTTTTTATTTGTTGCTCATGAATGTCCTTTTTTATAAACCGAAAATAAATTTGAACAATAAATACTAAGAAGAAGAGAAAACTCTAGTATATTATTGCTTTTCTTTTTTAGTGGAAGCATATTTTAGCAATTAAAGACAACTACTTAAAATCAAATATCCATTATCCTCGTTATATTTAATTAAAATATAAAATCTAATCCTATCCTATCCTAAAAGTGCATTATCACTAAGAGCTTATTTGGTAATCCAATTCAAACCGATTTTGTTATAGTGTAGTCTCTTTCAAAATTTAAATTGTAACAATATTTTCAATTCAAAATCAAACCGGGGCCCTCAAAAATTCAATCGAATCCTAGCTTTAAATTCCTATTTTAATTGGTGTTTTATTCTTTATCGGTTTCTTAGTTGGATTATGATTGATTATTTACCTATAAATATGGCATAATGTTGAGGCCGGGGTACAGGGCTAAACTTGGGACATATTTTTACGTCTTTCTTTTCAGTCTGGTATGGAATTCTCAGTCTTTTCTTTTTGTTTATGTTTCTGATATAAGGTTTTGTTTGTCTATGAAATCTATCCGTTTCACTTTGTTTGATTGATAGCGTTTGAGTTTTAGCTTTTTTCTCTTTCAGCTTCTTTATTATGCGTTCTATTTTGGTTGGTTTCTTGGTAAAACCCTAATCAGCATTATTTTTTCCCAAACCTAAATGTCCACGTGATACAGTTCTTAAATCAATTAGATTCCCTTGATTTGGTATCTAAAGTGATAGATTATGTATAACTTTCATCATTACGGGTTGCTGCTTTTACTAGTAAAGCATGTCTGGTTTGACTTATTATTATTATTATTATTGGTGGATTGCTGACTTGATAATTATTTAATTTTAACTGTTACTGAATGTCCTTATTTTCATCAGTGGAAAATAAATTTGAAGACGAGTAAACTATATTTAGAGGTGGTGCTACGTATGGCATAATATTTTCTTTTCTTTTTCTTCTTACACATCAAAATATATAGTTGTAATTAATACGCCTTCTTTTACCGTATTTTTACATAAATCACATATACGAAAAACAAGAGAAGCTAAGGAGAACAGGATTTTTTTTTTTTTAAGTTCTATCATATATATGTTGTAATGAGTAGTGAAGAAGTTAATTGAGAATAATTGCGTGAACCTTTGATTACAAATCGTTCACTCTATTTACTTAATTGGATTATATGTAGCTTTTTCTCTCATCTCTTGCAACTTTGCTTTCAGCAGAATGAACGACGTTTTCTTTGTTCCAACTTCTGAGACTACTTCCGGTTAGGCATCAAGCATCTCAATGATATATGTATATCGACATAAGACAGACGAATACTTATATAAGGCAAACAGCAAGTTCAATGCTGACTCAGAAATTGAAAAGTCACTTGGGGATGGAACGGTGGTCCACATTGAACTTGTTCTTTGCCTTTTGTGAGTGTTCTTTTGTGTTGCGTCGATATATTTATTGGACTACTGCATGTCACACTGTAAGGTAACGTAACTTCTCATGTGGAAGCTTCAAGGCATGAAGGCTTTTCACTACTTGTTCAACAAACTCCGTCCCCTCATACAAGGCATGAAGGCTTTTCACTACTTGTTCAACAAACTCCGTCCCCTCATCATCTTCCTAAGGTGAATAAAGTACATCTTGAAGCCATGAAGCAACGCACATGAATTGCAATGGGTAGCCCTGAAAACAAACAGAGATAGAGCCAGAAAACTCAGTCAGGGGGTGAGAGTGTGATTGAGCTAATGAGATGGGGTGAATAAAGAGATGTAAAATTGACATATAATTTTAAGGGGAATGCAAATTTTTTTAAGAGTGACAAAATACAAATTTTATGCGATTTCATATACAAAATTAAAAAGGAAAAAAACTAAGATTCAGGAGTTCGGCCTTCCACCCTCATCCTTGGTGGCTCTGCCCCTGTCTGAATAGCCAAACAGAAGTCACATATGTAAATATACTTTGTATTAGGTTGTTTCTTGGGGACACTCAAGCGAGCAAAACATTTTTCCTAGTCCTATCTATATATATCTAGGCGATACAGTTCTCAATATTGGTATTTGAGATAGTTACTGGTTGCTGTTTAGAAACTTAGTTACTGGTTTAATGCCATTATTTTGTAATTAGATGGTGTTTTAGTTGGGAGAAGAGGAGAGCCTTATATTAGTACTACACCAACACCACCCAACGGAGACTTAAAAAAGCAATGTTGACTCTAAAGTTCAGAAGTTCATTGTACAAAATGGGTACAAGTACCGACCTAGGTTTGATGTAAGTAGCGATAACTTTAATTCCTATTTATTATTCTTTGTTAAATCATTTGATTTTTTTTTTACGATTCCTTGTGTGTGAATGGTACAATTGTGTGGACGCTATTGATGGAACACATATACCTTGTATTCCATCAAGGCAAACTTCTGAAGTCTATCGCAATCGGAAGGGGTTCCTCGGCATGCACAGTTGGTATGAATTTCAGTTACATATTATCTAGTTGAAAGGGATCCGTACACGACGCACGAATGCTCACCGATGCTCTTTTGGACCCTAATAAAGGGTTCCAAAGGCCTACACCAGGTAATTATAAATTTGTTGTTATCTATTTTTTATAAAATAAATATTATTAAGCCAAAATAATTTCCAACTATTATTTGTAATGTTTAGGTAAATTCTACTTGTTTGACTTATTGTATGCAAATAATGATTGCTTCCTCGCTCCCTATCGAGAAATACATATCATTTGCAATAGTATGAGTCACGATGTGGTGGGCTTCGTTATTCTACTTGTCGCTTCGTAACTATATTGAGGGGACATTTGGTGTGTGGAAGGCAAGATTTCCGATATTGAAGCACATTACCCGAGGGAAAAGCAAGACCTAATTCCTGTGGCGTGTGCGGTGCTGCACAAATACATCCACATGTTCCAGCATCGTGACCCTCCTCTTATCCAATTTTATCTCGATGGAATCTCGGTGTCTGAAATCCCAGTGCAGATTATTTGGTTGAGCAAGGTGTCATACATGATGATTACAACCCTGAAGATCCATCAGTTCGTAAAAATAAAGCCGACCGCTCGGAGATGAGTCGTTTTAGGGATGACATGGCATCACAAATGTGGTCGTCTTACCAACGACAACCATGATTTTGTTCAGCACTTCCTTTATTTGTAACGTGGTTGTCTTATTCTCAACCAATGTCACTGGTTTGTAGTGATTTAACACTCGTTTGTTGTTCTTATTTGTATGATAGTGAATATTATTACTCCTCGTATTATTATTCATACTATTACAAGTATCTTTTTTACTCTTATTAACTTGCCTTTATTAGTGTTATATTTTTAATCTCATACATTAATTACAAACTTTTTTCATTCAATTCTTTTTTTTTATTTTCCCTTCTTTTAACATTTTTAATTACTTTATATTAATTATTTTTGCAGGCAACTCCACCTATTATTATTATTATTATTATTATTTAAGTTTTTGATTTATTTCAATTTACTTTATATATTTTTTCCATTTAAAACTTTTGTTATCCAAATGTAAATTTAGTTCAAACAATAGCTCTTAGCACTCCACGAAACACAAATTCTGTTCAGATTTTCTATTCGGATTAAAAAACAAATTGCACATCTAAACACGGATTACTGTTTGAACCACAGGATTTGAACTTTTCTGCTCAAATCAAAAAGGTTCAAACAGATACAATTTGAACTATAGAACCAAAGGGGCCCTATGTTCATCCAAGGAAATTTCAGAAGACTTCTCATATGCCTTGCATGTGATTGTTAATGCTTGGTCTGCACGGTTGTCTTTTAGTATTTCATTCAGTCTTGGATAATTTAAGCTTTTGATCATCTACCACCAGGCGCCGAGGGAGGCAATAGCCGGGGCCAAATTTTTGAAAATTTGTATTTTGGCCCATAGTTTTTGAAAACTTTTCACATATGCCCCCCATTTGCAGACTTTTTATATATGCCCCTCTCATTAACAAACTTTTTATTCCAATTTATTCCTATTAATATTATTTTTTATATGTACCTTACTATTTTTTTGGTTCTATATTGGCCCATTACAATAATGTTGTTTATTATTATTATCAAAATCATCTTTCATAAGTGTTCTACATTATTTTTTTAATAGACTAAACTCTAAATAGAATATTAAGTCAAAAAGAAACTAAACTGTCAACAAAAGTTTATGTTCATAAAGCAAAAAAATCAACAAAAATGAATACACATATCATTTTAACTATTTTATAGTATTTAGAGTTGAGATATTAAATGTTTCTAAAGTTTTTCACTTTCTTAGCTAGCTTATACGCCCCATGAAGGAAAAAATAATCTTGCTCCGCGACCTACCGCCTTTAAATTGAGCATGCTTGATCTTCATTGATCAAAATCCTTACTAACGACATCACGTGGACCATTTACTTTGTTTGGATAAAGACGGCAAACATCTAAGGAATCTTTTAAATGACTCTTGGTTTTGTGATATGAACAATGGACATCAATGATGGCTTTTAAATTATGTGAAAGTGAGTATTCTTATGCTATGAAAGTGGTGATAATTGATTACATTTTTTTTAAAATTTCCCCTGAACAAGATTAGTTTTATTTTTGTATCCATCTATATCTATTATAAAAAGAAAAAGTGGTTTTTCGCTTTTCAACCAAAACGTTCTCGTTTTGGCTGAAAGTTCCCTTTTTTTTTTTCATTTTCCTTTTGGTTGCTACATGCTTTTGGTGGTAAACAGAGACTTCATGGAATGTGATGGGTGATAGGTGATCTGTGATTATTGTTATTTTGATTTTTTTTTCTTTTTCTCTTTTAAATCTTATTAAATTATCTCTTTTTTTTTTCTCAATTGTGCCTATTACTTTTTTTTCCCAAATGTTTGAATATTTAATTTTTTCCTCTATTTCTACACATATTAATAATGGTTTTTATATATTCATTTTTAATTACTCTATTAATATATTTTTTCTTAAATAAGTCCTCACTTAAATGTTATTTTACTAAACTCTTTCAATATACATCATTATAAATGAATACCATTTCTCTATTTTTTCCGTGTCGAAGCATTTTCTTCTTCAAATTTATTTTACTTAACCATTTTCTCCTCAACTGACACTTTCAATTTTTTACACGTATATTTCATATTAATTTTCTATATAATTTTTTTTGTTAGGGTATATTTGTTAAAATAATTTTTGTCAGAAATGATTTTGTTAGCTCAAGAATGACAACCCGTGAGAGTGTGATGAATTGGGTTTTAAAACTTTTCACAATTATTGGAATTTTCTAATATAATCGCACAAGCAAATTAAACAGTCAATAAGATAAATAATGATTGCAAAATGTAAGTGCTTCTAAATTAAAAGGATTAAGGGAAAGATGATGCAAACGCTATTTATAATAGTTCAACAATATGCCTAAGTCCATTGTCGTCGAGCAAGGCTTAACTAACCTCTTTCACTATAACGATCGTCTTTTCAACACGATCACTCCTTCTACAACACCGATGACTTGGTCCACTCGAGGCCTACCACGACCTCTTACAACATCAATTTTATAGAGATTTACAACATCAATTTTACTATTATAAACACTATTTATAATAGTTCAACAATATGCCTAAGTCTATTGTCGTCGAGCAAGGCTTAACTTACCTCTTTTACTATAATGATCGTCTTTTTGACGCGATCACTCCTTCTACAACACCGATGACTTGGTCTACCCGAGGCTTACCACGACCTCTTACAACATCAATTTTATAGAGACTGACAAACCAAAAATTACCTCAATTTCTAAGGCTTGGTAACCTATCACTTAAAGGATAGGGTTACATTTTATATTTGTTTAAAATATAAATCTAAAGCTATCCTATCCTATCCTAAAAGTACATTATCTATTAAGAGCTTGTTTGATTAACTAGTTCAAACTGGTTTTGTTACATTTTTTTTAGAATTTGAATTGTTTCAATGATTTCAATTCTAATTAGCTATCCAAATACCCTTTAACATTCGATCCAATCCTTTTTTTTAAAATTGTTATTATTTCAATTGGTGTTTGATGATTGGAATGTTTATTGGTTTCTTAGTTGGATTCACGGATGGGTGAACGACTGGGGGGCCGACGGGCCCCATCAGCCAACCGGGAGAGAGGCTTGAAAGGGGTGGGGGGCAACAGGGTGGGGGGTTCGACGAAGGGTTGACTTGGGGGGTGGGGGGGGAGTTGGCCTAGACAGGAAAAGGGGCAAGTGGGGTTGGGCTTGACGGGAAGGGGGGATGGCGTGGTTGGGCTTGGTGGGAAAAAGTGCTGGCAAGGCTGGGCTAGGCTCGAAAAGCAGGGGTCGGTCGGTGTTGGGCTCGACAGGAACGGGGTCGAGCGGGCTGGGCTTGATGGGAATGGTGGTAGGTTGGGATGAGAGGCCTGGTGGTTGGTCACCCAGAGGGGACGTTGCCCAAACGAGGTGGATGAAAGTGCAGATAGTTGCCGACTGATAGAGGGTCAAGTGGAGGAAGGGGGAAGGGGAGGGTTCTTTTTTTTTTTTGGCTGTTTTTTGGGTTTTTTCTCCAAATTAATTGCTGAGATTTGATTTTTATGTCAATGAATGAAATTAAAAATGGTATTTTCATCATTTCAGATAGAAAAGTAAAAGAGTTAAGTCCAGGGGATGTTATTGTGATTAGTTTTGGTTTAAGAAGTGTCTCTATAATTTAGATAAAATATAAAGGGGTATAAGTTTAATTTACCCTACTACCTAACATATCTCCCTTTGAAACTTAGTTTGAAAAGTACTAATTTGTGACTTCTCTTTGTTTGTTTAAAAATTGCATCCAATTCATTGGTAGTCACATAATCATCTTAAAGTTGCAAAGGTAATTTGTTAATTTTAAAGTTAAAATCTACTATTGGCCATAAAACGGTATATAATTTGACATCTATTTTAAAGTTCAAAGATAAAATCTTGAGATATTACTATTTTGATATAATCAAAGTAGAAAATTAAAAATAACCCCATATAAATAACAAATAATTATGTAGGATTTTATTACCGAATTAATTATAACCACTTAATCACATATATATTATAATGTATAGAAAAATAGTAGAGTGACCATTAAAATAACATATACACACACACACACACAGAGGTCTCTATTTTCTCTAGTTCTATTACATTTAGGACCCTTTTTTTCTCTTCAACTCAGACTAACTTTCTTGTTGAATTAATATTCTTTTATTAATTTGGAATCTAATTTAAAATTTAAAGGTATAATCTTAGAGTGAACATTAAAATCAAATATATATACACACACACACACATATATCCTATTTTCTCTACTTCTATTAAATTTAGGACGTTTCTTTTCTCTTCGACTCAAACTAGCATTCTTGTTGAATTAGGATTCTTCTATTAAACGGTATATAATTTGATATCTATTTCAAAATTCAAAGGTATAATCTTAAAGTGAAAAATAAAATAAAAAATATATATGTATAATATATATACGTCCATATGTCTTTATTTTGATATCTATTTCAAAATTCAAAGGTCTTTTCTTTTTTTTTATTTAAAAAAATGGATGTCTATTACTCCTAAACTTGTGGTCAAGGCAACCAAGAAGAAAAAAAATCTAAAATAGGGGTGTATTTACGACAAACTTATTATATTTCAGTTTGAGTTTGTAAAGGTTTATCAAAATTAAGACTTCATATATTGAGTCAAACTAGAATTTTTATTAAAGCTAGGATAGCTCATCCTTCATATGTTCTTCTTAGGGTCTGTCTGAAAAAAATTCCATTGTAAGTTCTAAAAGATTTAATTCATCTGGTATGTCCTTATTGCTCTTTGTCTCTTTGATTGATTGGATTTGAGTTTCACTTTTAGATTTTTTTTTCCAGTTATTTTTGGTATACTTTAGGCGTTTTCGAATCAAGTTCTTGTTGTTGGTCCAAAAAGAACTGTTTAATTATATCTGTTTGTTTACAAATATAGCAAGAAATAACGGGGAAAAACGCAGTCCCATTTTCTTTTTCTTTGCTTATGATTTTTTTTTTTTTTTTTTACCTACAAACAAGCCTTCATGTATAAATAAATACATAAGCCACGAATACAGTACCTCATATGAAATAGGATTCATGAATTGGTGTTAATTCTTTTCCCATGAGAATTATGAATTGTTTTTATTTGTTGCCCATGAATGTCCTTTTGTATAAACCGAAAAAAAATTTGAACAATAAATACTTGAAGAAAAGAAAACTCTAGCGTATTATTGCTTTTCTTTTTTATTGGAAGCATATTTTTAGCAATTAAAGACAACTACTTAAAATCAAATATCCATTATCCTCGTTATATTTAATTAAAATATAAAATCTAATCCTATCCTATCCTAAAAGTACAATATCACTAAGAGCTTATTTGGTTATCCAATTCAAACCGATTTTGTTATAGTGTAGTCTCTTTCAAAATTTAAATTGTAACAATATTTTCAATTCAAATTCGAACCGGCTATTCAAAGGCCCTCTAAAATTCAATCGAATCCTAGTTTTAAATTCCAATTTTAATTGGTGTTTTACTCTTTATCGGTTTCTTAGTGGGATTATGATTGATTATTTACCTATAAATATGGCATAATGTTGAGGCCGGGGTACAGGGCTAAACTTGGGACATATTTTTACGTCCTTCTTTTCAGTCTGGTATGGAATTCTCAGTCTTTTCTTTTTGTTTATGTTTCTGATATAAGGTTTTGTTTGTCTATGAAATCCATCCGTGTTCTGTTTCACTTTGTTTGATTGATTGCGTTTGAGTTTTAGCTTTTTTCTCTTTCAGCTTCTTTATTATGCGTTCTGTTTTGGTTGGTTTCTTGGTAAAACCCTAATCAGCATTATTTTTTCCCAAACCTAAATGTCCACGTGATACAGTTCTTAAATGATTTAGATTGCCTTGATTCGGTAGCTAAAGTGATTAGACTATGTACAACTTTCATCATTACGGGTTGCTGCCTTTTACCAGTAAATCATGTCTGGCTTGACTTATTATTATTATTGGTGGATTGCTGACTGGGTAATTAATTAATTTTAACTGTTACTGAATGTCCTTATTTCATCAGTGGAAAATAAATTTGAAGACAAGTAAACTATATTTAGAGGTGGTGCTACGTATGGCATTATATTTTCTTTTCTTTTCTTCTTACACATCAGAATATATAGTTCTAATTAATAAGCCTTCTTTTACCGTATTTTTACATAAATCACATATGCGAAAAACAAGAGAAGCTAAGGAGAACAGGATTTTTTTTTTTTTTAATAAAAAAAGTTCTATCATATATATGTTGTAATGAGTAGTGAAGAAGTTAACTGAGAATAATTGCGTGGAACCTTTGATTTCAAATAGTTCACTCTATTTACTTAATTGGATTATATGTAGCTTTTTCTCTCATCTCTTGCTACTTTGCTTTCGGCAGAATGAACGACGTTTTCTTTGTTCCAACTTCTGAGACTACTTCCGGTTAGGCATCAAGCATCTCAATGATATATGTTTATCGACATAAGACAGACGAATACTTATATAAGGCAAACAGCAAGTTCAATGCTGACTCAGAAATTGAAAAGTCACTTGGGGATGGAACGGTGGTCCACATTGAACTTGTTCTTTGCCTTTTGTGAGTGTTCTTTTGTGTTGCGTCGATATATTTATTGGACTACTGCATGTCACACTGTAAGGTAACGTAACTTCTCATGTGAAAGCTTCAAGGCATGAAGGCGTTTCACTACTTGTTCAACAAACTCCGTCTCCTCATCATCTTTGAAAAAAGGTAAAGTACATCTCGAAGCCATGAAGAAACGTGCATGAATTGCAATGGGTAACCCTGAAAACAAACAGGGAAAATCAATCAGGGAGTGAGAGTGTGATTGAGCTAATGAGATGTGGTGAATAAAGAGATGTAAAATTGACATATAATTTTAAGGGGAGTGCAAATTTTTTTTTAGGAGGGACAAATTACAAATTTTATGCAATTTCATATACAAAATTAAAAAGGAAAAAAATTAAGATTCAGGAGTTCGGCCTTCCACCCTCATCCTTCGTGGCTCTGCCCCTGTCTAAATAGCCAAACAGAAGTCACATATGTGAATATACTTTGTATTAGGTTGTTTCTTGGGACACTTGTAACGCCCCGGAATTTATTTAATGTTATTGTAATAAAAATGATAAATTAGTGTGCCATAATTAATGTTTCAACATTAATTTGATTATTTGGTTGAATTTTGAATTTTAGGTTGTTTTGTTAATTTGATAAATTCAAATGATTTCTTATTGTTTTAAAATAATGTTTTGAGTTTTAAAGCACAACAATTTGTAAAATGTTAAAAATATTCCGTTTTACAAAACCGTGGGTGGCATATGGTTTTCGCACAATAAAATCGTCCACCGTTTTTCTCTATTTATTCTCTCTCCTCTCCCTCTCTCTTCACTCTCTCTCCTCTCTCCCGTGACTCTCTCACTCTCTCTCATTTTCTCTCTTAGTTCCCCCTCTCTCTTTCTATTTCTCCTTGAAATTTTGAATCAAAATTCGATCCAAGCTTCGGGTTAACAAGGAGGAAGCTCGAGAACGAGATTTGGCTATCAAAAACGTGGATTTAAGGCTTCGATTCAAGGTTAGTTTTGAAATTTCTAAACTTTTTCTAAAATTTTCAATTTTGTGCATTTTTGAAATCCAGGTTTGTTTGAGCTTAGAAAACATTTGATTTGAGTTAAATGAACTTAGAACAACTAGATTGAAGAAAAACGGATTTGATTCAAGAATTTTCATTTTTCTCCTTATTTTCTCATTTTTGGATTTTTGAGATTTTTGAGTTTAAATATTGTTTAAATGAGTTCAAAAGTGTTCTAGCATGTTTTTCTATCATCTATGCTTGTTTTCTATGCCTAAGATTTGAGAAAACAATGTTAAAATGGATTTTGGGGATCAAACAACCCGTGGCTAGAATTTCTGGGTTTTCCCAGTTCGGCAGGCCGGTGTTCATCTGTCCGGCAGGCCAAACTTGGAAATGTCTGGCCGACCGGACCTGGTTTCTGGCAGGCCGAACTGCACAGTTTGGCCGGCCGAAGTAGGGAGTCCGGCAGGCCGGCCGGGCATGAAAAATTTTATGATTTTTCACCCGTTTTCACTATTTTGAACCCCGATTTAAATTCCAACCTTGTGAAATGATTTTAAAGGTACAAATGGCACACTAGGACATCATGAAATGGTTTAGTAACATAGAATGTCTCGAACTAGATATTGATTGACTTCCGCGGAGCTAACGTCTAGCGGACCGGGATTACGGTGTGAGGCACCGGCATGAGTATTGAGGTAGGACTTCTACCTCATTCCTTGGTAGCCTAGTTTCAAAATGAGTTGGCTTTAAAAAGGATTTCTATTAGAATGTTTTCAACGGTTGTTTGAAAATGAATTTATCGGTTATATTTTAATATACCGTGAACTGAAATGAACTTCATAATGAATGTAAATGACAACACTCGGTAAATGGGTTTTGAATGATGATGAAAATAAACACATAGGCATGATGTCATATCAGAGATCGGGTCGTGTAGCGATCGACCTTGGGGGCAGGTCCCGAAACCCAGCTGGGCCACTACGGTGGTGATATTCTTATGGTTTGCCTAGGGAAAGAAAATGATATTCTGGTCGACCTAATAAACTGTTTTGGGTAAGAACGGTTTTATTCAATGTTTCTTTTAAGTAATTCCTTGAATAATGAGGTTTTCCTTTAGATTAAATAATTCATTAAAATATAGTCCTACTGAGCCTTTCGTTCACGGTTTATTTGTTTTAAACCCTCCCCCTCTAGGTGGATTCTCCTTTAGGTTTGGAGAGGACTCAACGGACAGGACTCAGGAGCAATAGGAGGACTAATAAATTTATTTATAATATTTAATCAAGGCATGTAATGTTTTTATCCTTCTCTACGCTTGGACTGTGGTTGTATTATTATATTGTCATTACAATGTGTGTGCACAAGTTGTGGGTCTGTGGGACCCATACTCGCGCCTCTATTGTTTTATTATTCGTTTAATGATTTCAATTGTTTAATGTGTATGAATTCTTTTATAAAATGGTGTTTTTAAAACTTTCACATTCTTAATATTTAATTTAACCCCAAACTCTTGATTTTAATTAAATTCTTCTTTTAATTAATTTAAATAATCCGTCACGTCACCTCCCGTACTCCGGGGCGTGACAACACTCAAGCGAGCAAAACATTTTTCCTAGTCCTATCGATATATATCTAGGTGATGCAGTTCTCAATATTGGTATTTTAGATAGTTACTGGTTGCTGTTTAGAAACTAAGTTACTGGTTTAATGCCATTATTTTGTAATTAGACGGTGTTCTAGTTGGGAGAAGAGGAGGGCCTTATATTAGTACTACACCAACACCACCCAATGGAGACTTAAAAAAGCAATGTTGACTCTAAAGTTCAGAAGTTCATTGTACAAAATGGGTACAAGTACCGATCTAGGTTTGATGTAGGTAGCTACAACTTTAATTCCTATTTATTATTCTTTGTTAAATTATTTGAATTTTTTTACGATTCCTTGTGTGTGAATCGTACAATTGTGTGGATGCTATTGATGGAACACATATACCTTGTATTCCATCAAGGCAAACTTCTGAAGTCTATCGCAATAGGAAGGGCTTCCTCTCACAGAATATCCTGGCGGCACGTACATTTGACATGAATTTCACTTACATATTATCTAGTTGGGAGGATCTGTACACGATGCATGAATGCTCGCCGATGCTCTTTTGGACCCTAATAAAGGGTTCCAAAGGCCTACACCAGGTATTTATAAATTTGCTGTTATCTATTATTCTTTTAAAAAAATATTATTAAGCCAAAATAATTTCAAACTATTATTTGTTATGTTTAGGTAAATTCTACTTGCTCGATTTATTGTATGCAAATAATGATTGTTTCCTCGTTCCCTATCGAGAAAATGCATATCATTTGCAATAGTATGAGGCACGATGTGTGGGCTTCGTAATTCCACTTGTCGCTTCGTAACTATATTGAGTAGACATTTGGTGTGTGGAAGGCAAGATTTCCGATATTGAAGCACATTACCCGAGGGAAAAGCAAGACCTAATTCCTGTGGCGTGTGCGGTGCTGCACAAATACATCCACATGTTACAGCATCGTGACCCTCCTCTTATCCAATTTTATCTCAATGGAATCCCGGTGTCTGAAATTGATGCTCAGAATGCAGATGATGTGGTTGAGCAAGGTGTGTACATGATGATTACAACCCTGAAGATCCATTAGTTCGTCAAAATAGAGCGGACCGCTCGGAGATTAGTCGTTTTAGGGATGACATGGCATCACAAATGTGGCCGTCTTACCAACCACAACCATGATTTTGTTTAGCACTTCCTTTACTTGTAATTTGGTTGTCTTATTCTCAACCAATGTCACTGGTTTGTACTATTTTAACACTCGTTTGTTGTTCTTATTTTTATGATAGTTAACATTATTACTTCTCGTATTATTATTCATATTATTACAAGTATCTTTTTACTCTTATTTATTAACTTGCCTTTATTAGTGTTATATGTTTAATCTCATACATTAATTACAAACTTTTTTCATTCAATTCTTTTTTTATTATTATTTTCCCTTCTTTTAACATTTTTAATTATTTTTAATTACTTTATATTAATTATTTTTGCATTTTGGCATTACAAACTTTTTGCATTTCACAACTCCACCTACTATTATTATTATTATTATTATTATTATTATTTAAAGTTTTTGATTTATTTTATATATTTTTTACATTTCAAACTTCTGTTGTCCAATTGTAAATTTAGTTCAAACAATAGTTCTTAGCACTCCATCAAACACAAATTCTGTTTAGATTTCTATTCGGATTAAAAAACAAATTGCACATCTAAACACAGATTACTGTTTGAACCACATTGTTTGAACTTTTCTGTTCAAAGCAAAAAGGTTCAGATTTGAACTAGCGACCCAAAGGGCCTATGTTCATCCAATGAAATTGCAGAAGACTTCTTATATTCCTTGCATGTGATTGTTAATGCTTGGTCTGCACGGTTGTCTTTTAGTATTTCATTCAGTCTTGGATAATTTAAGCTTTTGATCATCTACCACCAGGCGCCGAGGGAGGCAACAGCCGGGGGCAAATTTTTGAAAATTTGTATTTTGGCCCATAGTTTTTAAAACTTTTCACATATGCCCCCCCATTCACAAACTTTTTATAAATGCCCCTCTCATTAACAAACTTTTTATTCCAGTTTATTCCTATTAAAATTATTTTTTATATGTGCCTTACTATTTTTTTGGTTCTATATTGCCCCCATTACAATAACGTTATTTATTATTATTATCAAAATCATTTTTCATAAGTGTTCTACATTATTTTTTTAATAAACTACACTCTAAATAGAACATTAAATCGAAAAGAAGCTAAACCGTCTACAAAAGTTTATGTTCATAGAGCAAAAAAATCAACTAAAATGAATGCACATATCATTTTAACTATTTTATAGTATTTAGAGTTGAGATATTAAATGTTTCTAAAGTTTTTCACTTTCTTAACTAGCTTATACTTCCCATGAAGGGAAAAAAAAATCTTGCTCCGCGACTCTCTACCGCCTTTAAATTGCGCATGCTTGACCTTCATTGATCAAAATCCTTACTAACGAGATCACATGGACCATTTACTTTGTTTGGATAAAGACGGCAAACGTCTAAGGAATCTCTTGGTTTTGTGATATGAACAATGGAAATCAATGATGGTTTTTAAATTATGTGAAAATCAGCATTCTTATGCTATGAAAGTGGTGATAATTGATTACATTTTTTTTTAAATTTTCCCTGAACAAGATTAGTTTTATTTTTGTATCCATCTATATCTATTATAAAAAGAAAAAGTGGTTTTTCGCTTTTCAACCAAAACGTTCTCGTTTTGGCTCAAAGTTCTTTTTTTTGGTTGCTACATGCTTTTGGTGGTAAATAGAGACTTAATGGAATGTGATGGGTGATGGGTGATGGGTGATCTGTGATTATTGTTATTTTGATTTTTTTTTTCTTTTTCTCTTTTAAATCTTATTAAATTAAATCTTATTTTTTTTCTCAATTTTGCCTATTACTTTTTTTTTCCCAAATGTTTGAATATTTAATTTTTTTCCTCTATTTCTACACTTATTAATAATGGTTTTTATATAGTCATTTTTAATTACTCTATTAATATATTTTTTCTTAAATAAGTGCTCACTTAAATGTTATTTTACTCAACTCTTTCAATATACATCATTATAAATGAATACCGTTTCTCTATTTTTTCCGTGTCGAAGCATTTTCTTTTTCAAATTTATTTTACTTAACCATTTTCTCCTCAACTGACACTTTCAATTTTTTACATGTACATTTTATATTAATTTTCTATATAATTTTTTGTGTTAGGGTTTTTTTTTTTCCATAAATATGATATATTTGCTAAAATAATTTTTGTCAGAAACGATTTTGTTAGCTTAAGAATGACTACCCGTGAGGGGGTGATTGGGTTTTAAAACTTTTCACAATTATTGGAATTTTCTAATATAATCGCACAAGCAAATTAAACACTCAATAAGATAAATAAGGATTGCAAAATGTAACTACTCCTAAATTACAAGGATTAAGGGAAAGAGGATGCAAACGCTATTTTATAGCGGTTTAGCAACATGCCTAAGTCCATTGACGTGGAGCAAGGCTTAACTCTACCTCTTTTACTATAACGACCATCTTTTTGACACGATAACTCCTTCAACAAACCGATGACTTGGTATACCCGAGGCCTACTATGACCTAGGGGTGAACGGTGGGCGGTTTGATGGTTTTTGGGCGGGTGCGGTGCGGTTTTTTTGGATGGCGGGTTGGCGATTAACCAACCCGCAAACTGCCCACCACATGGCGGGCGGTTTTGGTTTGGTTTTGGGTGGTTGCAGGCGGGTGTGGGCAGGTTGAGGCGGTTTAGACCTATGCTATTGCCCAATGTAATTTTTTGGACCTTTTTTTTAGAAAGTGAAGAAAATTTGTAGAAAATATAAGATGATAATACATAAAGCATTCCCAACAAATTTGATGCTTAAAGACAGTGACCATATTCAAAAGTACAAATTAAGAAACATAATCATTCACTGCAACAAGAAACATCAACTACATATAAAGTGATAAATAAAATCAAGAGTCCATAAAAATTAAAAGCCTATTCACTGGGTTCGAAAATAATAGAATGCTACAAATGAAATGATGAACAAAGTCAAGTGTTCCTTTTCTTTTAGGGCTTTCTCTACTAATTTACTTGATTTGAATTTTGATCACTTCACAAAATAATAGGAGAATTTCCAATTTCTAATATGTCAAGAGGTAGCCGAGCCCATGCTTGAAGTGTTGGATTGTTCAATCATCTCTAAAATAAGAACAAAATCAAATAAATGATAAGTTTTTTTAAAAAATATATATAGGCGGGCGGGTGCGGGTTGAACCCGCCTCAAAAACTTAAAACCAAACCCGCCCACCGAATATATTGGTGGGCGGGTTCAACCTGTCCACCAGTGGGTTGCTAACGTAAACCCGTTTTTTTTTAGATGGGCGGGCACGAAAGCGGGCGGTTGGCGGGTGCGGGGCGGTTTTTGTACAGCCCTACTATGACCTCTTACAACATCAATTTTACAGAGATTGACAAACCAAAAATTCCCTCAGTTTCTAAGGCTTGGTAACCTACCACTTAAGAGGATAGGGTTAGATATTATATTTATTTAAAATATAAAATCTAACATTATTCTATCCTATCCTATCCTAAAAGTACATTATCTATTAAGAGCTTGTTTGATTAACCAGTTCAAATTGGTTTTGTTATATTTTTTTTAGAATTTGAATTGTTACAATGATTTTAATTCTAATTAGCTATCCAAATACCCTTCAAAATTCGATCCAATCCTATTTTTTAAATTGTTGTTATTTCAATTGGTGTTTGATGAATGGAATGTTTATTGGTTTCTTAGTTGGATTCACGTATGGGTGAACGACTGAGGGGGGGTGGGGCTCACGGGCCCCAAAGGCCAATCGGGGTAGAGGCTTGACAGGGGGTGAGGGCAACAGGGTGGGGGTTTCGATGAAGGGTTGACCTGGGGGGTTGGAGGGGTTGTGCTAGATAGGAAAGGGGGCAAGCGGGGCTGAGCTTGATGGGAAGGGGGGATGGCAAGGTTGGGCTATATGGGAAAAAGTGTTGGCAAGGCTAGGCTAGGCTAGGCTCGAAAAGCAGGGTTCGGTTGGCGTTGGGCTCGAAAGGAACAAGGTCGAGCGGGCTGGGCTTGATAGGAATGGTGGCACGCTGGGATGAGAAGCCCAGTGGTTGGTCAACCAGAGGGGGTGTTGACCAGATGAGGTGGACGAAAGTGGAGGTATTCGTTGACTGACAGAGGGGCGAGTTGAGGAAGGGGGAAGGGGAGGGTTCTTTTTTTTTTTCTTTTGGCTACTGTTTGGGTTTTTTCTCCAAATTAATTGCTGAGATTTGATTTTTATGTCAATGAATGAAATTAAAAACGGTCTTTTCATCATTTCAAATCGAAAAGTAAAAGAGTTAGGTCTAGAGGATGTTAGTGTGATTAGTTTTGGTTTAAGGGTGTCTCCATAATTTGGATAAAACATAAGGGGTATAAGTTTAATTCTACCTAACATATCACCCTTTGAAACTTAGTTTGAAAAGTACTAATTTGTGACTTTCTCTTTGTTTGTTTAAAAATTGCACCCAATTCATTGTTAGTCACATAATCATCTTAAAGTTGTAAAGGTAATTTGTTAATTTTAAAGTTAAACTATACTATTGGCCCTTAAACGGTATATAATTTGACATCTATTTCAAAGTTTGAAGATAAAATCTTGAGATATTACTATTTTGATATACTCAAAGTAGAAAAATAAAAATAACCCTATATAAATTACAAATAATTATGTAGTATTTTATATACCCTAATTACAGAATTAATTATAACCACTTAATCACTAAAATATTATAATGTATAGATAAATAGTAGAGTGACCATTAAAATAATATATACACACACACAGAGGTCTCTATTTTCTCTAGTTCAATTACATTTAGTACCCTTTTTTTATTTTCAACTCAAACTAACATTCTTGTTGAATTAGATTCTTCTATTAATTTGATATCTAATTTAAAATTTAAAGATATAATCTTAGAGTGAACATTAAAATTAAATACATATATATACACACACATATATATCCTATTTTCTCTACTTCTATTAAATTTAGGACGTTTCTTTTCTCTTCGACTCAAACTAGCATTCTTGTTGAATTAGGATTCTTCTATTAAACGGTATATAATTTGATATCTATTTCAAAATTCAAAGGTATAATCTTAAAGTGAAAAATAAAATAAAAAATATATATGTATAATATATATACGTATATGTCTTTATTTTGATATCTATTTCAAAATTCAAAGGTCTTTTCTTTTTTTTATTTAAAAAAATGGATGTCTATAACTCCTAAACTTGTGGTCAAGGCAACCAAGAAGAAAAAAATATCTAAAATGGGGTTGTATTTACGACGAACTTATAATATTTCAATTTGAGCTTGTAAAGGTTTATCAAAATTAAGACTTCATATATTGAGTCAAACTAGAATTTTTATTAAAGCTAGGATAGCTCATCCTTCATATGTTCTTCTTAGGGTCTATCTGAAAAAATTTCCATTATGAGTTCTATACGATTTAATTCATCTGGTATGTCCTTATTGCTCTTTGTCTCTTTGATTGATTGGATTTGAGTTTCACTTTTAGATTTTTTTTTTCCAGTTTTTTTTTGGTATTCTTTAGGCGTTTTCAAATCAAGTTCTTGTTGTTGGTCCAAAAAGAACTGTTTAATTATATCTGTTTGTTTACAAATATAGCAAGAAATAACGGGGAAAAACGCAGTCCCATTTTCTTTGTCTATGATTTTTTTTTTTTTTTTACCAAGAAACAAGCCTCTATGTATAAATAAATAAATAAGCCACGAAAACAGTACCTGATATAAAATAGGATTCAAGAATTGGTGTTAATTATTTTCCCATGAGAATTATGAATTGTTTTTATTTGTTGCTCATGAATGTCCTTTTTTATAAACCGAAAATAAATTTGAACAATAAATACTTGAAGAAGAGAAAACTCTAGTAGATTATTGCTTTTCTTTTTTCTTGGAAGCATATTTTAGCAATTAAAGACAACTACTTAAAATTAAATATCCATTATCCTCGTTATATTTAATTAAAATATAAAATCTAATCCTATCCTATCCTAAAAGTACATTATCACTAAGAGCTTATTTGGTTATCCAATTCAAACCGATTTTGTTATAGTGTAGTCTCTTTCAAAATTTAAATTGTAACAATATTTTCAATTCAAAATCGAACCGGGGCCCTCAAAAATTCAATCGAATCCTAGCTTTAAATTGGTGTTTTATTCTTTATCGGTTTCTTAGTGGGATTATGATTGATTATTTACCTATAAATATGGCATAATGTTGAGGCCGGGGTACAGGGCTAAACTTGGGACATATTTTTACGTCCTTCTTTTCAGTTTGGTATGGAATTCTCAGTCTTTTCTTTTTGTTTATGTTTCTGATATAAGGTTTTGTTTGTCTATGAAATCTATCCGTGTTTTGTTTCACTTTGTTTGATTGATTGCGTTTGAGTTTTAGCTTTTTTCTCTTTCAGCTTCTTTATTATGCGTTCTATTTTGGTTGGTTTCTTGGTAAAACCCTAATCAGCATTATTTTTTCCCAAACCTAAATGTCCACGTGATACAGTTCTTAAATCAATTAGATTCCCTTGATTTGGTATCTAAAGTGATAGATTATGTATAACTTTCATCATTACGGGTTGCTGCTTTTTACTAGTAAAGCATGTCTGGCTTGACTTATTATTATTATTATTATTGGTGGATTGCTGACTAGGTAATTAGTTAATTTTAACTGTTACTGAATGTCCTTATTTTCATCAGTGGAAAATAAATTTGAAGACGAGTAAACTATATTTAGAGGTGGTGCTACGTATGGCATAATATTTTCTTTTCTTTTTCTTCTTACACATCAAAATATATAGTTGTAATTAATACGCCTTCTTTTACCGTATTTTTACATAAATCACATATACGAAAAACAAGAGAAGCTAAGGAGAACAGGATTTTTTTTTTTTTAAGTTCTATCATATATATGTTGTAATGAGTAGTGAAGAAGTTAATTGAGAATAATTGCGTGAACCTTTGATTACAAATCGTTCACTCTATTTACTTAATTGGATTATATGTAGCTTTTTCTCTCATCTCTTGCAACTTTGCTTTCAGCAGAATGAACGACGTTTTCTTTGTTCCAACTTCTGAGACTACTTCCGGTTAGGCATCAAGCATCTCAATGATATATGTATATCGACATAAGACAGACGAATACTTATATAAGGCAAACAGCAAGTTCAATGCTGACTCAGAAATTGAAAAGTCACTTGGGGATGGAACGGTGGTCCACATTGAACTTGTTCTTTGCCTTTTGTGAGTGTTCTTTTGTGTTGCGTCGATATATTTATTGGACTACTGCATGTCACACTGTAAGGTAACGTAACTTCTCATGTGGAAGCTTCAAGGCATGAAGGCTTTTCACTACTTGTTCAACAAACTCCGTCCCCTCATCAAGGCATGAAGGCTTTTCACTACTTGTTCAACAAACTCCGTCCCCTCATCATCTTCCTAAGGTGAATAAAGTACATCTTGAAGCCATGAAGAAACGCACATGAATTGCAATGGGTAGCCCTGAAAACAAACAGAGACAGAGCCAGAAAACTCAGTCAGGGGGTGAGAGTGTGATTGAGCTAATGAGATGGGGTGAATAAAGAGATGTAAAATTGACATATAATTTTAAGGGGAATGCAAATTTTTTTTAAGAGTGACAAAATACAAATTTTATGCGATTTCATATACAAAATTAAAAAGGAAAAAAACTAAGATTCAGGAGTTCGGCCTTCCACCCTCATCCTTGGTGGCTCTGCCCCTGTCTGAATAGCCAAACAGAAGTCACATATGTAAATATACTTTGTATTAGGTTGTTTCTTGGGGACACTCAAGCGAGCAAAACATTTTTCCTAGTCCTATCTATATATATCTAGGCGATACAGTTCTCAATATTGGTATTTGAGATAGTTACTGGTTGCTGTTTAGAAACTTAGTTACTGGTTTAATGCCATCATTTTGTAATTAGATGGTGTTTTAGTTGGGAGAAGAGGAGAGCCTTATATTAGTACTACACCAACACCACCCAATGGAGACTTAAAAAAGCAATGTTCTCTAAAGTTCCGAAGTTCATTGTACAAAATGGGTACAAGTACACACCTAGGTTTGATGTAAGTAGCGATAACTTTAATTCCTATTTATTATTCTTTGTTAAATTATTTGATTTTTTTTTTTACGATTCCTTGTGTGTGAATGGTACAATTGTGTGGACGCTATTGATGGAACACATATACCTTGTATTCCATCAAGGCAAACTTCTGAAGTCTATCGCAATCGGAAGGGGTTCCTCGGCATGCACAGTTGGTATGAATTTCAGTTACATATTATCTAGTTGGGAGGGATCCGTACACGACGCACGAATGCTCACCGATGCTCTTTTGGACCCTAATAAAGGGTTCCAAAGGCCTACACCAGGTAATTATAAATTTGTTGTTATCTATTTTTTATAAAATAAATATTATTAAGCCAAAATAATTTCCAACTATTATTTGTTATGTTTAGGTAAATTCTACTTGTTCGACTTATTGTATGCAAATAATGATTGCTTCCTCGCTCCCTATCGAGAAATACATATCATTTGCAATAGTATGAGTCACGATGTGGTGGGCTTCGTTATTCTACTTGTCGCTTCGTAACTATATTGAGCGGACATTTGTGGAAGGCAAGATTTTCGATATTGAAGCACATTACCCGAGGGAAAAGCAAGACCTCATTCCTGTGGCGTGTGCGGTGCTGCACAAATACATCCACATGTTCCAGCATTGTGACCCTCCTCTTATCCAATTTTATCTCGATGGAATCTCGGTGTCTGAGATCCCGGTGCAGATGATTTGGTTGAGCAAGGTGTCATACATGATGATTACAACCCTGAAGATCCATCAGTTCGTAAAAATAAAGCCGACCGCTTGGAGATGAGTCGTTTTAGGGATGACATGGCATCACAAATGTGGTCGTCTTACCAACGACAACCATGATTTTGTTTAGCACTTCCTTTATTTGTAACGTGGTTGTCTTATTCTCAACCAATGCCACTGGTTTGTAGTGATTTAACACTCGTTTGTTGTTTCTATTTGTATGATAGTGAATATTATTACTTCTCGTATTATTATTCATACTATTACAAGTATCTTTTTTACTCTTATTAACTTGCCTTTATTAGTGTTATATTTTTAATCTCATACATTAATTACAAACCTTTTTCATTCAATTATTTTTTTTATTTTCCCTTCTTTTAACATTTTTAATTACTTTATATTAATTATTTTTGCAGGCAACTCCACCTATTATTATTATTATCATTATTATTTAAAATTATTATAAATGGTTACAGTCCCTGAGTCAGAATGTAACGTATCTTTTACGAATACCATCACGTAAAAAGAAAGAGAGAAAACTTCCTCTCACTGGAAAACATACTTTATTGACTCAGAAGATCAAGAACCAAGAATTTAACCATTCTAATGGATTCAGGTACGCTTTCGCTATAATTCTTGATGAATTAACATGAGTCTTGGGATTTCATGATGGTTTTCATTAGTAGAATTTGTTCCAACAAAGGCCACACCATTAGACAAATGTTTTGAGTTCCAAAAAGTGTCTTTAAAAAGCTCAAGTTTATTTATTTATTTCTGTAATCAGCAAATAAACTATATGACAAAGAAATACAAGGAGGATGTAAGGACAAAAAGAGCAACAATCTAGCTTATAGGGAAACAAATAAATTATTGTCATCCCATGCCTCTTCACCCATCGAAAAGACTTTCAGATTAGCTAAAATTAACATTTTAAACAAAAATTTATGAGGTTGCTTGGAAATAAAATATATAACCTACCCAATCAATATATATATATATATATATATATATATCAACTTATCCAACACTCGAGTTAGTTTGGGTAACATTATTAAAAACATAAAAATTAAAACAAATAATTCAACTTGGAATAAGAAATAAAAAAATTAAAATGCAGACACATTATATATCCAAGCCTAGTTGGCAAGTTCAAACCTAGTCCAATCTCTTAGAAGCTATAAGCTTACGATAAATAAAACTAATAATTCAAACTCATGTTCATTATCTTACGGATTCTTGTTCAAGCCATACTTAAGGGCCAACTGAGGCAAATTAGTAAAAGAAAAACTGATTTTAAGGTTTTACATGAGAAAATAGCATTTGAGAAGGCTAAAAAAAAAAAAAGATATTTAACTAAGGTGGGGAAATATTTGGGTGGCACTTGAAGCTGAACTACAAGTAAAAATAAGTGGAGGGAACATTTGAGAAAAGTCAAAAGTTCATATTATAGGAAAAATATTATTTTAAAGAGATGCATTAAGAAATACAAGACTTCAAAAGAAAAAAAAAAGTACAAAAATACTCATTTCCATGAAGATGTGTGTCTCGGTCTAATATTGTACACATAAATAAGTAGAGCACATTTCAACGAAAATCTTGTGAGAAAAAATCAAACAGAAAGTCGATTAGTGATAAATATGAGTAGGAAAAAGATGTTAAAACTTAGGATAGAATATTGTAAAATATAAGAGCATAGAGAAGAAATGTGAAGGGTGCATTTGCCAATCCCGTTCGATGTATGAGGTGTTTAACAAGTATAGCTAGGACTATAGTTATGATTTAAATATTGTAGCATATGAGAGCTTTGCACTATAGCAATTTTTTTGCTTTTTAAAGTAATATGTGAGAGCTTTACAATATTTGGTAACCATAATCATAATTCTAACCATGGTTGCCAAACACCCGATGGGTTGCCAAATGCTCCCTTCATATTTCTTTACTAAACTCTTATTTTTGTGATATTCTACAGTATAAAGTAAATATAGGTTGTAATGTACAGCTCTCACATGCTACAGTAAATCGCTTCAATTTTTAGTTCTAACTGTATTGCCAAATGCACCCGACAAAAGTAGAACTAAAAAATAAGAAGAGAAAAATGTATTCAATCAAATCAAAAGATATTAAATGGGAATATATTTTGGAAAAATTTGTTTAATTGAGCAAAAATCAGTATTTGTGAAGATCATTTTGACAAATATAATCTTTGAAAATTGTAGCAAAAGCATTAAAGCGGAGGCATATTCGTAAATTTAAAAACACATTTCACTAGAGGCACGTTAGAATAAATAAATACTTTGAAAGATTATTTGATAAGGAGAAATTAGAATTAAAAGGCACTTTAATGATACACTAATTTAAAAGTACGCATTCTGCGTGAGCATATTAAAATGTTAAAAAAGCTAAAAAAGTTAGGAAAAAAATAAATATGTATGAATAAAGAATAAAAATGTGAAAAAACAAATATATATATAAAAAAGACAATAATGGAAAAAATGAGATAACAAATAAAGAAGAAAAAGAGAAAAAAAAACCCTGAAAAGTAAAATAAAGGGAAGGAACATTTCAGAATGAGAAAAGGAAAGAAAAACATTTCAGAAGGAAAAAAAAAACATTTCGGTAGCCTTAAATTGGAAAAAAAACCGTTTCGAAACCAAAAAGGAAACGTTTCGACTAAAATGAACAAAATATTTCATAAAAAGAGATAACAAAATGTTTCGAGTTTCGAGATAACAAAATGTTTTGAGTTTTGAGCGTAAGAAGAAAAAGTGAAAAAAAAACTGAAAAGTAAAAAAAAGAAAAGAATGTTTTAGAATGAGAAAAGTAAAGAAAAACATTTCAGAAGGAAAGAATTAAAAAAATATTTTGGCAGCCTTAAATTGGAAAAAAAAAACATTTATAAAACCCACAAAGGAAACGTTTCGGCTAAAAATAAAAAAAAAATCTTTCATAAAAAGAGACAACAAAATGTTTCAAGTTTTGAATGTTTCATAAAAGGAGATAACAAAATGTTTCAAGTTTCGAGGTAACAAAATGTTTCGAGTTTTGAGCGTAAGAAGAATAAGTAAAAAAAAAGTAAAAAGTAAAAAAAAAGAAAAGAATGTTTCAGAATGAGAAAAGGAAAGAAAAACGTTTTAGAAGGAAAGAATAAAAAAAAAAATTTGGTAGCCTTAAATTGGAAAAAAAACATTTAGAAACCCACAAAGGAAACGTTTCAACTAAAAATGAAAAAAAAATATTTCATAAAAGAGATAACAAAATGTTTCAAGTTTTGAGCGTCATTCTCTTTATATATATGTTAAAGATTTGAGATATATAATATATGATTTTAGTAGTTAAAAGAATAAAAGATGAAAAGGTAAACAAAAATGAAAAAAAAAAATATAAAAAGCAAGAAAAGAAAAGACAAAGAAAGAACGACAAATGTTTTGAATAGTACGAGAGAGGGAAGTTTCGTTAGTAACATAACTAGAACTCTTGTTACATTTTCAATATTCTCTTCCTTGCTTTTTTCATCATATGGTTTAGTTAGTTCTTGGATTATTGCTTCAAGCAATAAAGAAAGTTGAATCTTTGTGTAGATAAACATAGGCTCAATATGGAGGATTTTGTTTATTCACCACTCCTCAATGAGGCAAGAAAGGTTTTGAATGAAGCCGTGGTATTTTTCTAAGGAATACCCGTTGGAACAATCGCATCTCCGAACAACAACTCAACTATGATCAGGTGTTTGTCTTTTCTTAAAATGTACATTTCATTTTTAGGTTCTAATTCTCCTTCTCACCTTGTAATAAAGATATTAATTATCTTGCAGGTGTTTGTGAGGGATTTTATGAACGGTTTCTTTACAACCGTTTATTAAAATGATGAAGGGTTTATTTTAAGACCATTATAACGGTTGTCTACATTATACACACTTATGATCTCATATTTAAGTACCCATTAAATTACAATTGATTCCTCTTTGGTAACTAGTTTTCTGATTGCTATATATAGATCCTTGAAGGGAGGATTTGTAGGATAAGCAAAAAAAATTTTTCACTTTGGTCAACTAATAGCATCAATGGGTAGAGGTTAGCATCCAATTATGCTTCTGCATATTTAATTTTCTAGTGCAATCCGGTTGTATGCGTGTTATTTTAATTATGATTACGTTCAAATAATTTACATTTGGTATCAAGAGCCATATTATACTTTGTCTTGATGCTTAGAGCATGTTTTGGATATGTTTGAGTCTTTAAAGTTTATGTACGTTTGGTGTAATTCTATGAACCTTGTTTTTTCATCATTTTTTTTTAAAAATAATGTTAAAATCATTAAGAAATTGAATTTTTATCAATACTATGATTTGAAACGTCACAAATGGTGCTACAGTGAGTGAGAATGAGTTGGGTTTCAACTGAGTCTACAACCGGGTCAAAATAACCTAGTTGGAGGTTGAAGATGACAAAAAGACATTAGGAGGGAAAAATGACATCTTTTTTTTGTGTCTTCAGTTTTCCTGTCATTTTTCTAATAAGGAAAATAACATGTTGTTTTTAGGCTAAAAAAGTAGCGCTAGGGACCAAAATGACACGTCATTTTTCCTGTTGAAGATGCAGTCATTTTTCGACTATTTTTGAGATTTTTTTTTTGGTATAATTTTGCATATTTATTTTGGAATGTTGCAAAATTTAATTTTTCCTAGAATTTTTGTAAAATTTAAAATTTTGTCATTAGAATTAGATAAAATTTTGAAAAAAATTACTTTTGTGCTAGAATTTATTTAATTCTTGCAAATAAAGTCATTTTAGCATTCCTCAAGATATGTTTAGTGATTAGATTACTAAAATTTATGTCGTTTTAGTAATTCATAAAAAATACATGTTGACATTTATAAAATAATATTTGTAACTAAAATACCAAAATTATTAAATTTGGAAATTTTTGGTAAATTACTTTAGAAATGTATAAAGTTATTTATTTATTAATATTCCTAAAATAAAATAATGGATATTTTAATACCAAATTTGTTAAGGATTGATTGAATTTGGTAATTTATTTTAGAAATAATTGATTTATGCATAATTAATTTTTGTATATATATCTGTAAAGTGACATATTGATATATGCATTAGTAAAAATAATTTTTATACATAAAAATAATTGTCTAGTGAAGTATATATTTTTGAATAATTAGAGAGTAGCCATAATATCTTTGATTATACAAAATTATATTAAGTGTTTGAATCATGTATGGTAAAAGGACATTAAATTGTCATTAATCGTATGCAATATGATAAATTTTATCCCACATGAAATTTTATTATATTTAATATGATTAGTTATGATGATGTATCAAATTATTTTTTCTTAATTTACCCACAAAAATAAAAATTAAGGAATATAATTTGATAGTGTCATCATGAAGATGTATGTATCTATTTCAATTAAAAAAATTTAATCCACAGGCAATTTTTATGTCATTTGATACATATTTTTTGTTGCATGTATTCACATTAGTAAAACATGACATATAGCATTATAGTCACAATTTAGTAATACAAGCATGTATGTTTAATTGTGCAGCAATACAAACTATGAACTACTCTGAGTTTAAGTGCGATATTCCTAAACTTAAAGGTGATAGTTATAAGGTGTGGAATGAGAGAATTCTCCTTCATTTGGGCTAGATGGACATGTTAGACATGTATGCTCTAAGGAGTAAAAATGTAATACGTTTTTGGAGACATTTTTATCAATAAAGAATTTATTCATTTATATATACCAAATATTGTCCTCTTTACGTTTATATTTGTTGAATGTATGATAAGCAAACAGTAGTCTGAGACTATCAGTCTAAACCTTAAGAGTTGGGCATATGATGGGATGATTATGCGGTAGACACGATTCTTAAGGTGATGGTCTAAAATATATGATCCGCAATCGAGGGAATAAAGTTGGGCGCTTTATTCATGTAAAGATTGTTATGTTGTCTATATCCCTTTTGGGAGATGGTTTGTCTTGGCCATCGGAGTTGGACTCCGTGAATAGAAACATTGGCGCGTTGTCATAGGTGACGATGTGTTGGATCGGGACATAAAGTGAATTGATTTGGATTAATAATTCTGTCTTGGCAAATCGATTCACTTTAGACAATCATTTGTATTGTATCTTAATCCTGAGATGAATAATGGGCCCGTTGTCTCGACTTGTGTCTTTTGATGTACCAATGGGTGACTCCCACATCTCTATAGTGGCATGCATACCGGTACGTTGGAGGCATGACTCTTGGTAGCGTAGAATTGTTATTCATAGCTATGGAATCCATAGCTCCTCTTTAGGAGTAATGATATCCTCTTATATGCGTTGTCCTGTAATTGGAAAACTGGAGCGCTCAACCATTTGGATACATAGGTGTAACCGAATGGTATACTATCTTTGGATGGTAAGTTTTCTAATGGTGAGACAATGGAACGTAAGATAAAAATAATCGGGAAGGTAAGACAGAACTTGTCCTTAAGCCGGTTATGGATGATCATATGGGGATGCGATACACTATGATATGTCATGGAGACTTAGCTACACGAGCTTCGTAATTCTATAAAGTTCGAGAGTGCAGCTCCAAGCTTTTAGTGGAGTAGCGTTGGAGTTGATAATTGTGAAATGTATATCTGGGATATTGGGTTTCATAATTATCATGAGCTTGAACTTTATAGGTCCATTTTGGTCCCCTTTGCTAGCTCACAAAATCCTGTAACGACACGGCGTGCTTTTCCAATAATTGGTGACTTATGTCGGATTTATCAGATTGGTTTAAAATTTATAAGAATCAAATAATTCATGTCTGTTTATCGGTTGAATTAATTATGTAAGAAATTAGTTCAAGATGAACTTGTTGAATTATGGCGTTCGGATAATTCTTGTCTGTTTATCGGTTGTTTTAATTTTAGACAATTAGAACAAGATAAACTTGTAGAATTATTGTGAATTGATTTATTTTCTTAGAGATTATCTTGATAAAGTTTGTTTTGATCAGATATCTTTTCTATTGGGCTATTTGAATCAAAACTGAGACTTTATCCTTTAGAATCTCGGGTGGAAAATAAAAGATTCGCGGAGATTTTTTCTCGGCAGTTCGGCCTGCCTATCAGAAAGTTTGGCCTGCCGAACTGGCCAGTTTGGCCTGCCTATCACACAGTTCGGCATGCCGACCGCGACAGTTAAGATTACGCGTTTTTCACGCGTATCTTATCAGATATTGATCCGAACTTGATTCTGTTTCGATTTTTGAGACCTAATCTGATATGGACTGACCCCAAGGACCAATAGGTATAAAAAGGGAGTGAGTCTAATGATTTACTCAGATCAATTTGAGAGATTAAGAGTGATACTCTTCTAGTGAGCATCTGAAAACTCCCTGAGAGCTTTTGTTCACAAATCACGAACACTAGCTTTGGGTTCTCTCTATTGGTTGGAAGGAGAGTCACCGGTGGAAGAGCTGTACGTGTGAGCCCACACTCACTCTGGTTGTGGATAGAGAATAGCAAAGAAGACCAGTTGGTTGAGACTCTTCTGGAACGTTACTTCTCTACACAGGTCGCGGAGGTTCTTCGGCACACTGAGGTTAGTAAGATCTGTTTAATTTATACATATAACATGTCAAACTTGTGTTTTGGAAAATACTCTGATGAAAAAATTTTAAAATTCCGCTGCGCACTTTGTTTCCAACAGGACATTGATTATGCTATCTGTAAAGATGAACCACCTGTCATTATGAAAACTAGCGACCAGATGATGTTGATAAATATAAGAAATGGGAGCGATCTAATCGTCTATATGTCATGTTTATAAAGACTAAAATCTCGGCTGGAATTTATGGTTATTTGGAACAGTATGGCAATGTGCGAGCTTTGATGAAGGCCATTGATGCGGAGTTTGTATCATGAGATAAAGCTTTGGCAAGCACTTTAATAACGAACTTTTCATCCATGAAGCTCATCGAAATTCATGGTGTACATGAGCACATCATGCAAATGAGGGATATAGCAGCTCAGTTCAAAACTGTTAAGGTTGAGATGTTTGAGACTTTCCTTATGCACTACATCTTGAACACTCTTCCACAACAATGTAGACCTTTCAAAATATCCTACAACACACATAAGGATAAGTGGTCTATCAATGAGTTGATGACCATGTGTGTTCAGGAAAAAGAAAACTTGTTATGGAGGCAGGAGCAAGAGTGCATCTTGCAACTCAAGGGAATAAGGGGCAAGCCAAGAACAAGGGAAAAGGCAAATTGTCTACACATGCTGATATAAAAAAGGAATCTAGGTACTTATTTTATAAAAAAAAAAAAAAAAAAGGCACATGAAGAAGGATTGTCTTAAATATTAGAAATGGCTTGAGAAGAAATGTACTCAATTCTCACTTGTTTGTTTTGAATATAATATGGTTGATGTTAGCCATAACACATGGTGGATTGACTCTGGTTCTATAATCCATGTCACTAATTCCTTACAGAGGTTGTAAAACCTAAGGAAGCCAGTGGGCATTGAGTAGTTTATTTACTCAAACAATAAGATACGCTCACATGTGGAGGCAGTCAGAATGTGCAAATTAGTTTTAAGTAATGGTTTTGCTTTAGAATTGGAAAAGATATTTTATATTCCAAGTTTTTTAAGAAAATTAATTTTAGTTTTAAGCCTTGTATTATTGGGCTTTTCCTTCAATTTTTCAAATACTATATTCAATTTCCATTATAGATATGAACTTGTTGGAAGTGGTACAATGTCTGATGGTCTTTTTAAAATTAGTTTACAAAATGAAACTTCTTATATTTCTATGCATGTTCATAATAATGCTGGCATTAAGATATGTGTTATGAATGAAGAATCCTCAATGTTATGGCATCGTAGATTAGGTCATAACTCTATTGAGAGAATAAAGAGATAAGTAAATAATGGGGTACTTTGTACTCTTAATTTTATGGACTTTAACACTTGTGTGGACTGCATAAAGGGTAAGCAAACCAATATGTCAAAGAGGTGCCAAGAGGAGTTCAAGCATATTGGAGATCATACATACTGATATTTGTTGTTCGGATATAGACACGTATAGTCAAAAGTATTTCATTACTTTTATTGACGATCATTTACGATATATGTATCGCTATTTGCTTTATAATAAGAATGAAGTTTTAGATGCCTTCAAAGTGTTTAAGGCAGAAGTAGAGAAACAATGCGGTAAGCAAATAAAGATAGTGAGGTCTGATAGAGGTGGTGAATACTATGGTAGATGTATTGGAGATGGACAAGCACCTGGTCTATTTACTAAGTTTTTTCAAAAACATGGGATTGTCACCCAGTACACTATGCCTGGTGCTATAGGATAGAATGGTTTCTTTACAACCGTTTATGGAAATAATGAATGGTTTATTTTGAAACCGTTATAACGATTGTCTGCATTATACACATTTATAGTCTCATATTTAATTACCTATTAAATTGCAATTGATTCCTCTTTGGTAACTGGTTTTCTGATTGCTATATATAGATCCTTGATGGGAGGATTTAGAGGATAAACAGAAAAAAACTTTCATTGAACAAAATTTGGTCCCTATTACAAATACTCAAATTTTGCATACACCATCGTTATGTAGCGTTAGTGTGATAGAAGCATCCAAATACTCACAGTGACATATTCATGCAGTCCAAATAATAGCGAAATGGTTGAAGGTTAGTATCCAATTATGTTTCCGCATATTTAATTTTCTAGTACATTCTGGTTGCATGCACGTTATTTTGATTATGATTACGTTCAAATAATTTACATTTTATTCCAGTACCATATATTTTCTGATTAATAGAGAGCCAGATATTGTGAAGAATTTTATCTTGCAAACTCTCCATCTTCAAACTCAGGATAAAAAATTTGACTTGTTTCATATGGCAGAAGGGGTATTGCCAGCTAGTTTCAAAATCGTTCTTGATGCAGTCAAGAACTTGGAATCTTTAATAGCAAACTTCGGAGAAACGACCATTGGGAGGGTTTCACCGGTTGATGCTGGGTTTTGGTGGATACTTTTGCTCCAAGCATACACAAAGCCTACCGGAGACACTACTTTGGCTAAACTTCCAGAATGTCAGAAGGGTATTCGCCCCATTCTCAGTTTATGTCTTTCAGAGGGGTTCGATACGTTTCCAACTCTGTTGTATGCTGACGATTGCTGCATGATTAATTGTAGAATAGCAATTCTTTCACATCATGTTTAGTCTTGTTGCTATTTCTATCTTGCACACCTTAAATGGAAGCTATCCATAAAATTATGAATTATTACTTCATAAAAATACTGTGTTACCTTCAAAAGTTAAAAACGTCTATGGAGGTCCTTGTCTTTGAATCTACTTTTTTTAAAAAAAGAAAGTTTTGTTTTGTAATTTTTTTAAATTTCTTTAAAGGACCATAAACCAATTGCATCTCTAATTAGTTTCTTGTTGAGAGTGTAGCCTTGTTCTCTTCTTTGTTATAAAAAATGAGGGAATTGGAAGTTTACAGTAACAATTGTGGGTGGCTAAGTTGATTACCGTGTGAACATTAAATTTTTTCTGCTATAGGCTTTTATTTCTTTTTTCAAGTCTAAATGATTGAAGTGGAATCAAGTAGCCAAGAACATTGTTCATCATATGCAGGTCACATTTTTCTACCTTTTAATTACTAGCAGAAGAATTGTACTTCTCATCTATGAGTTAATAATGACTCAAATCTTATGTTCTTTTTTGGTTAACCAATGCATGAATTTGATTTTCTTTACTGTCTTCTGACTAGCTGTCTATGGTTTCAGGGTGTTTTTGGGTATGTAGAAATTCAGGTCCTTTTCTTCATGGCGTTAAGATGTTCCTTAAATCTGCTTCAGTACGATAACGAAGTAGATGGATTTATTGAAAGAATTGTGAAGCGCCTTCGAGCACTAACATTTCACTTGCGAAACTATTTTTGGATGAACATGCAGCAACTAAATGCTCTCTACAGATACAAAACAGAGGAATATTCTGAAAGGGCCAAGAATAAATTCAACATTATGCCAGATTCCATCCCCAATTGGATTTTTGATTTCGTACTAGCTCGGGGCAGCTCTTTCATTGGAAATGTCGGCCCTGCAACAATGGATTTCAGATGGTTTGCCTTGGGCAATTGCATGGCAATTCTTTCATCCTTGGCCACTCCTGACCAATCGACGGCGATCATGGATCTGATAGAGTCCAGATAGGAGGATCTGGTTGATGAGATGCCATTGACAATATCTTATCCGGCTTTGGATAATGAGGAGTGGAAGATCATAACCAGATGTGACCCAAAGAACACTGGATGGAGATATCACAATGGAGGATTGTGGCTAGGTATGCTTTCCAAGTATAATTGTGTTTATAATTGATGTCCTTAATCACAATTCTCTCTTTTCTTTATGACAGTTCAGTATATGAGCTGTCTGTCGATGCCTTGAGTGCAATTTTGGAGTCTTCTGTCTATGCATAAATTTAATAAATCATGTATTCATACATGTTTATAACTTGAGATCATGTTGTTCATGCAGTTCTGTTATGGCTTCTAACCGCTGCATCTATCAAGGCGTGCCGGCCTGAGATTGCAAGATGGGCAATTGCGCTTGCATAGGCCAGATTGTTGAAAGACAACTGGCCTAAGTGTTATGATAGAAAGCTCGGTCCGTTCATTGGAAAACAAGCAAGAAAGTTGCAAACATGTCCCATCGCTGGTTTTTTGGTAGCAAAGGCAATGCTTGGAAATCCTTCTCACATGAACATGATCGCTCTGGAGGAGTACGACCAGTTTTTGTAGGCTAACTTATTTACCGTAATAGGTTTTCTTGTAAGATTTGCTAGAAATAATACTTTCTTCAACTTTGCCTTCTTGTTTTTCACTAAATCTCCACAATCAATCACACACTCAAGTACATTTTCAATTGGTTCTACAAAAACCATCTGTCATGCTGCTGTAAGCCCAAATTCATCTTATTGAAGAATATAGAGCTTGGTTCAACTTTGTCTTCTTGTTGTTCACTATATCTCCACTATCAATCACACCCTCAAGTACCTTTTCAATTGGTTCTACAAAAACCATCTGTCATGCTGCTGTAAGCCCAAATTCATCTTATTGAAGAATATAGAGCTTGGTTCTGCAAGTGGCTTTGAAATTTTTGAACTAAGCTTTCCATACAGGGGCAAGGGATGATTGTGTGACAATTTTCTTCAAACTTAAATTCCCTTATCTAGCTTTCCACTAAATAACTCAAATGACAGAAACTGATGCATTAGCTTCCTTTTAATTTTTTTTCCAAGATAAGATTGGCATTTTCCCTTGGTATCTCCAACCTTTTTGGTATTGATTCCACCACAAAGAATCAAAAACTCCTTGGCCTAACAGACACTAATTCAGCTTGTCTTTCATGGGCACATTAGCATAAAGCTAACAACAAAAACGACAGATACAGAACAACAAATAAAAAGGGCACAAATGACACTACAGAACATAAGAAGCTGCTAAAATATTTCTACACTACATCATACTCAAACTAAATTTGTACTTTGGATTAGGAGTACACCTTATGGATGTTTGGCACACCGTATTGTATTGTCTTGTATTAGTATTGTACAATACATTATTTGACTTTGCACCTATTAACATGTTGTATTACACTATACAATGTTTATTTACCAATGTATTGTATTGTGTTAGTATTTTAACTTTAAATATAGTAAATTTAGCTAATAGTTTTGGGATATAAAGCCAGGTTCAAGATCCGGGTCGAAATTCGAGGGCAAAATTGGGGTCAGGATTCGAGATCGGAGTCAGGGCCAGGATCTAGGATAGGGATTAGGGACAAGGAGTGGGTTCGAGATTCAGGATAGGGGTCGAGGTCTAGATTCGAGACCTGTGTCAGGGTCGAGGCTGGGATTTAAGGTCAGGGTAGAGATTGGGGATTGAGGTCGGGGTTGAGATTTGGGACTGGTGTCGAGGTTGGGGTTGGGATTTGGGACTGAGGTTAGGGTTAGGATTTAGGACAAGGGTTGGGGTCAGGATTGGGGGACCAAGATCAGGGTTGGGGTGGGGATTCAGGACCAAGGTCGAGATTCAAGATTGCGATTTGGAACCAGGGTTGGGGTCAAGGTCAAAGTTGAAATTCAAGACTGGGGTCAAGGTCGGGATTTGAGGTTGGGATTTAGGACTGGAGTTGGGATTTAGGACCATAGTCAAAATCGAGATTCAGAAGTATAGTCAAGTCAAGCTTCGAGATTGGGATTAGGGGTTGAGGTTAAGATTCGAGGTTGGGGCTGGGATAGGGAATTGGGACATGGCTTGGGGTCAAGATTCAAGATTGGTATTAGGGTTGAGGCTGGAATTCGGGGTCAAGGTTTGGAGATGGTGTTGGGATTCTGGGTTGGGATTCAGGACTAGGGTTGGGCTAAGAATTGGGGACCAAGGTTGGTGTTGAGATTTGGGACCGATGTTGAGATTCGAGGCAAGGATCGAGGTTGAAATTTGGGGTTGGGATTCTGGGTCAAGATTCAAGACCAGGGTGGGGTTGGGATTCAGGTCCAGGGTTAAGGTTGAAGTCGGGGTTCAAGATCGAGATCAAATTTTATGGAAATGAATCATGAGCCTAAATTATGTCTACGTTCATTTAACTTATTATCAGTTTGATCCACCTTTAAGCTCTTTAAAAAAAAAATTCCTTGAAGGATGAGACTCGAGAGAATGTATTAAGTATGAAAGGGGAAAAAATAGAACAAGAACCAAATAAGGAGAGAAAAGTCTCTTGAAGCCTTCACCTCTATGTGATGTTCTAAGAAAGAATTCATATACTATTCAAAGTGAAAATTATGTCATTAAATGAGATGCATATATATATATATATATATATATATGAGCAAGTTTTTATTGGTAACATTTTTATAGTTATCAATCAAATTACAAAAATAAATACATAATTTATTGGGATATTTATGATTTTATACCTTGTATGTTGAGTTTATAAAAATGTAACCCTCTATTTTGAATGTTTTTAAAACTATACCCCAAATTTCAAATCCATTTCAAACCTTGAATCTTTTCTAGGTCAAAAATTGATTTTGATATATGAATGTTGATGATTTTACCCTTTGTAGCTTATAGATAAACTTGTCGTAAAATACTAATTAGAATAAATTACATTGATACCTCTTGTGTTTTACTTAAATTACAAAGACAACTCTGTACCAAAACTAATCATATTGATAACCTTTGACTATTCATAAAAATTACAGAGAGACCCTCTCTGTTAGTTGACTATAAGTTAACTGTTAATTTTGTTTAAAATACTTAAAATGCCCCTCTATCCATTAAAAATAACTTTAGTTATTTATGTGGCACAAATGACGATTTTACCCTTCTTTAACATTAAAAATAAATTCAAACAATTTGTAAACACTTGTTACTATAAATTTTACTCTAATGGAAGATAAAACGTTGTTTGTTCTTTTTCACTTTCTCAAAAGTAAACAATTATATTCAAAACAAGATAAAATATAAAGATTAAAATTATATGGTCTAAAAAATCCCACAACTAATTCCTCAAAGTAATCACAACAACACAAACTAATTAGAAGTACACTTCAATTGCAACAAAATTAAACAATTACAACAAAAACAAAACTAACTAATTCTAACAAAACAATAATATAATTATAAAAAAATGGTTCTCTTTTTTTTTTTCATAAACTAACTAATTCCAACAAAACCAAAAAAGTTCTTACTTTCTCTTAGTGTTCTATTTTCATTAAAGATAAAGAATTTATTACAAAATTATAAAAACATAAATGAAAAACAAATATTTTTTAGGAAAAAATAAAAAAAAACCAATATATAACTTTAAAAATCCTAAAATAAAAAAAATAATAATGTAAAAGATCATATACAAGTCTTAAAAAATAGATATAATAGGGTAAAAAAATTTGCCTCTTTCTCTAGGTAGGGCACAGATGGGTGAACGACAAGAGAGGGGGGCCAAAAGGGCCGATTGGGGTGGCAACCTAACAGGGGGTGGAGGGCAACAGGGTGGGGGGTTCGACGGGGGGGAACTGGGGTGGGGCGGGCCGGGGGGGGTGGTGTTGGGCTAGACAAGAAAGGGGGTGGGCGGGGCTGGGTTCGACGAGAAAAGAGGGTTGGCAAGGTTGGGCTTGATAGGACAAGTGGTTGGCAGGGCTAGGCTGGGCTCAAAAAGCAGGGGTCAGTTGGTGTTGGGCTCAACAATAATGGGGTTGAGTGGGTCTAGGTTTGACGAAAATAGTGACGGGCTAGGATGGGTGGCATTGTGGTTGGTCAACTGGGGTGGGTGCTGGCCAGACGCAAGGCAAACGAAAGTTTAGGTAGTCAACGAAAGATAGAGGGATGGTTGGGAGGAGGAGAGGGTCAAGTGGAAAAGGGGGAGGGGAGGTTTTTTTGTTTTGGCTGCTGTTAGGGTCTTTTTTTTCCAAGTTAATGGCTGAGATTTGATATTTTAGGTCAAAGACTAAGATTAAAAAGGTTATTTTCATCGATTCAAACAAAAAATTTAACAGAGTTAAGTCTACAGGATGTCAGTGTGATTAGTTTTGGTTTAAGAGGCGTCTCTATAATTTGGTAAAATATAAGGGGCATTAGTGGAATTATCCCTATTACCTAAAATATCACCCTTTGAAATTTAGTTTGAAAATACTAATTTTTGACTTTCTCTTTGTTTAAAAATTACACCTAATTCATTGTTAGTCACATAACCATCTTAAAGGTGGGGGATTTTGAAAACTGGCTTTAAGAAAAAGCTTTTTTGGCAAAATGACCCTTTTTTTTTGCAGTTTTTTGACATCCAAAAATAAGTTTTTTGGGCATAAAAATTGGTCCAGTTTTTTTTTTTTTTTTCCACTCTGTTGAGGTTCTTTTCTTTGCTACAAGTCTTTTTCTTATTTTTCTGCAAAAAACTGGAGCAATTTTACTGTACAAAAAAACGTGTTTTTTAGTGTAAAGAAAAAAAGAGGTCATTTGTCCAATTCAAAATTTTTTTTTGGCTCTTTTATCAAAATATCCCATCTTTTTTTTTTAAGTTGTAAAGCGATGAAGAAATGATGACAAATACGCGAGGAACTTATAACAATTTATTAAAAAAAAAGAAAATAAATCGAGAGAATTTCGTTTTCCATGCCACGGATTAGGGGTGGGAATTGATACTATAAGAGAAATAACCATGATTTTTTTTTTCTGCTGAAGATAAAAACCCACTGATTGATGATATGATGAATCCTGTAATTTTCTTGGTCATTAACATCCATGGCTCTTAAATTTTTGGGTCTTTCCTACCATGCCTTCTTAACCTTAAAAATCAACACTTTATTCTTAAACTTTCAGGACTGATCACTTTACCCCTTGAGTAATAAAAATCACCACTTTGTCCTATAAACTTTTAAAATTCTTCACTTTAGCCTCTGAACTTTAGATTTTCCTTTCAAATAGATGGAGTTAAGCCTTAATTGATTCGTATATAGGTCACATGGTTTGTATGCATACGTCTTCTAATCATTAATATGTAACTCTCATTTAATATATCGATATTGTTCATCGATATATCTTCATCTTTAATAAGTAATTCATTATATTTATTATCTAAATTCAGATATCAACAAATAATAAGGATTTATTAAATTAGTTGTGTATTAAAGCTCAGAAGAAATGTGTAGATAAACCCTTCTTAAATAAGACTTTAGATAATAATAAAAATGAAAATAAAAAATTTAATGAGAGTGTAAATGTGAAACTAAATTTGGCAGTGATAAAATTTCATTTTTGTCCTTACAAGTGACCCATGAGAAAATTATGTTGGTTTAATTCAGTCAATTTGAACATAAAATCGAAACTTCTGGAGACAAAGTGAGGAGTTTTAAAAGTTCATGAGGAAAAGTAATATTTTTCAAAGTTTAAGGGATAAAATGAAGAGTTGCAAAACTTCAGAGGATAAAGTAGAGATTTTTAAAGTTCAAAGAAAAAGTATGAGAGACTCTAAAATTTAGAGGCAATTGGTGCTAATAATCCTATTTTTTAAAAAAGAAACTTACTATTAGGCTTTCTTTTCATTTATTTTTTTTAATTTAAAAAAATGGGCCAAGAAGAAAAAAAATTCTAAATTAGGGGTGTACGATGAACTTATAATATTTCAATTTGAGTTTGTAAAGTTTTATCAAAATTAAGACTTCATATATTGAGTCAAACTAGGATTTTTATTAAAGCTAGGATAGCTCATCCTATAAATAAGTCATTAAGTCTGTACCTTCATATGTTCTTCTTAGGTTCTGTCTGAAAAAATTTCCATTATAAGTTCTATACGATTTAATTCATCTGCTATAACCTTATTGCTCTTTGTCTCTTTAATTGATTGGATTTGAGTTTCACTTTCAGATTTTTTTTCCAGTTATTTTTGGCATTCTTTAGGCGTTTTCGAATCAAGTTCTTGTTGTTTCAAATATCTAGTTTTGGTTGGTCCAAAAAGAACTGTTTAATTATATCTGTTTGTTTCCTATAGCAAGAAATAACGGGGAAAAACGCAGTCCCATTTTCTTTGTTTATGATTTTTTTTTTTAACCTACAAACAAGCCATTATGTATAAATAAATAAGCCACGAATACAGTACTTAAAATGAAATAGGATTGATGAATTGGTGTTAATTATTTTCCCATGAGAATTATGAATTGTTTTTATTTGTTGCTCATGAACGTCCTTTTTTTATAAACCCAAAATAAATTTGAACAATAAATACTTGAAGAAGAGAAAACTCTAGTATATTATTGCTTTTCTTTTTTCTTGGAAGCATATTTTTGCAATTAAAGACAACTACTTAAAATCAAATAACCATTATCCTTATTATATTTAATTAAAATATAAAATCAAATCCTATCCTATCCTAAAAGTACATTATCTACCAAGAGCTTATATAGTCACCCAATCTAAACCGGTTTTGTTATAGTGTTGTCTCTTTCAAAATTTAAATTGTAACGATATTTTCAACTCAAAATCGAACTGGCTATCCAAAGGCCCTCTAAAATTCAATCGAATCCTAGTTTTAAATTCCTATGTTAATTGGTGTTTTACTCTTCATTGTTTCCTTAGTGGGATTATGATTGATTATTTACCTATAAATATGGCACAATGTTGAGGCCGGGGTACAGGGCTAAACTTGGGACATATTTTTACGTCTTCTTTTCAGTCTGGTATGGAATTCTCAGTCTTTTCTTTTTAGTTATGTTTCTGATATAAGGTTTTGTTTGTCTATGAAATCCATCCATGTTCTGTTTCGCTTTGTTTGATTGATTGCACTTGAGTTCTTGCTTTTTCTCTTTCGGCTTCTTGATTATGTGTTCTGTTTTTGTTGGTTTCTTGGTAATTACCCTAATCAGCTTTATTTTTTCCCAAACCTAAATGTTCACGTGATACAGTTTCTAAATGATTTAGATTGCCTTGATTTGGTATCTAAACGGATAAATTATGTATAACTTTCATCATTACGGGTTGCTGCTTTTTACTAGTAAAGCATGTCTGGCTTTACTTATTATTATTACTATTATTGGAGGATTGCTCACTAGGTAATTAATTAATTTTAATTGTTAGTGAATGTCCCTATTTTCATCGGTAGAAAATAAATTTGAAGACGAGTAAACTATATTTAGAAGTGGTGCTACGCATGGCATTATATTTTCTTTTCTTTTTCTTCTTACCATGAAAATATACAGTTGCAATTAATACGCCTTCTTTTACCGTATTTTTACAAAAATCACATATACGAAAAACAAGAGAAGCTAAAGAGCACAGTATTTTTTTTTTTAAAGTTCTATCATATATATATGTTGTTATGAGTAGTGAAGAAGTTAATTCAGAATAATTGCGTGGAACCTTTGATTACAAATAGTTAACTCTATTTACTTAATTGGATTATATGTAGCTTTTTTCGCATCTCATGCTGCTTTGCTTTCAGCAGAATGAACGACGTTTTCTTTGTTTCAGCTTCTGAGACTACTTCTGGTTAGGCATCAAGCATCTCAATGATATATGTATATCGACATAAGACAGATGCATAGTTATATAGGGCAAACAGCAAATTCAATGTTGACTCAGAAATTGAAAACTCACTCGGGGATGGAACGGTGGTCCACATTGAATTTGTTCTTTGCCCTTTGTGAGTGTTCTTCCGGATTGCGTCGATATATTTATTGGACTACTGCAAGTCGCACTGGAAGGCAACGTAACTTCTCATGTGAAAGCTTCAAGGCATGAAGGCGTTTCACTACTTGTTCAACAAATTCTGTCCCCTCATCATCTTCCTAAGGTGAAAAAAGGTAAAGTACATCTTGAAGCCATGAAGAAAAGAGCATAAATTGCAATGGGTAACCCTGAAAACAGGGATAGAGACAGAAAAATCAGTCAGGGGATGAGAGCGTGACTGAACTAATAAGATGATGTAAATAAACAATTTTATGGGGAGTGCAAAATACAATTTTAAAAGGAACAAAATAACAATTTTATATACAAATTTAAAAGAAAGAAAGAAAATTTAGGTAGGAGGCTACCTAGGTTGTTTCTTGGGCTCACTAAAGTGAGCATAACATTTTTCCTAGTACTACGTCGTAGGATATATATTTGAGGCAGTTCTCCAATGTTGTGGCGTAGCCTTGTTTTGTTATCTAAGATGACAAAATATAATAAGAATATTGGTATTTTAGATAGTTACGGGCCTCTGTTAAGAGACTTAGGTACTGCTTTGATGTCATCATTTTGTAAGTAGAGGGTGTTTTGGTTGGGAAAAGAGGAGGGCCTTATATTAGTAGTACTACACCACCACCACCCGGTTGCAGACTAGAGAAAGCAATGTTGACTCTAAAAACGACAAGAATAACAAGCCCTCCTTTGCAATGTTCATCCAAAGAAATTTCAGAAGACTTGTTATATGCCTTCCACGTGACTGTTAATGCTTGCTTTGCAAGGTTGTCTTCAAGTATTTCTCAGTCTTTTATATTTTTGCTTTTTTAGCTATGTAGTCGTTTTTTGCCCATCCCTTTGCACGTTTCTTCTTGGTCGCTTTCTCCTTTAGCGGCGTTTATCGTTTTATCATTGCTTTCTTCAACAGTCGTTTTAGTTTTAGTCGTTTCTGAATTTTAATCGTGACATTGTCGTTTATGTGTTTATTGTCGTTTCTTCAATTCTTGGTCTCTCAATTTATTATCATTTATTCATTTATCTATTGTATATTGTTGTTTGGTACTGTTGTCATAACTTTCAATTTTGTTGTTTCACCTTTTTGTCCTTTAATTATTTCATCGTCGTTTTGTGTCCTTTTGTCAATTTTTTTTTTTTTTTGTTGTTCTTATTTTCTCGTCGTTTGCACATTCTTCGGCATTTTCAGGTTGATTTCGTTTAATGTATATTCTTGTCACACGGCGCCTTTTTTAAGTTGTTCTTTTGCCGTCGTTTACACTTTTTTGGTCGTTTTGACAATTTTTTTGTTTATCCTAAGCACTTTGGCTGTAGCCGTATAGAGTACCCTTAAAAAAATAAAATAAAATTAGCGTGCTGTATGGAATACCATTGTCCCACAGTAACGTAAGACTTCAAGTTCTTATAGAAAGGACAGAATCAATGAGAAGCGTATTTATCCTAAAAAATTACTCCGATAACCCACCCAACTTCTTTCTCACATTTTCTCTCTGATGAGAAATTTCATTACATAATCTTTTTTTTTTTTTTTTTCAGGACAGATAAGAATCAAACTAAAAATGCTCAAAACTGGCACAAAAATTTCTATCTTTATTGATAAAACCTCGAACTTTACATGGGCAAACTCGCTGACTTATGCGCAATATGTCAATAAACAATTCTGAGTCATACAGGGAACAAACACAGGACAATAACAACCACAAATAATTGCAGAGTTCAACCATTGTTTTTCATACACTGGTAATAAGAGATGATCCATGGAACATAAACATCATGAACTTCCTGTTTATAGACCTCTCCTCTGTCCCTGTCTATGGCATAGCACACATGCACAGTATCATTCACATTGTCCAGCACATGCACAAAGAACCCCGCACCAAGATCCGCAATAACCATGCCATTGCAGCCACAAGTATGAAGCAGACCCTACATTGATTACACCCTTTGAGATATCCCAAGTCTGTTCATGCAACGATCAAAAAGTGGAACATGGAGGAAGAAAACAAAAGGGTGACGAAACCAAAACGAGTAAAGAAAGAAAGCCAATAAGATGCAACATGTTTAATCTAGCAGTTTCATAGCACCTTGGACATGATAAGGTGAAACAGAAAGTGATTTTTAAATTAAATTTAGTAGAAGTATATGGTTCAATAGTTATTCTATATTTCTTTGGACGACAATTATAATCAACCCCAACCTATTTCCTTCTGCCTCTCTGTCTTGTAGTCACATATGTGACTGGTTTTGATTAAAAAAGTTGATCACATCTTTAGGCCTTGTTTGGTAGGAGGGAAAAGTGGAAGTATGGAATAGGGTGGACAAATTAGTTGATAGATTTTAGGAGTTATGGTTGTTCGGTGGGAGAGACTAGAGAAGGGAGTGGATTGAGTGAAGGATTCAAGGTCCTCCATGGGACTTCAATTTTGTTCTTTCCAAAGTTATAGGGATTGGAGGAGGGAATTCCTTACCGGACACTATAGGAGAATGATCGTCTCTTACTATCCATTTTTCTCATAAAGAGGTTATATACTTTTCCTTCCTATTCTTTTTCTCCTCTAGCAAACACAACCTTAGAGTCAAAGACAAAAGAGTTTCCACCCACATCTTTTTATTTGCAGGGGTACTTAAAAGTAAAGAAGGACAAGAAGATACAATATTGGCTATGCTTAACTAGTTGAAAAGTTCAAGAACACTGACTGCATGGATGTATATTTGTAAAACATGAACTACTCTCTTACATAACAAATCAGAACTCTTCTTAAAACAACAATTGACAGACAGATAGATTGAAGAAATTTGAATACACACCACAATTGCATATATTGCTAAGAGGATGAAGGCAATGCCAGTCAGTAAATGAATGGAGATTGTTTCCACAAAAACAGCAGAAAGCAAATTGCGTCTTAGAAGCTAATACGTCATCCTGTGGATAAGCAATAAGATTCTCCGATTATTGCAGTGAAGTTGATCGTGAACTTGTTAAGAAAGTCAATAGACGTGAAGAAGGCATTGACACATCAACGTAATGCAAGGTTCACAAAGCCAGAAACGTCCTCTTGTCTTGCAGTATCAACAACAGAACACACCACTCTAACACAAAGATAAGTAAGCCCGATCGACATATAGTGCCAGAGGAAGGGCCTAAGGCATGTCTGCAAATTTTATTTTATTTTTTCTCCCAAAGCTCTATTAAACTTTTAGACCTCTAATTAAATGTCTTCTTTTCTTAATTGAGTTTTTTAAATTTTTTGAAGCTTCTTTTCTCTGTTTTGTTGCTAAAGAAGTACGAAATAATGACCAAGATTCTTCTTGTTTGGCTTTACTATTTTTTATTATTATCATTGGATTGCTGACTGGTAATTAACTGTTTTTATTTGTTACCGAATGTATTATTTTCGTCAGTGGAAAATAATTTGAAGAATAAATACTTGAAGAAGAGTAAACTCTGTTTAGAAGTGGTGTGCTACGTATGACATTATGGTTTCTTTTCTTTTTCTTTTTCTTTTTGCCCATGAAAGTATATTGTCTTAATTAATACGCAAAAGGTTAATCTTATTTTACTGGATTTTCAAGCATATCCCTTATATTAAAAACAAGAGAAGCTAAAAGAGAACAGGATTTTTTAAAAGTCTTATCATATATACGTACATATATATATATATATATATATATATATAGACATACGTATGTATATATATAGAGAGGTATGTCTAGAGAAGAAGTTCATGAAAACGGCCATCAACCTTTGTCCTTTTAGGTGGTTCCGCCCTGGCTTAAAACATATGTATAATAAATAGAAAATAACGGAAGTCACATAGGTAAATATACTTTGTATTAGGTTGTTTCTTGGGGACGCTCAAGTGAGCAAAACATTTTTCCTAGTACCACCTCATTGGATATATATCTAGGTGAGACAGTTTTCAAATGTTCTGGGTAGCCTTGTTTTGTTATCTAAGATGACCAAATATAAGAACATTGGTATTTTAGACAGTTACTGGTCGCTGTTTAGAAACTTAGGCACTGGTTTGATGCCAACATTAATTTGTAATTAGAGGGTGTTTTGGTTGGGAAAAGAGGAGGGCCTTATATTAGTAGCACTGCAACACCACCAACCAGTTGGAGACTTGGAGAAAGCAATGTCGACTCTAAAAACGACAACAATAACAACCCCTCCTCTACTATGTTCATCTGAAGAAATTTCAGAAGACTTCTATATGCCTTGCACGTGATTGTTAATGCTTGCTTTGCAAGGTTGTCTTTAAGTATTTCTCAGTCTTATATATTGTTGAGGGTGAGCTCGGCGCCACCGTTGAGGACACTAACTTCGGTGGTCGGCTAATAAGCTCGGCAAGACTCCGGTAAGCTTGTTATTGGCCCCCGATACATCATGCTTCCTTCCGAGGTGCCTCTCAGGCATCAAGGCTGCGGTCCGAGAAGGCTGCCACCTCGGGATATACAGTAGCTCGGGTTGGCCCAACCTCACTCACAAGCAGGTTGCTACTCACTATTATAGGCCAACACAAGGCAGATACTTTGCCGTCTGATAGAGTCCAATCAGTTGGGCGATGGGTGTGACACTTGTCACCTACTGCCTGACACACCTCGATATGACACATGGGTTGTGGGCAAAACCCACCTTACACCCGATCCAAGTGATGGCCTATAAATAGGATGCATTTATGGCATTCTAGGGAGAGACTTCTTCTTCACACCTAACTAGCTGCCGACCTCTGTCAAGCAAACCCTGCCTTGAGCATCGGAGAGCCCTTGTCTATTGACTAACTCTTCTATTTTCTCCGAAGCATTCCTCCTCTTGTAGATGTGCACGCCCGGGCGGAGGCAAATCCAAGGAGAGGTCAGACCGTGCGCAGCCGCACGTGGGTGTTGATCCGACGCCGGACCACAGTAAGCATCAACATATATGTTTGCTTTTGATCATCTACCAGTCCAGGGAGGAGAGAGGCTATGCCCAGGGGACATTTTTTAAAAACTTATATTTTGGCCTATAGTTTCTAAAAACTTTTCACATATGCCAGCCCTCATCTACAAAATTTTATATATGCCCTCCTCATTAACAAACTTTTTTTTCTAATTTATTCCTGTTAACACTATTTTTTATATGTGCCTTACTATTTTTTGTTTTTATATTTCCTCCATTACAACAATGTTTATTAAATGTGTCTCTATTTATTTATTTTTTTTTTTGTTTTAGTTTTCTAAAATAACACTATTTTTTAATAAATTTAGCTTTCATTAAAAAAAATTTCTAATTGCTGTAATGAAATTATTTTTTCTGGATATGTTTTCATTAAAATCTCTTTTTCATGCAGTCTTATTAAATATTTTTATTTTCTTTTTTGTACTCCCTAAATAATTCATTATCAATTTTGTCCTACCAAAATCATTTTTTCATAAGTGTTCTATTTTTATTTTTTTAATAAATTAAATTCAAAAGAGAATATAAAATCAAAATGAAACTAAACTTCGAATACAAGTTTTTGTTCATGTAGCAAAATAATCAACAAACTGAACTATTTTATAGTATTAAGAGTTGAGATATTAGAGGTTTTTAAAATTTTTCACTTTCTTAGCTTATCCTCTGAAAAAAAATCCTAACTCCGCCCCTCTTTACCACCTTTAATTGAAGCATGCTTTGTCTTTAATTCATCAAAATCCTTACAAACGACATCACGTGGACCATTTACTTTATTTGGGTAAAGACGGCAAGCGTCTAAGGAATCTTTTAAACGACTATTTATTTTGCGCCAGCTTTTGGATTATGTGAATATTAGAAATTTTATGCTATGAATTGGTGGTAATCAGATCATAAATAATTGATTACGTATTTTTTTCCCCGGAGGAAGCTTAGTTCTCTCTTTGTATATACTTTAAATTCCTTTATCATTTGACACTTTACACGGTTCCTCATGAGATATTCAGAGAAACAAGTTGAAATAAAACTAAAATAAAGTGGAAAATCTAAACTACAATGGAGATAGCTGATCAAAGTCTCCTAATAGAAAGAAAAGAGGAAGCATCAAGCAGCGACTTGACTATGCAAAGAAGAAAAGACAAAGTACATGATTGTTTAATTTTCATATTTACTATTGGTTTGAAGTGTTCAGAGGAACTACCAATAAAAAGAATGAAGATTAATGATGCCCTCAATGACTTGCAAACAATTAAAAACATGGTTCTCAAAGATTCCAGGTACAATGATTCTAGAATAGATTATCTTTTTTCAGTGTTTTGCACAAAATCAATTTAAGTCAATTCCTACAATTGTTAATTTCATTTTGCAGGAACAATCGAGTCCAAATTTTCTAAACATGGAATAAGGGATTATAACGCTTGACAAACACTTTTTTGCCAAGCTCAAATTAGCGACCAATATTTAGAAGTGCAACTGTGTGTTGTATAATTTCTGTTTTGGCTTTGGTTCTGTTCTCCATAAGACTTTGCGCTTAACTATCAAAAATAGAAGTGCAACTGTGTGCTGTGGTTTTGTTCTCTTTTGGTTCTGCAGTTATAATGCATTTGTAAAAGCTGCTATAGAGAATCTTTGTTGTTATTACTCTTGTGTTGTTGTGTTACTGTTATTATCATGGAATAACTACATAATTATATATTTTAATTTTAATTATTTTTCAATTATTCCTCTATTTTTAGAAACTATACAAAGATATCTCTTGATTCAAAAAAAAAAATTATTTCACTTTTAACTTTTCTTATCCCCTTTGAGTTTGCTGTCCTTTCCACCTTTTTTTTTTTAAACTACATGGCAGAGTTTTTGAAAATTAGAGAAATGATTTTCTTTTTAGGTCAATGTTGTACTCAAGCATCAGTACATCTATTGTTGTAGATTAATAATGTATTAATTTGTAGTTTATCATTGATTTAAAAGGTGGTTTATCAACGGTTAACTAATATTAGTAAGTGATTAACAAATTTCACCCAATAAATCATCGGTTTGTCCATAATAAATCATTAATAGTCTAATTATAGGTTAACTTAACTGTGATAAACATAGTTTTTAAGTAATGTGCTAATATTAATGAATGATACACCAATGTTTATCAATGTTGTATCGTTATTAAAAAAAAAAAAATTCCAAATAAGAGGGTGTTTTGGTGGGGAAAAGGGGAGGGACTTATTATAGTACCACACCACCACCCAGATGGAGGCTTAAAGAAAGCAACGTCGACTATAAAAAGGACAACAAAACAAGCCCTACTTTTTACTGTGTTCATCCAAAGAAATTTCAAAAGACTTCTCACATGCCTTACACGTGATTGTTAATGCTTTGCTTTGCAAGGTTGTCTTCAGTGTTTCACTTACAATTAGCAGAGTCTAATTGAGTTTTGGTTTTGATCGTCTACCACTTTTGAATTGAAGCATCCACCTGTGGCCCAAAATCCTTAATAACGTCATCAAGTGGTCCATTTACTTTGTTTGGGGTAAAGAAATCAAACCTCTAAATAATCTTTTAAATGAGAGATAAATGAGTAAATTAGTTAAAATAAATTGCCTATTATTGACAGTAGTGTTCCAATGAAAATTTCGTCGGAGTATGTAAACATTTGTCGAGGAAATCTTCATCCGCAACAAGATGTGTTTTCGTAGTGTACTTAACGGATCAATTTTCTAAAATATGCCTTGTATATTTTTGTTTTATTTTCTGAAATAAGAATTTATTTACAGAAATTCATCTCTTATGATTTGTAAAATGTTGCATCAAAATAAACGTTAAACTCGTTCCAAATTTGACTATAGTTTAAACAAAATTTCACATTTATATTTTTGAACAATAATAAACAAATAAATTTTCTGAATTTTTGTTATTCTAAAGTAAAATATAGAATTTGTAAAAAGAATAGGCGATGAAACTTGATTTTGATGTAATATATGTAAATTACAACGAGTGATTTTTTTCCCTACTTTAACTTTATGGAAGAGCCACTTTCACTTTTTGGAAGACCCACTTGCACCACTTTCAAGCTCATGGAATGACCCTCTGTATTTTTGTTAGTGGCAACGTGTTTCTTGCAGTAAAAGGGACCAAAGAGTCACCTCTTTAATGTAAGGTCACTGAGGTTGAAGGGTTCCACGTCTCCCAATTGGGAACCTCAGTTTTTTTCTGAAAAATTGATATCTCAGACAATGGTTTCAATGGAGAACTACCAAAGGAGATCAGCCGCTTGTTTAAATTGCAAGAGCTGTATTTGGAAAACAATTTGTTTAAAGGATGTATACCAACTAGTTTATCAAACGATCATAAACATGCTATACCATCTCCACCGTAAAAAACTTTGAAGTTCGAAAGTAATCATACCTATGCTAACTGATGGGGTGGATAAAGGAGAAATTTCAAGTTTAAGTCCTCAGAACAACTAGTATTGTATTAAAAAAAATATATACTTTATTTTCAGGCTATATCAAATTTATATGTTCACATTTTGAATTACGCTAAATCTATACCTTTTCCACTCAAAAGTTGATTTTGATTACTTTAAATATCCTTCATAATTCCTTGAATAAATATCTGTCATATATTTTTTAATTTTTATTCTTTTATTATTTTTCTTTAAGGCCGTTTATTTTTTTTTAATTTTTGGTGAAAAATGTAATTGATGAAACACGTGTAAAGTCAAACGTAAATTTGAAGTTTTAAGGTATAAAAAAATACGTTATAATTTTTAAATAGCCTCAAAATGAAGGATGTGAAAGTAAAAATATTTCTTCCTAAAGTTGCTCCACCGCTCGGTCAAAAAATAATGCAAGATTGCTATAGGTTAACACACCTTGTGCGGGTGCTTTGGTTCCAAAATGCTGATGCTTAGTTCGAAAAAGAATGTAAACTACACAAAAACCTATCTTCACTCTCTAATATATATATAGGTTAACACACCTTGTGCTGGTGCTTTGGTTCCAAAATGCTGATGCTTAGCTCTAAAAAGAATGTAAACTACACAAAAACCTATCTTCACTCGCTAATATATATATATATTTTGACAATGTTAGTTTTAACAGAAACTTTTAGTTGCTACAGTATAAAACTTTCACATGTTATATTATTAAGTAAAAGTGTGCTATATTATAATACTCTTATATGCTATAGTGTTTTTAATATTAAGCAATTATGCTTGATCCTTCCCAATCCAAAATAAATAAGTAAATAAATCTTATCCTTTGCTAGGAATCTAATGCATAATAATAATGTTATTAACAGACATCTCTTATCTGGAAAATAAAACTAAAATCAAACACCTTTTCCAAGTGATCATATATATTTTTCTGAAAAAAAAATATTACCTTCGCTTTCCTGTGCTTGGCAGGAAGGGAAGGGTAGTCTATTGCCTTTTGCTAATTTCTCTCTATGGTAATCATGGTTGGTAGCATTGACATACAAGTCACACATGACGGAAAAAAAAATCATTAAAATCGGACTAATGCTCATATAAGTCATACATGACGAAAATGCGAGGGAAGACTTGTCCTTTTTTTTTCTTTTCTTTTTTCTTCCTAGTGGAAGACTTGTCGATGCGAGAGAAGACTTGCTTTTTTTTATTTGGCTAGTTACTAGGGAAGACTTGCTTCATGGCCTTCAATTGGGTTCTTTTTCATATCACATTGCTTTTGTTACTAATAGTTTGCAAATAGGTTATTTACCCTCACAGCTTCAAAATTTTGTCCTATTTACTATAATTTCCCTATATATTTTTTCTTTTGATCATCTAGAACTTTCAAATTGAAGCTTGCACCTGTGGCCTAAAATCCTTAATAACGATATCTCGTGGACCATTTACTTTGTTTGGTGTGAAGAGAGCAAACTCATAACTTACAAAGGAATCTTTTAAACGACTCGTCGTTTTGTCATATGAACAATAGAAATCAAATTATGGCTTTTGGATTATGTGAATATTAGTATTGTTATGTGCTATTGTTTGATGGTAATCAGATCAAGGATTACGTGAATTTTTTTTTCCGGGAAGAAGATTAATTTTCTTTTTGTATATATGTTAATTCTATAATCATCTTAACACTTTTTGCATACGAACATAATACATATTGTACATGTGCATGCATGTATGTGCATACGTTTGTATAAGAATGAGAATATACATCAAAATGCTAATTCCAATTGTTGTATTGATCAACTTGTAAGATATTGAAGAATATGGAGTGGGAAGCATGATATCAATCAAAAGAGATGTGTATAACTTTAGAAAAAAAGCCAATAAGATGCTAAATGTTTAATTTGAGAGTTTCATGGCACCTAGGACATGATAAGATGTGTTTTCATAGTGTACTTAACGGTTCAATTTTCTAAGATATACCTTATAGTTCGTTTCATTTTCTGAAATAACAATATATTTACAGAAAGAAAGATCTAAAAAAATCATAGCTATGCCAACTGGTGGGATGGGTAAAAAGGAGAGTTCATATTTAAGTCTTAAAAGCAGCTTGCATTATATCAAAAAAAAATAAAAATCATACCTTACTTTCGAACTATATAAAATTCATTTATTCACATTCTTAATTATACTAAACCTATATCTTTTCTGGTCAAAAGTTAATTTTGATGATTCTAAATATCCTTCATATTTCTTTCAATAAATATCTGTCACATTTTTTAGTTTTTATTCTTTAACTATTTTCTTTAAGGTCGTTTAGTTTTTTTTGGGTGAAATATAAAATTGACAAAGCAAGTGTAAGAATTAAACATAAATTCTATATTTTAAAGTATACATATGATGCTTAAAAAAAATACAAGTTATAATTTTTAAATAGCCTCAAAATGTTGGGTGTGTGAAAGTAAAAAAATATCTCTTCCTATTGTGTTTGTAAAACAAGTAGCTACTTTGGAAAAAAATTCATGAGCCGAAAATTTAGCTCTGCTAGGGTTTACCGTTCAGAGGGCTCTACTAAACAGAATTGTCGTTGGCCCCTCTCCTTTGGGGTCCAACAACGGGCGCCACCTTCGGGATGGCTGTTGGGCCTCGGATCCATGAGAAGGGGAGGCTAGAAGTGTTAGGACAATGAATAGAGGGGAACGGAGATGGCGATAGTTGGGCTCTCTGTAGCTACCGAGAGGAGGTGGAGCCAACGGAATTCTGGGCCGACAGGAGTAGGAGGAGTTGGTTGGGGAGGAATCCGATGAGACCTAAGTGTAGGATGGCCAGAAGCAAAGTCAGATGCATGGCCTTGGCTACGATCGGGGAAATTAAGTGGAAGGAATGGTCAGACAGCGGTAGGACGAATTGATTGACATCTCTATGCAGCCGAAGGAGCAGTAATGGTAAGGTGCTATCCGGCGAGAGGAGAAAGGTCGACGGTGGCATAAGTTTGGCAGGAGCAAAAGGTTTTTGGGGGCTGGCCAGGTCTAGGAACGGAGGCGAGATTAGGGGTTCCCTGCCTCACTGCATCGGGTGTGAGGCTAGACTTGAAGACACCGATGGCCGGAGGGAGAAATTGTCGGCAATCGAAGCTACTAACAACCAGCGGGAAATGAGAAATAGCGGCTGCAGCGGCGGAGGTCGGCTCTCTGTTAACGTTTTACCTTTATGTTTTTATGTTCATTTGCATTTTGTTTTTGTTTTTAGCACTGTTATGTTTTATGTGTAATAATGGAGAAGGACTCCTCTTTTCCAAGCTTAGTTATATGTCCTTCATTTATTAACGATGAAAGGTGTTTAGAAGACGGGTTAGATTTTAGTCTAAGCCTTATTGTGGTTACCCTTGTTGAGAAAGGTTTAGCGTTGGTTGGTGGGTCTCCCCGTCGATCGCCAGGGGTTCTAGAAATGAGCTCTTGGCAAGCTCTCTTTTCTTTGTATCAAGCATGCTTTTTCCCTTTAAGTCTCAATACTTAATTTCAGTCTCTGTCTAAAGTGAGTCAAAGTCTTCCGGCCTGAGCAATTGTTTGAGTCTGACTATGTACTTTGCTTAGTCTTAATGAAAGTCACCCCTTCAAAAAAAAAAAAAATCTCTTCCTAAGGTGAAGCTCCACCACCCGGCCAACAAATAATGCAAGATTGTTATGGTTTAACACACCTTGTGCTGGTGCTTTTGTTCCGAAATGCTGATGCTTAGTTGGAAAAGAATGTAAATTATAGCATATACAAAGCCAAAGCTTGTATATTCTGGTATATTGCTGTCAGTTCCTGCATGATTAAAAAAAGATGTGTTGCAATGCTTTTGGTTGCAATCACATACAGTTCTCATACAGTTCTCATATTCTACAGTATCATGCAAATGTATACAACAATATAAAATGTTCACATGCTATAATATTTTTAACATCAGTCTGCAATATATGCTTGCTCCTTCCTAACCCAAAATACATAAATAAATAAATAAATCTCATCTTTTGCTAGGAATCTAATGCATAATAATGATGTTACAACCATACACGACTTTTGATCTGGAAAATGAAAAGTAAGATCAACACCTCTCCCAAGTGATAATATCTTTTAAAATAATATTATTGAAACTTCCCTGCGCTTTGCAAGAGGGGATGGACAGTCTATGGGCTTTTGCTAATCTCTCACTATGGTAGTCATGGTTGGTAGCACTGACAAATTAAAATCAAATCTGACGGAAAAAAAAAATCATTAAAATCGGATTAATGCTCATATAAGTTGTAAATGACGAAAATGCTAGTGAAGACTTGGGTTTTTTTTTTGGCTAGTGGAAGACTTTGGATGCTGGGAAGACTTGCTACATCTTTTTTTTTTTGGGTAGTTGCTAGGGAGGGCTTGCTTGATGGCCTTCAATTCAGTTCTTTTTTCATATCTCGTTGCTTTTGTTACTAATAATTTGTAAACAAGATATTTACCCTCACTGCATCAAAGTTAGTCCTATTTACAATAATTTCCCTATTCATTTTGAGATAATTAAGAGGAATGTCACTAATTATTGGTGTGGATTGAATTATGTCACAAGATAAGAAAAACTCATGCAATTTTTGCACAGTGGAGATAATAAACTCCATATAGGAGATTGGTGTAATGTCTAAAAAAATCTAGAAATTAATAAGTATGATTACTTAAGGATTTTTCCATAACTAGTTCATTAAGTACACGAGAAAGTATAAGTTTAAAATTTATAAACACAAATTTCTATAAGAAGTCAGGTCAAGGCTAGAAATCTCCTGCAATGCCTAGAAAATTCACAAGTTTAAATCGCGACTTATTCATAATTTATGATTATAAAATTTTTCAATTAATACACAATTTGAAATTCTTAATAGCTATGAGACTATAGAAATAAAAAATATTATAAATGCATAATTTTATGTGCTTTATGCATGAAACATATAACAAAATAAATGTTATGATAGTACACTTAAATAATTAAAATAATTATTCGACGTGCTAAATTGAGCTTTTATAATTCAATAACTATATGTACGAGTCAAAGCAATGGCTTTTATAAGAATCTCAATTAGAATGTTTAAATTGAGATTGATTGATAAAAAGAAATTTCTGATTCATGATAATCATATAGAATTCCCATATGCCAGTTTAACAAGAAAGATCTAGCTTATATTGGTCAAATAGCTCAACACCATAATTCAAAAATGGTGAGCACAAAATTTATAAAATAAGATCAATCTCGAAATTCAGTGAGATCATAAACTAAGATAAAAATTTTATAAGCTATAAGGATTTTTAGAAGTTCAAGAATTCCAATATCCTATATGTGTACAGTTAGCTATTATAAACGTTAGTAATTACGTAAAGTTTATTATTATTATTATTATTATTATTATTATTATTATTATAACAATAATCATAATAACAGTAAAAAAAAAAAAGAAAAAAGAGAGAGAACGTTAATGGAGTCCACAAACATTGACAAGCCTTTAAGACAAACGCAATATCACAAATGGATTACTTTCAAATCCATAATATGATTAAGAAAAGTTTAAAAAGCATCTATGGATTGGATGTAGACTCATAAATAGCTTTTCATGATAAACAGTTTGGGTTATATCCTTAAAGCACGGAATTGTGCTAAATTCAAAATTTGAATTCAATTGACTTATAGATAGTCAATTTAATTCATGAAATTTTTATAAATCACAACAATTATTTTTATGATAAAATTAGAAGTTTATAACATACAATTTTTTAATGAAAAATATATGTTTTAATTTACATTTTAAAGTTTTAGAAGTTCCAAAAAAAAATTATGTTGATCAAAGACCTAAACACTTAATATTATTTTAAGAAACATAAGGAAATGTAATAAATTTAATTAATCATCGGTTTTGAAGACAAAAAAGGTCAAAGTTTGCCATACAGTATGGACAAATTTATGAAAATGAATTTATGGCAGTATAAGATATTAGTAAAATAATAATACAGTAAGAAAGTTAGAAGTTATTTAATTATTCTAAAGAGCAAGAGTATTAAAGTTTTAAAAAGAGTACAGTTAAGTTTATAGAAGTTTCAAAGTTACGGATTAAAGATTGATCGACCGGACCAAAACGCAGTGTCTATAAATATTTGGGAAAAATATATAGTAAAAAAAAATCAGATCTCTCTCTAAACCATCATGGCCAAAAACCCAACCGAAGATTCTGACCTCCATTTTTGATAGCTATTGCACCAACGGGAAGATCTCAACGAGCTAGTTCCAATGAGGTGCTGTGCCACTCACAATTCCACTGGAGCAGTTTACACTCATCGGTCAAAGCTCACGGAAAACCCATATCTTCCCAACGTGATTTCTCCGCCATCTGAGCACCGATCGACACAATCTTGGTCTCCATAAACTCATATTGAAGAGAAGAACAAAATGGCACCGATGTTTGAGGTCAATTTTAGCTGGATTCGCCTAATGGAGTTGCCCTATCCCAATCGCTCTACCACTACTCGATCTCATCGTTGCAGATGATAGTGAAGCACACCACTAAAGCTAATAGATTTAGAGCTCCACAGTGAAAAAAAAGCCTCGGTTAATTGCCAAAAAATGTCACCCGATGCCAAAGTTCAATGAGCACCATCACTGGCATTGTGGGAGAACTCAATTCCATAAATTCCGATGATGTTGAGCCAAATTGACACTTCGAACATGTTCAAAGAAGCACGAGAGACATGTATGTGCTTTCAATTTCACGAAAATTGCTCGAAAATGTAGAGAACCACCTCTGCCATCGAGCATTGCCGTGAGGAGTTTCTGGCCTTCGTCGAAGATCGTGGTAATGTACATTGTTATTGCTAGCACATTCAGAGAACATCGGTAAGCAAAAGGACCACCATCCATGCCCCATTGTGGTCAAAAAATTTTATTTCAATCTACTATGTTGGAGTTCAAATCATAAGAAATTGAAGCTGGCAATAGACTCAAGAAGCCAAAATAAGATAGGAGCCAAATTTTCAGCCCCAACCAATCATCAGAGCCACGACACGCACCCCACTCGTAATGACCAAGGAAATCCTAGAATTAAATAACTTAATTTATCTATTTAAATCAAGGATTTTCCTGGAAACATTGTGTATGAAATGCATAATTGAAGAATTTATGGAATTAAAATATGACTATTTTAAAAACTCCATAAAAGATTCTATAGTTAATTAATTAACTATTGTAATTTAATAAAGAGATTGATAAATTTCACCGCAACTAAGGTGAGAGAAATTTATCTATAAAGAACTCAAAAAATTCAATTATGAGAATTTCTAGGTTAGTACTAAGTTAGCAGTGTACCGAGAAATTCTCTAACTCAAATCAGATCTTTAATTGCCAATTAATTTCAAAACAGAGCTATACGAGTAACTTATCGACAGAAAATGCTATACAAACTCTGATAATGACATGGTTAAAAACTATGTCATTATTAAGCCCAGATACTAAAAAAGTCAAGTTCACATTTATGCTAAGTCAAAAATAAATTTTTGGACTTAATGCAGTCAAAAATAATACGCGATTAAACTTTGATCGATATCGGTTCATACTATGATTAACGTGTCACAGTATTTGAAAAAAAAATATGAGAGAATTAGTCAAGTAATAAAATCTCCTATCAGTTAAGTTAATTATTGCTGATAGTATAAAATTTATCTGCTTAAAGGATACTTGCAAGAAATTCACAAAGTACCCTTAAATCATGCTTCCACCATAATCATTATCCTTGTTGCAACAATGTTAGATAAACCTAACACTACACTCTACCCATTTATGGCGCCAATCTTGAGGGAGAATTAAGCTTAGTTTAAGCTAAAATAAAGCCTAATCAAGACACTTAGAGACTAGCCAATTATAAATTAGGTGGGGGATTTAGATTAAATTTTGGCCTATATAAGAAAGATCATGATGAGTGCCGCAAGTTTTACTTCATTTCATTATCCTTCTACTTCTTTTCCACCGAATGAGCTTAGAGTCCCAAAGAAAGAAAAAAAAAAAAATTCCGCTTGTCTCCAATCTCTTTTCCATCGAGTAAGCAAGTCTTAAAGCAAGAAAACTTGTTTTTTGTCTCCACTTGTCTCCAATCTCCTTTCCACCGAGTAAGCAAGTCTTAAAGCAAGAAAACTTGTTTTTTGTCTCCACTTGTCTCCAATCTCCTTTCCACCGAGTAAGCAAGTCTCAAAGCAAGAAAACTTGTTTTTGTCTCCACTTGTCTCCAATCTCCTTTCCACCGAGTTAGCTTAAAGTCTCAAAGAAAGAAAATTTGTTTTTTTTTCTCCACTTGTTTCCAATCCTTTCCACCGACTTTTCAACATGAGATATTCATCATTATTGACAAGAGACAGGTTGAAATAAAAATAAAATAAAGTGGAAATTAAATATAGAACTTCGTGGGAAAAGGTATAAAATATTTGGGTCTGTGTAGTAAATAGATTCGAATTAGTAATTTGATTTAAATTATGTGATTTAAATTAAGATTTGAGTTAATAATTTGAATTATTATCCGAATTGACGTTTGAATGTTCATTTAAGTTTTAATCTGAGTATGGAATAAAATTGAAATTTGTGTTTAGAGGGGTAGTGAAAATAGTTTTTCATTTATTAACAAATCTAATAAAATTTTCATGTTAATGATCTTAAAAAATATGCAATATAGATCTTAATTTATTCCTCTCTTTACTAGGAACACAATAAAAAAAAAAATCATCTCATTTGGATATCAAATGAATAAGTTATGATTTTTTTCCTCAAATAGATGAGAGAAAATTTTAGCTTTTACTGTAGCAAATAAATTCGAGTGTTAAAAGTTTAGAGGAGTCAGAACTCTAAAAACTTAGATTATTGATACTCAAAGGATTCAAATTTTGGTAGAAACAAACACGTATTCAAAAAATTCTTGATACTCGAACTTAAATTTGAGTCCATTAAATTCAAAAGATATACAAAACAAACAAGCCCTAAATTACTTGAAATAAATCGTGGATTACTATTACTATTACGTGTATTGAGGTAAACTGCACCAGTATTTTCAAGATTTAAACACAAGACTTCTCATTTTACCCTCGTCCGCATTGCTAACAAGGCTAGCACCAGTTGACTACAAGACATGTTTTTAAGTTTACTGAAGATTCAATTTTCTAAAATATGTCTTAAATTATGTTTTATTTTCTAAAATAACTATGCATTTACAAAAATTCATTTCTTATAATTTGAGAAATAGAGCGTTAAAATAAACTAAACTCATTACAAATTGTTCTGTATCTTTAAACAAAATTTCACATTTATATTTTGTAAACAACGATAAAATAGCATACTCTCTTAATTTTTCTATTTATGAGAGTAAAATAAAGAAATTTGTAAAAAGAATATGCGATGTGACTTTATTTTGACGTGGTATGTAAATTATAAGGGGTAATTTTTTCATTTTTTTTCTAGGTAAAATAACTGGTGGATTGTTGTACTTTAGTGGTTTATGCAATTTACCCATTTCGTGATTCATGTGGATTTAATCAAAATTCACAGCTGTCGAAATTGAGATATAGTATAGAATCTTGTCCAAAGGCACTTACTGAGGAAGATATATCTGCATGGTAGCACTAAGACTAGCTTTAGTCATTTTCAACTTTTGAGCGGGGTTCATGTGTTACGTGAAGGAGCACTTTACTGGATGAACTACAGTACCTCAATTATTATTTCAGTCAAGGTAAAAAAGACCCAACTTCCACTAATTTCGGAAGACTTGCTTATAGTTGGCCTTCAATTTGGTTCTTTTTACTCACAAATGATAATATTGCTTTTGTTATGTGCAGAAGCTGTTTGTCGAGCCAAGAAACCTGTGATCAAAATGAGGACAATATTCCAATCTTCCCCTTTCCTTTCTCTTTCGATCTTTTGCGTTAAAATTTTTATCACTTTGGCTATCATGATAGTTGGGAGTGCTACTGCCTCGATTGTTCGTGGAAATGACACTGACAGGATTGCGTTATTTGCCATCAAGGCTCAAATTACTGAGGATCCTCTTAGGATCACAAGCTCATGGAATGATTCTCTCCATTGTTGTCAGTGGGATGGTGTTTCTTGCGGTCACAGGCACCAAAGAGTCACCCACTTAAATTTGAGGTCATTGAAATTGGAAGGTTCCGTGTCTCCCTCAATTGGGAACCTCGGTTTTCTCCGAAGTGTCGATCTTTCAAACAATAGCTTCCATGGGGAACTACCAAAGGAGATCGGTCGCTTGTTTAGGTTGCAAGTGCTGGTATTGGGAAACAACTCTTTTGGAGGATTAATACCAATCAGTTTATCAAACTGCTCTAAGTTGAGGATCCTCATTTTGGGAGACAACGAATTCATTGGTAACATTCCTTTCGAGATAAGCTTTCTACCAAAGTTGCAGCGACTATATCTTGGTACCAATAAATTGGAGGGAAGTATTCCCCCTCATTTAGGGAATATCTCATCTCTTCTAGAACTTGCTATTCATGAAAATAAGTTGGAGGGAGAAATCCCAGCATCACTAGGCCAATTGCAGAGCCTAATTGTTCTTGGTCTTGGCCTGAATTTTCTGTCAGGTAAAATCCCTCAATCTATCTATAACCTTTCACGCCTTACTGTTTTTTATGTTTGTGGGAATCAACTTCAAGGTAGCTTTCCTCGTAACATTGGCCTTACCCTCCCAAATATCATACAATTTTCTGCATGGGGAAATGAACTTAGTGGAATAATTCCAGTTTCTTTTTTAAATGTTTCAAAACTTGTTGACTTTGAAATCGAGGAGAATAACTTCTTTGGACGAATTCCTGCTATTTTTGGAAACTTAAAGAAACTTAAACGAGTAGTTATAGGCGCTTCTAATCTTGGGTATGGCAAAGAGGATGACATGGACTTCTTCACCTCTCTTACCAACTGTAGCAATCTGCTAATACTTCAAATTCAAAGCAATAACTTAGGAGGAAATTTGCCCGATTCTATAGGAAACCTCTCAGGTCAACTTGAAGTTCTATACCTTGAAAATAATCGAATTTCAGGAAACATTTCACCTAGCATTGGAAATCTTATAAACTTAAAAGATTTAGTTTTAGGTGACAATCGGCTTACTGGGACCATTCCAACAACTATTGGCAAACTTCATAACTTGGGAAAACTGAAATTGGGTAGTAATGAGTTATTTGGGGAAATACCTTCCTCCTTTGGAAATCTAACGTCATTGATCCAACTTCAATTAGAAGAGAACAATCTACAAGGAAAGATTCCTTCAAGTCTCGAAAATTGCAAAAATTTACAATTATTACACCTCCATGATAATTTCTTAAATGACACCATTCCTTCAGCAGTAATTGGGTTATCCTCTTTATCAATATCTCTACTACTCTCTAGGAATCGTCTCACTGGGCCTTTACCATCGGAAGTTGGTAACTTAAAAAATATTGTTGAGTTAAGAGTTTCGCATAATGAGCTGACCAATAATATTCCCAGTAGCCTTGGTGAGTGTACAAGCTTAAGATGGCTTTCTCTAGATCACAATATGTTTGAAGGAACTATTGAACTGTTGCATTTCTTAAAAGGTATTGAAGAGTTGGATCTTTCACACAATAACTTTTCTGGACATATCCCAAAAGACTTTGGCAAATTTGTCTTTTTGTCAAAGTTAAATCTTTCTTTCAATGATCTTGAAGGTGAAGTACCAAGTGGAGGTGTTTTCAGCAATGCTAGTGCAAATATTTCACTTGTTGGTAATAATAAGCTTTGTGGGGGTATGGCTGAATTCCACTTAGCATTGTGCTCTAAGAAATCTCCAAGGAAGCAAAACCTGTCCATCAGCAAGCTAATAATTTCCATTGTCTGTGGCCTTCTTGGAGTATGTTTGATGTCATTTTTTTTTATCATTTGTTGCTTTAGGAAGAAAAAAAAGCAACAATCTTCGGAATCTTTATGGAGGGATGTTCCCTTCTTGAATCTTTCTTATGGGGAGCTTTTGAAAGCAACTAATGGGTTTTGTCCAGAAAGCTTGATTGGTGTCGGTGGCTTCAGCTCAGTGTATAAAGGGATTCTTGAACTGCATCAACTACCCATAGCGGTGAAGGTCTTCGACCTTGAAAGAAGAGGAGCTTCCATGAGTTTTATGGCTGAATGTGAAACTCTAAAGAATATTAGACACCGAAATCTTGTGAAAATCATTACTGCTTGCTCAAGTATTGACTTCCAAGGTAATGATTTCAAAGCCCTCGTCTATGAATTGATGACAAATGGAAGTTTGGAAGATTGGTTGCATTCATCTCCACGAATGGGGGACCAGAGGAAAAGTTTAACTTTGACTCAGCGGCTGAATTTAGTCATTGATGTGGCATCGGCATTGGATTATCTTCATAACTACAATGGATTGCCAATAATACATTGTGACCTAAAACCAAGCAACGTTCTTCTTGATCAAGACATGACTGCCCACGTGGGTGATTTTGGTTTGTCAAGAATTATTACAGAGGACAATGTTCAGGCATCCCAGAATGAGACAAGTTCCGTTGGAATAAGAGGAACAATTGGATATGCAGCTCCAGGTAATTTTACCTTTTCCTAAAACTAATTGTTTTTATAAAAGCATAAGTGGTTACCGTCTTTTTTTTATACTAATATATATATATATATATATATATATATTTGGATTAGTATCTTTTAATTTTTTTTATATAAACTATATAGCACATGTACCTTGTGTGCACGTACTTAAGTATGTACAAGAATGAGTATATGCATCAAAATATATATCTAATATATATTTTATATTATTTGTATTAGATACGTGAATATGTACGTAACATATATAGTACATGTACATTGTATGCATGAACTTAAACTATGTATAAGAACGACTGTATACGTCACAAGGCTAACTTCAATATTTGTATTTAACTTCTGGGATATTGAAGAATATGGCATGGGAAGCAAGATATCAATCCAAGGGGATGTGTATAGCTTTGGAATCCTTTTGTTGGAAATCTTCACCGGAAAACGGCCCACAGATGAAAATCTTGAAGCGCAAAGCCTTCATCAATTTGTCAAAATGGCTTTGCCAGATAGATTAATAGAGATAGCTGATCAAAGTCTTCTGATTGGAGGAAAAGGGGAAGCATCAAGCAGCGACTTAACCATGCAAACAAGAAAAGGCAAAGTACATGAGTGTTTAATTTCAATATTTGTGATTGGTTTAAATTGTTCAGAGGAATTACCAATCAAAAGGATGAAGATTAATGACGCCCTCAAGGACTTGCAAACAATTAAAAACATGCTTCCCAAAGATGTGAGGTACAAGGATTTTACAATAGCTTATCTTCTTTCCATTTTTTCACAAAATCAATTCCACTAATCCATCTAGTTTTTAATTTCATTTTGCAGGGACAATCGAGTCCAAATTTTCTAAACGTGCTTGACAAACACTTTTTTTGCCACGCGGAAATTAGATAGCAGTAATTAGAAGTTCAATGGTGTGCTGTATCATTTCTGTTTTGGCTTTGGTTTTGTTCTCCATATGACTTTGTGCTTAACTACTAGAAGTAGAAGTGCAACTGTGTGTTGTGGTTTTGTTTTCTCTCGGTTCTGCAGTTATAATCCATTTGCATAAGCTGCTATAGAGAATCGTTGTTGCTGTTACTCTTGTGTTGTTGTGTTACTGTTATTATTATGGAAAAACTACAAAATTATACACCTTTCCTTCCTTTTCTTTAGTCCTATTGAACACAGCCTTACAATCAAAGACAGCAGAGTACTTCCACGCTCATCTTTTTGTGTAAGGGAACATATAGGGGAAAGAAAGGATAAGTAGATGAAATGGCTATCCTTTTCCTGTTAAAATGGTCAAGAACACTGACTGCATGGATTTATATTTGCGAAACATAAACTACTTTCTTACATACCAAATCAGAACCGTCTTAAAACGGAAATTAACGTACAAAAAAAGGGCAGAAATTTTATTACGCACCGCAATTGCATATATTGCTGAGAGAACCAAGGAAATGCCAGCCAGAAGACGAGTGGAGATTGTTTCAACAAAAACAGCAGAAAGAATATTGCGTTTTAGAAGCTCATACTCTAACAACAAAGATAAGAAAGCCCGATAGACATCAAGTGCCAGAGGGCCAAAGGCATGTCTGCAAATTTATTTATTTTTCCTACAGTTCTATTAAGCTTTAGACCTCTTATTAAATGTCTTATTTTCTTTATTGAATTTTTCAAATTTCTTTTCTCTGTTTGGTTGCTAAAGAAGAAAGAAATCATGACCAAGATTCTTCATGTTTGGCTATACTATTTTTTTTATTGGATTGCTGACTAGTAAATTAATTGTTTTTATTTGTTACCGAATGTACTTATTTTCATCAATGGAAAATAATTTGAAGTATAAATAGTTAAAAGAAGAGCAAACTCTGTTTAGAGGGGTGCTACGTGTGCATTATATTTTCTTTTTTCTTTTTACCCATGAAAGTATATTGTTATAATTAATACGCAAAAGGCTAATCTTATTTTACCGGATTTTATCAAAAACAAGAGAAGCTAAAAGCGAGCAGGATTGTTTATAGGTTCAAAATCGTTTAAACAGTTTAAATCGTAAAAGAGCTTAAACTTACCATTGATGAAGTAACAATTAAGGCCACTTTAAATTATAAAGGTGTTTTTAAAATGACTTAAACCTCTAAAATTCATACATTGGCCCTCTCTCAAGTTCACATAATTTGAACTAATTTTATAATAAAAACCATTTTACTTTTTATTTTTATTTCATAAACTATAATTTCTTAAACTTCAGTTTTCGTTTTAAATTTGATGTGATGTTTTATTTCGTTTTAAACTTTTACCTTTCAAACGTTAGACCACAATTACTATTTAAATTATATAATTTAGAGCTTACAAATAAAGTTCTAAACCATTTCATTCTAAAAGCACACACTAAACAAACCATTTAAAAGTTTTATCATAGATATATATATATGTGTGTGTGTGGAGGGGGGAGGCCTACGACAGAGAACATTAAAATTCTCGACCGGTAAAGAATGTTTTTAATCCATCGGATTTCAATCCACAGGTGAAAAAACAAATAAGCACATAATAAGTTAAATAAGCTCACACACATCAAATTCATTTATTTTTTATTTACACAAAATTTATTAAATATAACTAATTTTAACAAAATAAATCTCAACCATTGATATCTTTATCGTTTTTTATCTCAGCTCTTCATTCAAACCAAATTCAAATTCGAGGACTTGCAGCCGCCGGCGCCTCCACAAGCCACCGTCGGTGTCAGACTTCACGCTCAGAGAAGCCTATCGCTGAGTCGTCGTGGTAGAGTCGATCGTTGAGCCGTCGTGGTCGAGTCAATCGTTGAGCCGTCGTGGTCGAGTCGTGGAACATCGTTGAGCCGTCATCACCAGACCCGACGAACGCAGTCGAGTCAAAGCCCCAGCGAACGGATCTGATCTCAAGGTCAGAACTGAAGGACGTTCTCAAGGCTCTTGGGTCGCACCTCCCCCGACAAGATCGACACAGACGGAGATGGCTACATTGATCTTCAAGAGTTGACCAATTTCCACCACCACAAATCCACCTCCTCCTCCGACTCCGACGGCGATGTTAGCAAGGAGCTCCTCGACGCCTTCGACCTCTACGACCTCGACAAGAGCGACCTTATCTCCGTCAGCAAGCTTCAAACCGTCCTTACGCGTCTTGGAGAGAAGTGCTCTCCCTGCGACTACTCTCGCATGATCAGATCCGTTGATGCCGATAGCGATGGCAGCAGCGTCAATTTCGACGAGTTCAAGAAGATGATGACCAGAGCTTAATTTACCTATTTATTACCTTAATTATTAGTGAAACCTTCGACCTTTAACCTTCAACATCAACATCATCAACGGTAGGGATTAATATTAGATTTAAAATCTGGAAGTGGTGGAGCTGTCAGCCACCGACAACAGCCCGCAACCATGGATGATTTTCATATCTAGGTTCTTTTTTTTTGAAAGCCAGATTTAGGTCTTTTTAATTATTTTTAAATTAAAATGTTGTAATTAATTATTGAATCCTATGTGATAGGGTCTATTTTTATTTAGTACTCCACTCTTTTCTGCCATTGACTTTAAATTTAAGGGTTGTATAATACCCTTAGATCATTCTCTACAGGTGAAGAATTTTGCTGTACTCCACCGTAGTTTTTCCCCGTATATATATGTGTGTGTGTGTGTGTAGGTATAGGCATGTCTTCAGAAGAAGTTACTTGAGAATGATTGTGTGAAGCCTTTTTATTTCTAATTGTTATGTCTATGTACTAAATTTGATTTAATGTAGCTTTTCTCTCATCTCGTGCTATTTTGCTTTCAGCAGAAAAAACGACCTTTTAAGCTTTTGACATTATTTTTGCTTGGGCACCAAGCATCTCAATGTGAAAGCTTCAGGCATGAAGGCGTTCTGCTACTTTTTAACAAACCCCCTCCCCTCATCATTTGCTAACGGGGCAAAAAAAAAAAAGTAAAACTACATCTTCAAGAGACCCTGAAATCATATGTATAATAAATAGCCATACAAAAATCCCATATGTATATATACTTTGTATTAGGTTGTTTCCTGGTGACATTCAAGTGAGCATAACGTTTTTCCTAGTCCTACTTAGATAAGTATCTAGGTGAGACAGTTCTCAAATGTTCTAGATAGCCTTGATTTGATATCTCAGATGACAAAATAAAATAAGAATATTGTCATTTTAGATAGGTTCTCAAATGTTCTAGATAGCCTTGATTTGATATGTAAGACGACAAAATATAATAAGAATATTGGCATTTTAGATAGTTACTTGTTGCGAAACTTTAGGTACTGGTTTGATGCCATTATTTTGTAATTAGATGCTCTTTGGTTGGAAAAGAGGAGGGCCTAATTATATTAGTAGTACTACACCACCACCACCCAGATGGAGACTTAAAAGAGCAATTTCCACCGTAAAAAAGACAACAATAACAAACCCTCCTTTACTACTTCATCCAAAGAAATTTCAGAAGACTTCCCATGCACGTGATTGTTAATGCTTGCCTTGCCAGGTTGTGTTAAATATTTTACTTGCAATTGGTTCAGCCTTGTATGGCTCTACTTTTGAAATATCATCTACCACTTCAGGCACCTGTGGCCCAAAATCCTTTATAACGACATCCCGTGGACCCTTTTACTTTGTTTGGGTAAAGACATCAAATCTCTAAATAATATTTTACATGACTCGCCATTTTGTGCTATGAACAATGAATATCATATTATGACTTTTGGATTATGTGAATATTAGCATTATTATGTGCTTTGATTTGATGGCTATCAGAGTTACGGATTATGTGAATATATATTTTTTTCTTTTATCTCGGAAGAAGATTAGTTTTCTTTTTGAATATACTATGATCATTCAACATTTTACTGAGCCATGATTACTTTGACTTCTTTTTATTTAGCATTATTTTGACTTGCAAACAAGTTGAGGATGTATTTGTCAGAGCATAAATAAAATATGGAATAAAGTGGAAAATAAAAATCCGTCAGAAAAGTATAAACTAATAAAATTAGTCGAAATAAATCGGCTATTACCAATTGTAGTGTCCCAATGAAAATTTCGTCTGGGTACACAACATGTATCGAGGAAAACTACGTCAGCAACAAGACACATTTTCGCAGTGTACATAATGGTTCAATTTTCTAAAATATGCCATATATTTTGTCTTATTATATTTAAAGAAATTCATCTCATAATTTGTGAAATATTGCGTCAAAATAAACTTTGAACTTGTTACAAATTTGATTACATTTTCAAACAAAATTTCACATTTTCATTTTAAAACAATATGATAAAATAAAAATAATTTTTTCATTGAAAAAATAAAATTATTTTTCTTAATTTTTAAGAGTGAAATAAGAACGGGTGGATTGTTCTACTTTGGGAGGTTATAGTGACTTGCCCATTTTGTATCGATGTGATCATGTCTCATGGCCGTCGAAATTGATATATGCTATAGGAGTACAGGATTCTGTCCAAAGGCGCTTACAGAGAAGTGTAGGATTATCGGATGCAGCCAACTGGCCAAGTTCCATAAACTGATAATACCAGCTTTGTCATATATTTGTGTAGACTTTCTGTGCAGATAACGTTCGCGTCATTTTCCAACTCTCCAGTTGTGGTCCTTGTTTAACGTGAGGAAAACTCTACTTGTTGAACTACGGTACCTCTAGTTTTATTTGAGTCAATGTTTAAAAAACCCGACTTCCATTGGGAAGACTTGTTGACTTGAGGGAAGACTTGCTTACAGTCGGTCGGCCTTCAATTTGGTTCAATTTATTCACAAATCATATTGCTTTTGTTATATGCAGGAGCTCTCTTTAGACGGCAAGAAACCTGTCATCAAAATGAAGGCAATATTCAAATCTTCCGCTTTCCTTCCTCTTCTGATCTTTCGCATTAAGATCCTGATCACTCTGGCTATCATGATAGTTGGGAGTGCTACTGCCTCTATTGTTCATGGAAATGACACTGACAGGCTTGCGTTGCTTGCTATCAAGGCTCAAATTACTGAGGATCCTCTTAGGATCACAAGCTCATGGAATGACTCTCTTCATTTTTGTCACTGGCATGGTGTTTCTTGCGGTCACAGGCACCAAAGAGTCACCCTCTTGAACTTGAAGTCATTGAGTATGAAAGGTTCCATGTCTCCCTCGGTTGGGAATCTCAGTTTTCTCCGAATAGTTGATCTCTCAAACAATAGTTTCCATGGAGAACTACCAAAGGAGATCGGTCGCTTGTTTAGGTTGCAAGGGCTGTCTTTGGCAAACAACTCTTTAGGAGGACTAATACCAACCAGTTTATCGAACTGCTCTAAGTTGAGAATCCTTGATTTGAGATACAACAAATTCAATGGCAACATTCCTTTTGAGATAGGCTTTCTGCCAAAATTGGAGAGACTATTTCTCTATGAAAACAGACTGCAGGGAAGTATTCCACCTCAACTAGGGAACGTCTCATCCCTTCTAATTCTTGCTCTTGATTCAAACAAGTTGGAGGGAGAAATTCCAACATCAATTGGCCAATTGAAGAGCCTAATTGGTCTTGGCCTTGGTCAAAATTTTCTGTCAGGTAGAATCCCTCATTCTATCTATAACCTTTCACGCCTTACTATTTTTTATGCTTATGGGAATCAACTTCAAGGTAGCTTTCCTCATAACATTGGCCTTACCCTGCCAAATATCGAGTCATTCTTAGTATGGGGAAACCAACTTAGTGGAACCATTCCAGTTTCTTTTTCAAATGCTTCAAATCTTGTTCTCTTTGAAATCTCCATAAATAACTTCTTTGGACGGATACCTGATATTTTTGGAAACTTAAAGAAACTTGAGAAAGTACTTATAGGGAGTTCTAATCTTGGGTATGGCAAAGAAAATGACATGGACTTCTTCCCCTCTTTCACGAATTGTAGCAATCTACAAATACTTCAGATTATGGAAACTAACTTAGGTGGGAATTTGCCCAATTATGTAGGAAACCTTTCAGGTCAACTTAAAGTTCTGTTCCTTCCAGAAAATCAACTTTCAGGAAACATTCCACCTAGTATTGGAAATCTTCTAAACCTAATAGCATTAGGTTTAAGTGACAATCGACTTACTGGGACCATTCCTACAACTATTGGTAAACTTCGTAACTTGGGAGAAATAATTTTGGATAGTAATGAGTTATCTGGGGAAATCCCTCCCTCCTTTGGAAATCTAACGTCATTGAACCAGCTTCAATTAGGAGAGAACAACCTATATGGAAAGATTCCTTCAAGTCTTGAAACATGCAAAAACTTGCAATTATTACACCTCCATGATAATTTCTTGAATGGCACCATTCCTCCAGGAGTAATTGGGTTATCCTCTTTATCAATATCTCTACTACTCTCTGGGAATCGTCTCACTGGGCCTTTACCATCGGAAGTGGGTAACTTAAAAAATATTGTTGAGTTAAGAGTTTCTCACAATGAACTGACCAGTAATATTCCCAATAGCCTTGGTGAGTGTACAAGCTTAAGATGGCTTTCTTTGGATCACAATATGTTTGAAGGAACTATTGAATCGTTGAATTCCTTAAAAGGTATTGAAGAGTTGGATCTTTCACACAATAACTTTTCTGGACCTATCCCAAAAGACTTTGGCAAATTTTTCTTTTTGTCAAAGTTAAATCTTTCTTTCAATGATCTTGAAGGTGAAGTACCAAGTGGAGGTGTTTTCAACAATGCTAGTGCAAATATTTCCCTTGTTGGTAATAGTAAGCTCTGTGGGGGGATGGCTGAATTACACTTAGCATTGTGCTCTAAGAAATCTCCAAAGAAGCAAAACTTGTCCCTCACCGGAAAGCTAATAATCTCCGTTGTTTGTGCGCTTCTTGGAGTATGCTTGATGTCATTTTTTCTAATCATTTGTTGCTTTAGGAAGAAAACAAAGCAACAATCTTTGGAATCTATGTGGAGGGATGTTCCATTCATGAATGTTTCTTATAGGGACCTTCTGAAAGCAACTAATGGGTTTTGTCAAGAAAACCTAATTGGTGTCGGTGGCTTCAGTTCAGTGTATAAAGGGATTCTTGAACTGCATCAACTGCTTATAGCAGTTAAGGTCTTCAACCTTGAAAGAAGAGGAGCTTCCAAGAGCTTTGTGGTTGAATGTGAAACTCTAAAGAATATTAGACACAGAAATCTGCTGAAAATCATTACTGCTTGCTCAAGTGTTGACTTTCAAGGTAATGATTTCAAAGCCCTCATCTATGAATTGATGACAAATGGAAGCTTGGAAGATTGGTTGTATTCATCTCCAAGAATGGGGGAAAACCAGAGGAAAAGTTTATCTTTGACTGAGCGGCTGAATATAGTCATTGATGTGGCATCAGCATTGGATTATCTGCATAACTGCAGTGGACTGCCAATAATACATTGTGACCTAAAGCCAAGCAACGTTCTTCTTGATCAAGACATGACTGCCCACGTGGGTGATTTTGGTTTGTCAAGAATCATTGCAGAGGACAATGTTCAGATATCCCCAGATGAGACAAGCTCTGCTGGAATAAGAGGAACAATTGGATATACGGCTCCAGGTAATCTTACCCTCTTCTAGAACTAAATTTTTCTATAAAAGCATAAGCGGTTACGCTTCTTTGAGTATATATTTGTGTTAGTATCCCTTTTAACAGGCACAATATGTGTATATATACCTAGCATATGTAGCACATGTACATTGTATGCATGTACTTATGTATGTATAAGAATGAGCATATGCATCAAAATACTAATTCCAATTTTTGTATTAAACTTGTGAGATATTGAAGAATATGGCATGGGAAGCACGGTATCAATCCCAGGAGATGTATACAGCTTTGGAATCCTTTTGTTGGAAATCTTCACCGGAAAACGGCCCACGGATGAAAATCTTGGAGCACAAAGCCTATATCACTTTGTCAAAATGGCTTTGCCAAATATATCAATGGAGATAGCTGATCAAAGTCTCCTGATAGAAGGAAAAGAGGAAGCATCAAGCAGCAATTTAACTATGCAAAGAAGAAAAGGCCAAGTACATGAGTGTTTAATTTCCATATTTACGATTGGTTTGATGTGTTCAGAGGAATTACCACATAAAAGAATGAAGATTTATGATGCCCTCAAGGACTTGCAAACAATTAAAAACATGCTTCTCAAAGATATCAGGTACAAGGATTTTAGAATAGCTTATCTTCTTTTGGTTTTTGCACAAAATCTATTCAACTCAATTCATATATAGTTTTTAATTTCATTTTGCAGGAACAATTGAGTCCAAATTTTCTAGACATGGAATAAGGGAAATTATAATGCTTGACGAACACTTTTTGTGCCACACACAAATAAGCAAGCGGTATTTAGAAGTTCAAGTGTGTGTTGTATAATTTCAGTTATGGCTTTGGTTTTGTTCTCCATAGGACTTTGTGCTAGACTATCAAAATAATAGACTAGCAGGAATATACTTCTGCAGTTATAATGCATTGGTATAAGCTACAATAGAGAACTGTGGTTGCTGTTAGTATTGTGCTGTTGTGTTACTATTATTAGTACCATTATGAGTTAACTACGTAATTATAACTCTTAATTTTAATTATTTATCAATTGTCCTTCTATTTTAACAAACTACAAACATATCTTTTGAATTATTAAAAAAACTTATTTCATTTTTAACTTTTCTAATCCTCTTCGAGTTTGCTTGCGTTTCCACTTCTTTTCATTGTTGGTTGAATTTGCTCGTCTCGACTATCTTTGATTGTCATTTTCCACCTTTTTGTTGTTTGCCAATTTTTAATTTTGGGATTTGAGCGTAAATGATCCTTAGTACATGATTGAAAGTTTTTGAAAATTAGGAACATGTCTCTTTTTATATGAATGATGTATTGATGTACATCAATGAGTGGTTTATCACTGATTAACTAGGTAATTTATCAATGATTAATTAATATTCGTTAGTAATCAACCAATTTCACTCAATAATTTATCAAGAAATGATAAGCGAGTTGTGACCTAGTATTTATCCTACAAAACATAACTCCAATAACCCACCCGACTTCTTTCTGTTATTTTCTCTCTAATAAGAAATTTCACTAAAATTATTTTCTGCAGGACAGACAAGGAATCAAACTAGAAATGCTCGTAACTGGCACAAAAATTTCTCTCTTTATTGATAAAACCTCAACTTTACATGGGCAACCTCGCTGACTTATGCACAATCTGTCAATAAACAATTCTGAGTCGTACAGGGAACAAACACAGGACAATAACAACCACAAATTATTGCAGAGTTTAACCATTGTTTATCATACACCGGTAATAAGAGATGATCCATGGTTTCTGCTAATTGGTAGGTAAACATAAACCTCATGAACTTCCTGTTTATAGACCTCTCCTCTATCCCTATCTATGGCATAGCACACATACACAGTGTCGATCACGTTGTCCAACACATGTACAAAGAACCCCAGTACTAATATCAACAGCAACCACGCCATTGCAGCCACAAAGTATGATGCAGTCCCTACATCACTTACGCCCTTTAAGATAGCCCAAGTCTGTTCATGCACATCACAATTAGAGAATGAGCAGGGAGAAAACAAAAGGGTGAAGAAATCAAAACGAGTACAAAAAGAGAGCCAACAACATGCAAAATGTTTTATTTGAGTTTCGTAGCACCTAGGACATGACAAGGTGAAACAGAAAGTGATTTTTAAATAAAATTCAGCAAACCTGTATGGTTTAATAGTTAATATACATTTCCTTGGACGATAAATCTAATCAACGGAACCTAGTTTCTCCTGCTTCTCTATCCTGCAGTCACATATCCTTGACAGGTTTTAGTTAAAAAATTGACTGCATCTTTAGGCCTTGTTTGGTACGAGGGAAAAGTGAGAGGATGGAATAGGGTGGAAGAATTAGTTGATGGATTTTAAAACTGGTGGTTGATCGGTAGGAGAGACCAGAGAAGGGAATGTATTGATGAGGGATTCAAAGTTCTGTTGTAGGGATTGGAGGGAATTTCTTACCCAACGATATAGGAGAAAGATCATCTCTTTCTTTCCACGTTTCTCATAAGGTTATATACCTTTCCTCCCTATTTCTTTCCTCCTATCAAACACAGCCTTAGAGTCAAAGACAATAGAGTACTTCCACGCTCATCTTTCTATGTAAGGGAACATATAGGGGAAAGAAAGGATAAGTAGATGAAACGGCTATTCTTCTCCGGTTAAAATGGTCAAGAACACTGACTGCATGGATTTATATTTGCAAAACATAAACTACTTTCTTACATACCAAATCAGAACCATCTTAAAACAGGAATTAACATACAGAAAAAAGGAAGAAATTTGATTACGCACCGCAATTGCATATATTGCTGAGAGAACGAGGGAAATGCCACCCAATAGACGAGTGGAGATTGTTTCCACAAAAACAGCAGAAAGAAGATTGCGTTTTAGAAGCTCATACGTCGTCCGTGCAGATAAGCAATAAGCTTCTCCGGTTATTGCAGCGAAGTTGATTGTGAACTTGTTAAGGAAGTCAATAGCTGCCAAGAAGGCATTGACGCAGCAACGTAGTATCAGGTTTACAAAGCCAGAAATGTCCTCCTGTCTTGCAGTATCGACAATGGAACGTACCACTCGAACAACAAAGATAAGTAATCCTGATAGACAAATAGTGCCAGACGAAGGGCCAAAGGCATGTCTGCAAATTTTAATTAAAAAAAATACACGAGAAATAGTGATCACTATTGACATTTCTACAACTTCAAAGCCTTCATAGCAAAAGAAACATGCATAAAGATATGCATAAATTCATTGAAACACATCATCTACCCCAAATGCAAATCATTGAATTCCATCATCAAGATGCAGATAATCCATTCACTAATCACTCAAATATAAGCTTCATCCAGGCTTAAGATGTAAGCATACACAAAAACTATATCTAACCATTATGTTCTATTAACCAGGAAAGCACCTGCAATGTCAACGGCAACAACCTTCTTCGAAGTAATAAAAACCAAACATGAACTTATCATGTCTTAGGTTTTCAAATTGCATTGTAAAGCCTAATTACCCTGACGCATGGTATTATTACCACATTTGAGCAAGGTTTGTTAGATTTTTCACTCATGCACTAACGTTTGCCCTAAATATACTTGTACTGCGTGTGCCGATTTTGAGAATAGAGGGATAAAAACAAAAGAGCATGTGATGCCGAGGTATGTGATTTCTCTTGTAGTATTCTCCTTCATCAATATCATAGCGAAATCCTGCTACAACAGAAAAGCAAACGCAGCCCCTCGGTACTAAAAAATTACGGTGCCTACGGTGCCTAATTCTTAACAAAATGCACATAACCTTACTCACTTATCATTAAAGCATCAGTTTCATTTAAATATTGCCACTGACAATGTCACTACAACTACCTCGTACACTACAAACAACGTTAGACAAAGAAGCGGAATGAATAGTGAATAGTAACAGTACAAGCAAAACTCACCTCAAAGAGCTTCTGATACGCCGCTTAGGAGCGGAATCCTCCTTAGTGAAGTACCACTGCGCAATACTCCCACTGATCACAAACACCTGCGCCTCCACCATTGCTGCCACGGACCAAAGCATGGTCAGAATCGCCAACGCGTAGTAAGCAGGTACCCAACCATCTTCCTTCCAAACGCAACTGTACTCCCCCCTCGATTCCCGAGCCACAATCTTCCCGTTTGACCTCGCGAACACCAAGAACGTTACAATCGGAGCGTAATAAACCAGCAATCCCAAACTCAAAAAGGGCAAAACGCAGAACAAGCCCAAGTTCTTGGAAAGCGCATTGGAGGCCACGCCAATTATGCTCACGGTGAGCTCAATTCGATGCCAATTGACCACGAAAATCCAGACGATGACGCCTATTACCAAGAAGACAAAAATCAAGACCAGAATTCTGTACACCAAAGGGAAGGCGTCGCTGCAGGAGGAGCTGAGCGTGCAGGCGACGAACCAGTAGACGTTGAAGAAGATTGGCATGAGGAGAAAGAAAGGAAGCGAAGCGTAGACGATTTGTTTGGTGTAATGCTTGAGAGCGAAAAGGACGATCAAGCAAATCGGGAAGCTGAGAACGAGCGTAATCACCAGCGCCCATATCAGATCCTTGAGAACAGGATTAGAAGAAGAGAAGAGGAAGAGGAAAACCGAATTGGAAGAAGAGAAGGAAAGTGAGGATTTGACGCAGGAAGTGGAATTGGAATCGTAGACGAAGGAGGAGAGATTGGAGTAGTTGGTGTTGCGGTGGAAGACGGCGAAGATGCCGAAGCCGAAGGTGGAGACGACGAAGATGAGGAAGAGGATGAGGAAAGGGAGGTCCTTGAAAGGTCTGGGACCGTAATTGTAGGATATCTGGAGGTACTGAGAAGCGTCGGATTCGCGGCCATGGTCGAAATACGGCGGCGGCGGCGGTGGCGGAGGAGGAAGGTAATCGTCGGAAGGAGGTGGAGAAGAAGGCTTGGAGAGGAGAGGTTGTTGGGACGCGGACGACGTGTCGTATAGGGATATGGGTTTGTCGTTTCCCTCGGAGCTGCTCGTCATCGGAGCCGAGATGGATAGAGAGAAGGAGAATTGGTTTTGGGGTTAGGAGTTTAGGAGAGGAACATTTTCAGGTTGACTGTTCAGATGATGATGAGCATAGAGGGCAGTATCGTTGGTTGGATTTGAATATTAGTTGGAACACTTGGTTGGTCGGTCATATGTTGTTCTTTTTTAAAACAAATCATTTTTTTATTTTATATTTTTGGGACTCTTGGCTATTCATTCGTTGCGAGTTGCAATCGGATGTGGTCATACAGATTGGAGAAAATTTAATGAAAATTTTTTGAATTAATGTCACATATAGTTACAAATAACCAAATAAAGTAACCAAAATGTAATATTATTCACTTCAAAAAAATGTAGTATTTCCTCAAAAAATGTAATATTATTTTGAACTGAAAAGATTTGGCAATGAATAAAGGTCACAAGACTCCCAGACGTTGAACCAAGCCTTCACAGGATGCACACTACTGATTTTACACGTTTTTTACTTTCTGCTTTTTTTTTTTTTTTTGAGAGCGTGGTTTTGGGCCTCATAAGGACAATAATTGGCCATTTTAATTTATTCAAAGTATATACAGCAAAAAATATATATAGATTTTTTAAAGAATGCTGGCAGTAGCTAAAAAAATCAATTAAGTTTGGAATTTATCCCTTTTAGTCGTAAAGGTTTATACGAGCTTTGGGGGTGAAAAACATAAAAGATTTTTCAATGCATAATTTAGAGAATGAAAGAATGATTTGACATAGAATTAATTCCTTTTGACAAGTTAAGCGAACCTCATTAGTAGTCTTAATTCCAAAATGAAAGGATGATAAGATTTTTTTTTTTATTAAGCTATTCATAATGTCTCAATAATTAATACACGATGCACTGTCAATACACATGCCACATGGCATAAACAGCACTATCCGCCTTTCTCCATGAAACAGACTGTTTAGTCCACCGTTTCTTTTATTTTTCCCCGCTTTTTTTTTTCATCATCGTCACTATAGGATCTCCACTCAGAAAACATACTCCATGTGTTATAAGAATTGAGAAACCAATTTCCATCGACTAAATATTTCTACAAGTGGACCAGAAGTAAAGGTTGAGATATAATAACATGGGTTTACTTAGTTTAGTTGGATTAGGCAGTTCACATCATTATCTTCTTTCTCCCCATCAGGTAAAGAAATGGAAAACTTTTTTAGCATTTAGCAAAAAAGAAATCATCTCTGGTCAATATCAAGATAGTAAAAAGCCCAGACCATGGGACATCTGTAAGTTGCTTTCAAACTCAATCCATAATGGGGCAAGATATACATGGCTGGCACTAACCGAGAAAACACAATCTACTGCTCTTTAATTCCTTTACAAAGGACATGAACGTATATAAAAACAAAAAATAAAAAATAAAAATAAAGTAGCCGAAACAAAGCACCCACAGACTAGAGACTACCATATTCCAAGAATGAGGCCAAGGCTGATGGATATTGTAAAATTTATGGACATGTTATAAAGGAAACAAAAAAAGGGGGCGATCAAACACACGTCGGAAGCCAAAATTTAGAACCCAACCAAAAACCTTGGAAGTTGTTAGCTGTGTTAACTTTCCTCGTCCCACTTGCTCTTAGGTATCTCCCCTGAGTCAGCAATAATTACCTTCTTTCTGGGTTTTCCGCTGTAGGTTCCAGCTCCACCTTCAATAGCAAAAACAGTGTCCATTCCTTGAATAACCTTGCCGAACACGACGTGCTCTCCATCCAACCTAGAGATGTTTCACATGCATCATTAGAGGTACCAAGACATGCCTAGTAGTCTTAGACAAAGCATGAACTTAAACCCCTTAAACTATCTTTACAACTTTTATAAGTAAAAACGAAGTCCAAGGCATACAGTTGATCAATTGAGAGTTGGAAAAATTCAAGCTGGTCATGCTAATAATGTTCCATGTAAAGATCGAAGATCACAGGATTTATCGTCATAAAGAGATAATCTGAATCACGCACGAAGGTAGAGACGTCTCTTGTGAATACATTTGAAAGCAATTGTAGAAACTATGCATTGTGCACATGATTGCTGACAAAAGATGGATTAATTTGATAATGATTCATAGCAACTGGCTTGGCGAGCCGGAGAAGACTGTACTATCATTCGCTAACTTTCTTTGGTATGTACTAATAGTTTTTTTACTGAAAAAGTACATACTAATAATTTTTGGGCCAAGAATAATGGGTCCAGAAAACAGAATGTACAATCGTATATTACCTCTAACCTTCGTAGATATTACTCCATCATGGAATCTAAAGAAAAACTTACCAGCTTGCCTTGACTGTGGTGATGAAAAACTGCGAGCCATTGGAATCGGGTCCGGTATTTACCATGGAAACGACACCTACGTGCAATATGCAATTCAGAAGAAATAACCATAAAGACAAATGACAATAACTATCAAGATTTGGAGCTTAAGAAGCCATAAATATCAAACAAAGAACATGAAACCAGCAAAAAGAAAGTTTCTAGTTAACTACCAGCATGTGAGTGCTTTATTCTGAAGTTCTCATCTGGAAAGGTGCCACCGTAAATGGATTCACATCCCCTCCCATCGCCATAAACGATATCTCCACCTTGAATTACAAAACCAGAGATTATGCGATGAAGTGGTCTTCCCTTATAGTGAAGTTTTTTTCCATGAACACCTTTGCCTTTCTCCCCTGCATTTAGTGCAAGTTACAGTGAGCAAATTGACAATCTCACTCACACACACAGACACGTGATCTACTTCTTATATGAATATAAAGAAAGGATTCAGGTACCTGTGCACAAAGCCCTAAAATTTTCTGCAAACAAATAGAAAAAGGAATATTAAGCATGTCATATGAGCACATGGCATCAGAAATTTAATCGTGATGGCAAAGGTAATAACACTACCTCAGAATCTTAAATCAAATAAGAAGAAATACGGGCATTGGTGACCAAGTCAATCCATATTCCATAAAATTACTAATTGTAAAAGCAAGTATTAATGATCAGAATGCATGGATATAAAATGAAAAAATCTCATTCTTCATTCACTCTGACAATCATCCCATTGCTGGATACAAAAATGACAGCAACACTGTTATCAAACCATTTACTATGGGTATTTAAGACGCTGATAAGAAAGAAATCACGCAGAAGATCAAACACATACCGACAGTTTTGGGTACAACCTTCCCATATAATCCAATCACAATTCTACCTGCAATAATTGAAAAGGTTTGCAATTGGATGTTAAAAGCAGACACCAATTTGCATTGCAATAACTTTATAAAATGCAGTTCTTGAAAGATGAATAAATATAAAGATGAGCTTACCCAATCGTTGTCCATCAATATCTACATCCAGATATACTCTGTGGGTGATTTCAGGAGCCTCTTCCACTTTCTCCACCACCACCACCACCTCCTCCTCTGCCTACGCATGAATTTGGAGATAATACATCAATACGTTTGTAAATATTATTCCATTAAGACCAGACTCTTTACAACATTATCAAGAGCAAGCTAAGAGTATTCAAAAACAACTCATATCAACTATATTGCCATAATTATAAGATATAGAAGGAAACAGGTCATTATCGGCATTTCTTATACTCAAGAACACATCAAAATAAATAAATAAAAACATCTGAAGAACCCAAATTCAACTCTTTCACCGCTCATGATATTTCCAATCGAGTCCGCTAGTGTATGTATATTACCCTAAAGGTTTCAACGCAAACTTGTAAAGATTCACAACCAGATCGGCCAAATTTACACGAAATGAATCAGAATTGTAAGAAAAGGAAAAAGCGTACTCTTTTGGGACTGTAGAAGGCGAAAATGAGGAAAATCGAGAGGACGACGAAGAGGAGGAGGCATCTTGGCTGAATCAGAAACGAGATCTCCCGACGCATCGTTCGTCGATTCTTCTACTACCTCTCTCTCTCTCTCTGCTCTCTCTTTTTCTCTCTCTATCTCTCCTTTCCAATCAAGAACTGCGGCTTCCTTCTTGGTCCTCCATGAAAATGGTTCGCTTCAATTATCCTCTCACAGAATCTCTCCGGAGGGGACAGAGAAGAAATCAGAATCAACAAATTGAGAAAGAAATTGGGAGCATAGCTATGGAGAGTCGACAACTCGCTGAGTTATCAATGGCGACTAGCTGGAGGAGTAGAGGCGGAGATGGAAGAATTGGGATAGAATGTCGAGTGGGTAATTTTGCGATACAAGCAGCTCTACGGTGAACCTGTGTTTGTTCTGTTTTCAGTTTCAGTTGCAAAACTTCAAGTTCACCCGTTACTTGATCAACGGTGGTGAAGACAGCCCAACGCGTGCCAGATAGTGGGCCTGGGCTTCGATTTCTTTCTCGTGAAAATTCTGGACCTGAGCCTATATCCTGATTTTCTGACTATCAAGAGATCACCAGCAATTCTTCCACAAATGGACGTGTCTGTAAATTAGGTTGTATAAATTCTAGTTATTTATCCATATCAAAGTGAAAAATTGTTTGGACTTTGAAGGTGGCTTTTGGTAAGCAAAATAAAGTAAGACTTAAAAATAATAAAGTTGGTTAGTTTAAAGCGGACAAAATTTTTAATTTTAAGAATTTTGCCTTTTTTAAGTTTTTATGGTTTTGAATCATTTAAATATATGATTAATGTGGTGTTTGGAAAAATTTGTTAGAATCAATTTTTTAGTTTAAAATATTATAGCATATGAAAGTTTTACACTCTAGCAACTTTTTACCTTTTACTGTAACATATAAAAGCTTTACACTATTACCTAACTAAAAAGTTGACTTTAACTAACTTTGCCCGGCACACTATAATATTTCTAATTTTTTCACAACTTTAACACTATCTAAACACCAATTCTCATATGTGATTTATTGTTTTGTTCGAATGTTTATATTTTGAACATCAATTCAAAATCATAAGGTTTAAAACATATCAATTCTAAACCGCATGCCAAACAAAGCCTTCGGCTTTAAAAGAAATACTCTTATAAATCAGCTAGAAAAAATCAAACTGAATGCTCGTCCACAATCAAGAAATTCTGATCATTTTAAAATACGTCTTCCTTAACTCGTCTTTTTTGTTAAAAAATGAGTGTCGAAATTTTATAGTGCATAAAAAAAAACATAAATCTTTTTATTTTCTCACAAGAGAGGCACTACCCTAGATTTCTATAGTGTGTATAGATATATATATGTTAAGAAATGCAGAGCCAAATTTAATGTCTTTCAATATATCACCTCACGTGAAGGATTTTGGGTATTTTTTTTACTACAAACGTGAAAAAAAAAGGGGAAAACACAAAGAAAATATGTTATTTTTATTCCTAGGATCTCGCCCCTAAAGTAGAAGACTTTGTGCAGCCGTAAGAGAAGACAGAAGCTACGCGCCCCACAGATAGAAAGGCACAAGGCCGAGCGCGAAGAGTGCCAGTTCGTGCGTGAGATGAAATCTCGCGCGACCACACGTGTCAACGTGCTAAAGTTTGCATTTCGTGTGTTTTTTTTGTGGTTTGTTGCCTATTCTTTGTAAATCTATAAATAGATAGGTTGAGTTCTTTTCTTTTGTAGAGAATAAATCTCAAAAATTGAGGGAGAGAGAGCCTTAAAAAAAATCTTGAGGGAGTGTATTTGCTATTTTCTCTTGTAAACTTCTTCATCATCATAGTAAATTATTCTGCAGCGGTTGAAAATAGATGTAGCTTTCACATTGAGGGTAAACTACTATAAATTTCATGTATTCTTATTTATTTTTTGTTCTCTTTTTTTTTTGTACCGGGTAGAATTAACGCTTCTAATTGGCAACAATATAAACACCTCATTTTCTCATGTTATATTAGATACCAACTTAAGAAAGCTTGAACGTGGAACAAATTTCCTACTTTTCTATAATGTTACATTCAACCCAAAAAAAAATCCAACGGGCATAGATTATTGTTTTCAAGCTCTCCGTTTTGTGTTGTTTGTTATTGTCATCATTTCCTGCTGAAAATAAATGTTATCTTTCAAATATTTCTAGTTATTGATTTCCTGTTGTTGTTCTTCTTAATTTCTCTCTAATTGTAAAGGTTTTTTTTTTTCAAGTATTTTTATTGGTTGAAATGATTTACTCCGCCCTTTTTGTGTTTCCGCTCTGTTTGTTAATCGTTTTCTTCTAAATCTCGTTTCCTCATTGTTGTCGTTTATTCATTTCATGTCGTTTTCACTCTTTGTCGTTAAGCTATTCATCTCATTGTCGTTTCATCTTTTTCTTCCTTTTCAATTTTATTGTAGTTCATCAAGCGACTCTTTCGTCGTCTCTTGTCGTTTTCCCCTTATTGTCCTTTCAAAATTGTGCCTTTTTTCAATTTACTGTCGTTCATCAAATTAACTGTCGTTTACGTCACTCTATCCTTTATTGCTTATGGTCGTGTTCTTTTTCTTGCTTTTGTTTTGGTCATATTTTTTACTTTACTGTCGTTTCCTCCATTATTGTGGTTTGTCGATTATTCTCATTTTTGTCGTTTCATCTTTGTCGTCTTACTTACTTCACTGTCGCTCATCACGGTGACGGTTGCTTGTCGCTATTTGTTTCGTTTTTTTCCCCCTTTTCTGTCGTCTATTATTTCCGCGTCGTGTCTAATTTGTGGCTGTTTTGCCCTTTTTTTCGCTGTTTATCTAAGTGACCGTGAGAGGAGTATTACAACCATGGGGAGACGACGCACGTGAATAATCCCCTTCTAAGGAGACTCAAGAATGAACTAAATAAAAGCTTATTCAATGCAATTTTTAAAAATTTTCCATCAAACAAAATAATAAAATTTAATCCAATCTAATCATCTCTAATTCTATACAACAAACACATGTCATAGTGAGAAACATAATTATGCTAATATTTATATATTCAGAAAAAAAAAAAGTGCTAATAGTGAAGTGTCACGTTTTTTCGGTCGAATAAAAAAAATATTAGAAACGTACTGTATATATAGAGTGAGAAGCTGACAATAGACAACTGGTTGCTCAGGGGCCCGCAATAAAATACAATCTAATCTAATCCAATTAGAATTACAATTTTTAAAATTTTTTCACTAAATAAAATAATAAAATTTAATATAATCTAATCCTCTTTAATTCCTGTACACCAAAAACATGCCATAGTGAGAAATAGGGCCGGTAATTCAGACACGACATAATAATACTATACAAAAACGACACAAGATAAACAAATTTAGACCGCACATTTATTAATAGTGCCATAAATAAGTTGGCACGAATAACACGAAAATAAACAGGTTGGATTCGTGTTAACACGCTAAACACACCTTAACACGTTTAATTAAATGAGCCGTAAACGTGCTAACACAGCATGACACAATCCATCCATTTATAACACATTTAAACTTAAAAATAAAAATATTTGATATATTTATAGTAGGTTAGTATTAATTAGATATTGTGTTTTTGTTAATTTTCTTTATTGGCTTTTTAAAAAAATTAATTTTTTTAATTTTTAGTTAATTGGATCATAAACGTGTCATATGCGTGTTGTTATAGTGTCAACCCGTCACAGCACGTTTAATAATCGTGTTAATCGTGTCGTGCTATGTCACGCGTGTCATAAACATGTCGTGTTCATATTTGTATTTCTAACATGTTTATTAATAATGTCGTATTTATATTTAAGCTAAACATGTCAAAATAAACATGATTATTGTCATTTCTAGTAAGAAACATAATCATGCTAATATTTATATATTCAGAAGAAGAAAAAAGTACTAATACTGAAGTGTCACGCTTTTTTGGTCGAATAAAAAAATATTAGAAACGTACTGTATATATAGAGTGAGAAGCTGACAAAAGACAACTGGCTGCTCAGGGGCGTGACCCTCGCCGTACTTGTCCCTTGGCACAAACATATAATAAGCCCTTTTGTTTTCTTAGCAAATGTCTAATTTTATGAGAAGGTGACTGCTAAGCAAATATTTAATTTTCCAATAAGCCCTACGTCATATGAATAAATAAACTGATAATTTTCTCTCTCATTTTAAAATGGACTAAACGAGAAGAAAAGCAAGAAAAAGACGTGCATGAAAAAACTATACGGCAACTTGCATATTTCCCATCATAATTTAATCGTTTATATTGGATTAATCAAGGGATAATTTGATTCTTCGATTTTAAACGGCGACTTGGGGAAAGGTAATTAGGCCAACTTGCTAGAATTGTATAATACCTTTTCAAACAAAAAGAATGTCCCTATAAAAAAAATTAATTGCTATTAAAGATCTTCCAAAAGAGAAAGAAATCCTACGTCTCATGTAGTTTCTATCATATTAAAATGACACGCAATATTATTAATCTTTAAGTCCGTTGACTTCCAAACAATGTATGCTTTTATGCTTTTGAAGAAAGATCTCTATATGCTAAACTCATTTGTAGAATTAAAAGCAAAAAAATGTTGTGATGACCATTGCAGCTTGCAAGATCCGAAAAGATCGTTAACCAAACGAAATAATGTCGTTGATGGAATAACATTCTCGTATATAAGACGTGTTCCCCGTATTTGTCTTCACACCGGATCACGGCTCACTGATCTTCAAGGTGGAAAATCTCTCACCACTAATATTTAACATAATTGTTTGCATATATTTTTGCGTTTTCTCCTTTTTGTTTTTTTTGAGAAAATGTGTCACGTTGGCATGACTATAAGAAAAATGATTTAAAAAAAAGGTTTCCAAAGTTGAACGCAAGTGTAGTGATCTATGTTTAATTAGGACAAACAACACAAGTAACATGTAAAATTTAACACATTTTAGAAGAATCATCCATGTGGGCTTGTGCGTGTTCATTTAATTAAACTAATTTACACATTAAGCACCCTTCATTAGAAGAGGTTCGGTAAGGAGCTGAATTTTCGACGGGAATTATTTATCTATTTGTGAACACGGTTGTAGTTTCAATCAATTTTTATTACAGTATTATTTTTTACAAAACTTAAACCAAAAAGTTAATTAATACATTTTATAGTCCTATTTGCATTCCGAAACGGTGTTTATAATGGCCAATCTATAAGTCTTCTGTGCTGTTGAAGATTAACACTGGGTATCCAAAAATGTGTGGCCGGACTTAATTGCAAGCACCCTTTGTCTTAGATATTTTGACGGAGTTGCCTAATGTCTCGAGCCTATGATGAGCTTTTACAAAACAGACTTTAATGAGCTTTTTAGTATTTGTAATAAAGAAATAAGAGATTCCTGCTAACTACCATAAAAGTTGCTTTATTTCAAAATGACCCTTTCGTGGAACCAAGGGTTACTAATTAACCAATCTGCCAAGAAATGATAATTACCACAAGCAAGTGCATAATTAAGATACGTCACCAAACGCACATTTCACAGCTATGTATGGCATGCATGTATATGCATGTCCATGCACGCATGCCATACATACATATAAGTGTGCTTTGCTTGTATGATATATGTGTGTGTGTGTGAATGTCTGCATGTACGGTTGCTATTTATTGGCAAGAAAATATATAAATGGAATATTTTTTGTTTTAAAAAGAAGGGTGTAAAATTCGTTTGCACTTTTTAACGCTTTTTAACTGATTTTGTTTCGTTTTGTTAGCCATCTATTTGATGCAGCTTATTATTACACGCATCTTTCTTTTAAGTTGAGAAGAAATTAATTGATTGTAATTTCATAAACATGAAACTAGAAACAATTTTGCTTCCTCAGTTTAAGGACGAATGTGCCACTTTTAAAATTTTATTACCCTTAACTTGGTCATATTAACTTTTTATTAAAAAATCATATCAATTATTCGTTATAAAACTCTAATATATTATAATTTTTAAAATTAAAACTTCAATTTCAATATCAACTTGGCAAAAGAAAAAGATTAGTCATATATTAACATATAATATTACTGCAAACCAACTAGTTAGCCCACCTAGTTTCAATATCGCGGGCAAAATTATATTATTAAATATAATTAAAAGTCAAGTCTGGAAATTGATTTTAAGGAAATTAAATAGGATAAACGTCACGTCACGTCACGTCACGTCAGACGTACGTACATAGTGGTACCGATGCGGGGTCATTGTTCTTTTTCCAGAGGGACCATCTTTTGTTGGGTTAGCTAGATGACAAAAATTGGTGTACTGGTCTAACTCCATCGCTGCGGATTCACATCACATTTTCTCCAAGTTGTTGAAAGTGAAACCATAATTGATGGATCAAATCAACATCATCACTTGAACTTTTATTCAGAATAGGAAACAAATTAAAAAATAACAATAATAATAATAAGAAAAGGGAGCATGAAGATCCATTTGCGAGCTACCCCAAATCACTTCTGATCCTCACGTAATAAGCTCATATATGTCAGGAAAAATAACGTATAAAAGAAAACTGAAACTTCCACATGGAAACTTAATTCAGGTTTTTTTTTTTTTTTCGCACACGGTTCCTAAAAAATCCCGAATAATAAGAGTAGCAACAACAATAATATTGACAACAAAAAAGCAATCTGGGAGTTTGCTTAACCAAGGCCGAATTTGTATATAAAATAATATATGTCGTACATGTGGACCAATTAATCGGCCACAATCTGACCAACTCCCTCAGACTTTTTTAAGAGAAAATAGGTCATTTTTATAGACTTCTCTCCTCAAAATATCTAAGCTTTTTATTGTTGATAGAAAAAGACTGATCGTATCAAAGGACATCTACTTTTTTTGGGAAGAAAAAAGGACTGCTGTATGTAAGGAACAACTGGTCGTAAAATTCTCATGCTGGGTGTGAGAGGTGAATAATTAAGAATTTGGTAGAGCCGTTGGGCCCACATTTTTGTTTGGTTATAAAGAAATACGGTAGAAAAATGCTTGTTTATGAACTTGTTTGGTTCGAGTATTTAAATAAAATATTTAAATAAAGATTTAAATTTTTATAAGAGAAAATACTATAGCAAAATAATTCAAACTGTGATTTAAATATCCAACTAAACGAGCCTTATATATATTCAGCACTCTGATTGTTTCTAATCTCTTTTTTTTCTTTTCTTTTGTTATTTCGAGTTTAATTATATATTTTCAATTTCATCTGATTTTTCAAATTCTGATATGGAATACACAGGGATAAGGGACGCATTATTGATTTTTATCAATATTTGATGGCCTTTCTCTTTTACGGATATTAATGCTTAGAGGCATGGTCAGTACAATATTAGAAATCTTAACATTGTTTTTTTAACATTGACCAATTTTTCCCATGGATAAATTTGTATTTTGTTTGATTGTGCCCATGTATGTATTCAATTTGTACTTTTCTTTTTATTTTTGGCTAAACATGTATAGGTTGAATTCAAGCAAATATATATTGACTAAAAAATGACGCCTATTTTCAATCAATTTATGCAAAAGACTTGTGACTTATAATTAATTCAAGTGAAAAAAAAAAAAAACAGTTATGTCCTTTTAATTTATGATCTTACTTTTGTTTTTATTTTGCTCTTTGATGAAATTTTTTGTTTTGTTTTTTGAGGACTAAAGGAGAAAGTCCAAATATTATTGTTTACTGCATGATCCATGGTTGATGGTCTCAACTATTGCAAACAATTAAAAAGTACGGAAAATTGTAGGCATTACAGGATCATAGCAATATTATATATATATATTATACAATGCCTTTTAGCATATTTGTTTTATTGTGAAAATTTTCCATTTTCATGCACACTGCAGCAATAATGCCGAGGTATAATTTTTTTTCCTCATCATAAACCCCTCTCCAATACTGATAATGAAATTCGGCCAACATAATAACATAATTATTAAGAATTTTTTTTTGTCGTAAGACGTTCCTTAAAGAAGAGACTTTACGCAAAGGATCAGTACTATAGAAGAGACCTTATAGAATATTACAGAAGGTATACCTGGCATAGGAGAACTTGATATCGTGCCCTTAATCCCTAAAAAAATAATTGTATTGGGTCCCGTGTATATATATCTAAATATAATATACTGTCAAAAATAACAATGTGCATGCATTAATCCATATAGAAATAAAACAAAAAAGTAAGCTTTTCCCTTTTATTGTATTCAAAAAGTTAGCAGCCATTAACTTTGTGCGCTAGTAGTTTATAATTATTATACAAACTATAAAATAATATCAAGCACACGCACCTGAAGTAAACCAAAAAAGAAAGTTGACTCACTTACAATATATTTTTTTTTCATCAGACCTCCTCTTATTTGTAATTATTATTTTATAATTGTAGCGATAATAATTTATAGAGGGATTTCTTTTTCCAAAAAATGTTGTACTTATACCATACTTTTAAAAGCTAAGTTTATTTATGTTACATTTAAAAAATTTTATGTTACATTATCGTTCATAATATATGTTAAATTGCGTCACAAATAAACATACGTGACATTTATAAAAAAAATAAATTTTAAAAGACTACATTTATGATTTTTTTTTTTGCTAATAAGGTGCTCAAAAGGTTGTTCTCTGCGTTTTTCTTTATGAAGAGAGATGAGACCAACGATCATTTTAGCCACCAAGAAAAAGAAATATTCTTTACTATTCCCTTTTGCTTTTGGGCTTCTGCTCAGCAAAACGGAAAAAAACGAGAGGAAAATTGTACACACAAGAATACAGAAAAAAGAAACAGGACTCTTGCTTGGAAATTGCCTTGCTTGCAAATTGGTTTGGTAGATTTTTATTACAATCATCCTCTTGAGCCCACAACGAAAAAGGTATGCAACTTGCCAAAGAGCACGCAGAAAGTGCCAAAACAACACAGGCTGTCATGAAGAAAATTTTGAAAACCAATAAAATATTGAAAACTACTTTTCATCCTCCCATTTTAACTTTATAACAATTCAATTTTAGCGGTTGTAATTAGCTAAATCAAGTGGAATACTTTTTTCAACATTAATGCATTTTGAAGGCCCCTTTTTCCCGGTAACATAAGATCCATTTCTTCAACGAACCAACAAATGTTTTTCTTTGTGGCATAAATGATGAACATCAACATAGGTAAGACCGTATATGCTTCCACATAAATTCCGTCTTCTCATCAATAGATGAGAAATTCTTTTTAGTTTAGGTACACGAGCACATGATTTTCCGGTCAAATTTTTGTTTGTCAATGCTATACCAATAAAATAAATAAAAATTGGAATCTTTTTATAGAGTGCTTCTCAAAAAATAGAGTGCAAATATTTAATAATGTCTTTTTCAACTGCCGACAAAATACTTTGAAACTTTTTTTATTTTTTTTGATCAAGTGGTTTTCCCCATGTGGGACGGTAACGATTTTCTGATGATTAAAGATGCGGCTGCACATCAGCCGTATATTCATATACTTGCTTGTTCTTATCAAGATTGTCCCTTCTCTGAGCGATAAGATAAGCACTTGAGGCTTTAAAAACATGTTGAATTGTTGATGCTCATTCATGCCCCACCTCTTGACTTTATTCATATTTTGTGAAGAAAGAAAGGGTAAGTTATCCATAGAAGCGCTCAACATCCACGTCCTTGTGTCCCTACTGATTGAAAAGGACTGCAACGACGAGCAATTTAAAGACTATTTATTCATTAATAGTCATTTATTTTTGCATTACAATTGATTTAGTTAAAAAGGATGTGTTATCGGAAGATATTCAAGCTCAAACTAATATAATTATTAATTACCAATGTTTCTCATAACAAAGTTAAATACAACAATTAAAATTTAGTAGGTTTGCCTTTCTACAGCTTGCAAGCTGCAAGTCCCAAGTAGGGATTATTCCTAAGACTAAAAGTCTAAAAAAGCCCTTGGAGCTGAAATATTTTTAAATAAAGGAAAAGTAAAGAACGGCACCACAAAAGATTCCTGGCACCAAGTAAACAATTTTTTTTGGAACCATCAGCGGCGGTGGTGTGATAATAACGAGGTCATATTTGGAGATTTTATCAAGAAGTTAGATAAGTTGTAGAGTTTCAAAATACCGTTGGTTCGAGGGCATGAAGACATATTAAAGGCCGTTTGGTTGAATATTTGAATCATGGTTCGAATTATTTTACTACAGTATTTTTTTCACAAAAATTTAAATCTTTATTCAAATACTCTACTCAAATATTCGAACAAAATAGGCCCTAAACCTTTTTTTAAACAAGCCAATTGCCCAGAGCAAAAGGGAAAAAAAAAAAAAAAAAAGGCTAATTACGAATGAAGTGATAAATAATTTAATTAACATATCATGGTAACTTTTGATGAGTTATTTATTTTATTTTATTATTTTTTAAAGTTATATCACTCTGAACGTTCACGTGGGAGGCATTTCTAGTGGGCCTCACTCGATTACACGCGCCAACTACATTTCTCCTAACTAAAATTTGTTCACCTAAATTAGCTCCTTTCCTTCTTTAGATGCTTTTGAAACAGAATTAGCAACAGAAAAAAAAAAAAAGAAAAAAAAAGAAGCAACATGTTCTAATGATCTTGGAAACACCTTGAACGCATCTTCGACTAACTGTTTCTGTTTGAGAGCAAGTAGTGAAAGAAAAGATCAACCTTTCTGGCAATTCATGCCCTGATTGTGGTTGGCTTCCTTTTGTAATTCCTTGTGCGTCGAGTGTTCTTAACGCTAGTTGCAAGAATAAAATTTGTATGCTCTTCGAAAATTAATTAATTAAACAAATAATAATAATTTGCATTTTTAAAATATATTCTATTGTTATATCTTTTAGTATTTAAAATTCAATAAATAATTTAATATATCTTGCGCTTTTGCTCTTTGGAATTTTTTACGTTTGGTAAGTTGCTTCACGCACTTTAGTATTAGTTGTCCCTAAATTAAGTAAAGCGTTAAAAATTGTATTGTATCGTCAAGCGGATTATAACTATTAAAATTCAGATGAAAATACTCTCTTCTACGTTATGCGAGCTAGTTTGAAGGATATATAAAATTGAAATTCCATATGACAGGCCAAACGCCACGTGTATAAGGGGTTTTGTCTTATATACTACTTGTTGTTATTGAGAGAATCCTACTAATACACTTTGCTTAATTTAGTTGGTGTTTAACAAACTCAATTTCAACTCAAACAATGTAATGCTCTCACATGTTACAATGTAAAGTTAAAGTTACTACAATGTAAAGATCTCACATGCTATAGTATTTTCAATTCAAACTCTCAATTACAGCTTACTTCTCAAATACTTTTACTAATTTCAAGAGAGGGATTTATATTATTTAAAATTTAGCAAGTTTTGCAACCTAAGAAAATTTAAAAGACAAAAGCGTCAAAAACTTAATAATATTAGTATGTCTAGAGTACCATTCAACTGAAGATTAAAGAAAAAAAAAAAGGAATACATAAGATCACGCGTAGGAGGATAATGACAATGCTCAGGCGGCAAGGAAAATCTTTGATAAGAAAGACCGCAAGCAAAATTGTTTCTGCAAGATTTGATTGTATGTGTTGGAACACGCTATCAAATACAACGTTCTTTGAACAAAATTCAATCCGACGGAAACGATTAGTCAACAAAACCTGACGTTGTCGGTCACGTGTCTAGGTTATTAGGACTTCGCAACGAAATTCTCTAGCCTATTGTTTGGTGCATTACACAGGAAGTGTTTCCCGCTGCGATAGGATACGGTTGGGAAACTGGGAACGCTGTGTTTGGTTGTCCACAAGTGGATTCACATTATTTGACTAACTTCGGTTTACGGTTCCTACTACATTTTTAACAGTATTTTAATAGTATTTTCTCTCTCACATGCTGTAGCATTTTCACCTCAAATTGCATTGCTCAACGGCATATAATCTTTATGTTCTAAATTATGATGTCTTATCAAATATATCTTGTCATATCATTAATTTAAAGAATTTAAATTTTAAAGTAATGAAAAAGAGTTTCAAGTTTTTTAAATAACATGTCATTGTATGGTTGGTTAGACATTATTTTAAATGTCAAAACTATACGGGTAATATTAGCCCCGCTGCACACCAAATAAGGTAATTAAGACTGTTTTATGTAAATAAAAGCAAAGGAAAAAAAATAGTATAAGTGAAAAGGACGAGTTATTTATATTTTTACAAATTACAAAGAGTATTTGATTGAAGAATTAAGTTACTACTTAACAAAGAAAAATTAAAATGATTAATTAAATTATTAAGTTAAAGGATGAGATCAATTTAGAAGTACTTTATTTTTATTTTTTTAATAATTATATAATTATTAAAGCAGAACAAACATAATTAAATTAGTCTAATTTGGGATCGTATGATAAATTTTTACCAACTTTAAAAAATAAAAGGGATGATAGAGGTAACAAATAAGATGCACTCAATGCCTTGTTAAGGAAAGAGTTGGCTTGTCGGTCACCCATCAAATAACCAGTAGTAATTTAATTTAGCATGTATTTGGGATGTTATTTAGAAGTAATTGGTTATAACTAATTACAATGTAAAACTCTTTACAGAGTTACAGTAAAAAGCAAAAAATTGTTACAAATAAAGCTTTAACGTGCTACATTTCTTACACTTAAAATTTTAGTTCCAACCAACTTGCCAAACGGTCCATAGTTTAGTTCATGTTTTGCTTTGAAGCAGACTTTAGCTTCTTCTTCTTGTATTATTTTTATTTCTAGTGATAATTGTGTAATGTCATAGATAATCGTTTTTTATTCCAATTCAACTTCTTTTCAGCACGTCTATAAGGAAATAAATATTGTGTATTTTTCACAACGTCGAGAAGTTTCAGTTAACTTGTTTTTTTATTTTTATTTTTTATATAATTATCATATAATTTTCTTTTAAAAACCTGCCACGTGGATTAAAAAGAAAAAAAAATCCTATAAAAGGTTCCTATTTTTTTTTGAACATATAAAAGGTTCTATTTTACTAGTATATGAATTACAAATGAAAAATATCTATGTAAAACCGGCGCTTGCCATAAATTCTACAAGCCTACTCATTTTGCCTTTATAAGATTATGTAAGTAATTCTTTTAAAAGCTCTTTTAAAATGCAGTATTTAAAGATTATTTTTTACTCGTTTAAACAATGATAAAAAAACTAAACATTTTACTTTTTAAAGATCCTAAAAATATTAGATCAAAGAAATCTTAAACAAGTTCCAAGCCTTAGGCCCTTAGCTATATATGTCTCCTCTATAATGATATGTATTTTTCTGAAAGATATTCTCGCGTAATCTTTGCTTTTATTTCCAGGGATTTTGATAAAGGGCCTCCGGCTAAAATTTTTTTTGGTAAATAGACTCTTTTTTTAGGACAGTTTTTGACATCAAAAAAAAGTTTTTTAGACATCAAAACGGTTTCAGTTTTTTTTTTCCTGTTGAGGTTCCTTATTCTGCTACAGTTATTTTTCTTATTTTTTTGAAAAAAACTGAGACAACTTACTTGTATAGAAAAGCATGTTTTTTGGTTTAAAAAAAAATCTATTTACCCAATTAAAATTTTCTTTTGGCCCTTTCATCAAAACCTTCCTTTTTTTTTTTTTCCCCGAAGCTGGTCTTGCTTTTATTTCTGAAGTCCATAAATATTCATCAATAGTCAAAGGTCTTATGTCTCTTTTTTTTTTTTTTTTTCTTTTTTCTAAAGAGAGAGATCCTAATTAGATTGTATTGAAACAGATAGTGGCTTTGATCGGCCAAAATAACTCAACGATTCCGCATCTACCTCTCCTAATTTTTATCAATTGTCACGTTTCACAAAGAAAAAATACCAATAATATCTACGAAGTTGGACCTTAGAATACCTGGGTTCGTAAAAGCCTCATCTGCTTCATTGAAATCCTAGAATATATCACGTGTTTTGAAAATATTGACATTAGCTTTCTTTTTTTTTTTTTTCCTCAATCAATCGGTCACAAATATTGTGTTTACTGATTACACAAAATCAACACTTAATGTCATATTTAGTCAAAACGCCTATGTTAAAAGACTTTTTGTCGAATATAAAATAAAATTTGGTATTGAATTTATAGAGAACAGAGTATCAAAGTAAAACCTTTTAACAAGATTATAGTTAATTTTTTTTAAATTCATGGAAAATTAAAAGATTAAAATTACTACATTGGAATTTTGCTCTCAAAGTGCACAATTTTGGATTCTTTTCAATTCCCCCTGGGGTTTTGGGTGCATATAAAACTTATGGCTGAGTTGTGTGTAAACAGAAAAATACAAGTGATTCATCCTAATATTTTTAAGAACAAATGGTAAATATTCACATTTCAATTAAACATGAGGAAGAAATTTGTCATTATCTCTAATGAATATAGGATGCTTTTTTTCTTAAAAAAAAATAAAGAATATACTTTAATTTACCACATATATTATCTCAAAAAGAAAAAGAAAAAAGATGATTAATCACATGTACTGAATATTTTGTTTTCAGTATATGCGAAATGCTGTGGAATTGCAAGTAACAACATACGAAACCGCACACCAAATCCTACAGAAAAGAAGGTTAGCTCAGCGGATAAGAGAGCAAGCTTCTCCTCCATTAATTAATAAAAATGCTTTTGACACATGACAATGACATCGTAGGTTTCAACAGAAAGGTAAATATTAAAAATTATAAACTAAACAAAATTTTAACAAGTTGCACTAAATAGCCAATCATAGAATTTTCTCGTCAATAATCAGTAGCTTGATAACATTATTTCAACAATATAGTAACAACTGTTATAATATAAAGTTTTTTTATGTTATAATGTAAAACAAAAAACAAGATTTAATATAAAACTTTATATAATAAATAATATTATAAATAACTTTTAGTTGGAAAGGCACTCTGTATATATTCATAATACATCCCCATCAAAGAAACCAAAAAAAAGAAAAAAAAAAGAGACACAATTGTGTTAATAATATATAGTTAGTCTCCTTATTGAGGGGAAAAAAGGGCACAAGTTGTGTGGGGGAGTGGGAAGCGAAACATAGGAAAGAAACAGGGGAGTTATTTCTAGAAAACAGTTGGCTAAGCAGCGTGCCACGCGCTACTTGTCGCAAGTAAACCTAGAATCAGCACCCGACCCAAAAAATCAAATTCCCAAAATTACAATCAAAATTATTTTTTTAAAAATGTCCTTTAAGTACGGTGTGCAAGCATCGGAGCGTTCAGGAAAACGAGAAGTCCAACCAAATTAGACACACACAGAAGCTTCCCTCTCCTTTCTTTCCCCAGTTTCTCTAATTTAATTGCACCAATAGACATTAGCATGGGTTTTGGGTCAAGGCAGTCGTCCGTCTCCACCGCCACAAAATGGTTGGGGTTCGTGACGGCCGTCTGGGTTCAAGCAATCTCCGGCAACAACTACACCTTCTCCAACTACTCCGACGCACTCAAGACTCTCATGAACCTCACCCAACTCGAACTCAACAACCTCTCCGTCGCCAAAGACATCGGCAAAGCCTTCGGCCTCCTCGCCGGCCTCGCCTCCGACCGCCTCCCCACCTGGTTCATTCTCCTCATCGGCTCCCTCGAAGGCCTTCTCGGTTATGGCGCCCAATGGCTCGTCGTCAGCCAGCGTATCAAACCTCTCCCTTATTGGCAGGTATTTGAAAAATAAAAAATGGAAAAATCTCCGTTGAAGTTAATTTTTACTGTTTAATGCAAAAAGAAATTATTTTGTTTTTTTTTTTTTTTTTTGTTGCAGATGTGTGTATTTCTGTGCATGGGAGGGAACAGCACGACCTGGATGAACACGGCGGTGCTGGTCACGTGTATGCGAAACTTCCGGAAAAACAGAGGCCCGGTATCCGGGGATACTGAAGGGCTACGTGGGCCTGAGCACGGCCATTTTCACGGACCTTTGCTCGGCCCTATTCAGTGATGACCCGGCCCGTTTCCTCCTCATGCTCTCCATTACCCCTCTCGCTGTTTGCTTCACCGCCATGCTCTTCCTCCGCGAGATTCCTTCGTCAGAATCATCCGCCGCCGATGACAAGGAGGAGTCTAGCTACTTCTGGCTCTTCAACGGCGTCGCCGTCGTCGTCGCGCTTTACCTCCTCGCCTTCGACTTCGTTCCAAACCCTAGCAAGCTCGTATCTCAAGTCTTCGCCGCGATTCTTCTTATCCTCCTCGCTTCGCCGGTTGTGATTCCGGTGTACTCGTTCTTCGCGAGCCGGAGCGGACGGGGGGGTTCGGACGTCGAGAGGCAGCCGGCGGCGGAGCCGCTGCTGAAGCCGGAAATTGCGGCGGAAAATGAATCGAAAGCTGCGACGGCGGCGGAGAACGGAGTGGAGGAAGTGAAGCGGAGACCGGCGATTGGAGAGGAGCACACGATTCCGGAGGCGCTGAGGAGCTTGGATTTTTGGATCTTGTTCGTGGCGTTTCTCTGCGGCGTGGGAACGGGTCTGGCGGTGATGAACAACATGGGTCAGATAGGTTTGGCTCTTGGATACGCCGACGTTTCGATATTCGTTTCGCTCACTAGCATTTGGGGATTTTTCGGTCGGATCGTTTCGGGTATGGTTTCGGAGTACTTCATCAGGTACGTAAAGAGCTCTGTTTCCTTAATCTATAATCAATTTTTCGCTTTTTTGCTTTAATTTTGACTCGGAAAGGGAAGACCTTTTTTTTTTTTAAATAGTTCTGATAATGTGCGCTTACTTTTTTGGCGTTGGTTTTTCTTTTTCTTTTATTTATTTCTTGTTTTTGGAGCCATGAAATCTCAAGTCAATCTTGAGGGCCCTTGGGATATTCTTTTCTGTTATGTTAAATTCGGATTCTAAGATATGCAAAGAAGGGTAGGTTGGATTTAGCTCTTAAAAATTGTCGATGATTGTTTAAGAACGATAAGAACGAAAAAATCTATGTTGGTTCTTTCTGGAAATTTCCTTTTCTTTTTGCCCCATAGAGTGTGACCGGGTTTTTTATATTGAAAAGCAAGATATCTGGTGAAGGTATATCCAAAAGTCAAAAGAATTCCATATTATCAACTTCCTTGATATTCATATACATCTTTGTATCAGATAAATTGAATGTATTTTTTAATCAAGCTTATTTAAATTCAGTTAATATATTATTAGTTCTAATATAATTATGATGTGTTTTTTTTTTTTAAAAAAAAGATGTGATATTATTAGGGAAAGCACCACCGCTGATAGAGTATTTAATTTGTATTTTTGTTACAGAATCGTCCTTTTTTGGCAAAATTGTTTTCTCTGTTTTTATATGAATTTTGCATTATTCGCTATCTACGGAATAAACTGTCTGGCGGCGACATGTTTAGGAAATAACATAGGTTTAGTACTGTGGTCCAGTTGATGTTTCCTTGCATCTTTACTTAGCCACAGGACACACCCATTGTTTTGTCTCATTATAAAAGCGCATAAAGAAAAATCAGAATGCCCATATTTTATTTTTTTTTTGGGAATCCTATGGTCTTATCCACATCTCCCTTTTGTGCCAATCTTGACACTCATGACAAAATCATTCAGTCTGTCCTTCTGTGAAATACAGTGATTAATTAATTTTATGAGATTCATACCCTACTAGTGTATCAGGTTATGTGATACATCAGATTATGTTTCAAACTATCAGATTTATATCATTATTATGTGATATGTTTTGCGTAGTTTTCAGTTTGATTTGGTTTTGACCAAATAAGATTTACACGGTAAGGCCTAAAAACGGCATTTTACCCTTACTTGTGTGTAAGAATTTGTAAGATTTGCATACTTTTTATTTGGTTTGATTTTGACCTGATTCAACAATTAAAAAAAAAAATACACCCTTTGACCAAATATGAAGTTCAAAAACAAGCTCGATGCTACGGTACCCTACCACAAAAAGCTCCTTAATATAAACCCAATTCACTTCCACCTAACACTCAGGGTCATTCCAGTTCATTTAAGTTTTCAGTGCGTTAGATATGCGATACTTTCTTGGTTTGAAGGTCCGGTTGTTAATTGGGACATGTCAACCAACCAACATTCTTAAGGCTTGGAGAATGTTCTGGCACGTTATCAACAATATTGGGATGTATATATAAATATACAAAGTTTTATATACAAGTGTAACAACTAGCCTTGTGTTTTTTTAAATGCAGGAGAGCTGCAACTCCTAGGCCCCTTTGGAATGCTGCTTCTCAGATTCTCATGGCTGTTGGCTACGTGCTCATGGCAATTGCCATGCCTGGTTCTCTCTACATTGGTTCAATCGTTGTGGGAATTTGCTACGGCATCCGCCTGGCTGTCACAGTCCCCACAGCATCTGAACTATTTGGTCTCAAATATTATGGTCTAATTTACAACATTTTGATTCTCAACCTTCCTCTCGGATCCTTCCTCTTCTCTGGGTTGCTCGCCGGAATACTCTACGATAAGGAGGCCACTGCCATCACGGGTGGCGGCAACACTTGCGTAGGCGCCCACTGTTACAGGCTTGTGTTTGTGGTTATGGCTATTGCCTGCATTGTTGGTTTTGGCTTGGACATTTTGTTGTCGTTTAGAACGAAAAACCTCTACAACAAGATTCAAGCGAGCAAGAAATCAAAGAAAGCGGCTGTTCTTAAATGAGTGATGATCAAACCCACGTGCTCCCGAAACAGAGGATTGATGGGCTTTTTTGCCCATTTGATATGCCCATATAATTCATCATCAGCTAGTTTGCCATTTTTTAAAAAGAAGGCCTTGTTCTTTACTAAGATCATGTCCTTCATAACCAAGAAAATGGATATTAATTTTTCGGTCGTGTGTAATGACTATGAAGTTTGTTGTAAACTTGTAAGAATCAATTTTGTGCAATTTTTCCGGTCCAATGTTAAGGATAAATCATCACTACGTGTCCTTAATTGTTTGGGCCCCATCATTGCTTTTGCTTCAATTATTAATGAGTGTAACATACGGCCATTCTATTAGAATTTGAGAAGCCAGTGTACTTGAATTTGGTTATAATTTTAGTTTGCCGTTAATTTCTCCAGTTAGTGTTCAAAGTAAGGGTCGGATTATTGATTCATCATCTTCAATAACATACTGATTTGTCGAATCATAAAGGTATTAGATAAGTGGTATTAAAACATAATGGTTTGAATTAATAGTAGTGAAAAGTTTTTACATACTATATTATGAAGTAAAAATTAACTACAACATAAAACTTTGTTATGTTATATTTTTTGAACCAAAAGTTTCATTTGAAATCAATAACACCCTATTCATCTGGGTACACGTACAAGTTTTCTCTCTAAAAAAAAGAAAAAAAAAAGAAAGAAAAAAGGACGCACAAACCAAAATCTGGTGGTGGTAGTAGTAGTATTCAACTATAATAATTATGATCTTCAAAAAAAAAAAAAACACTGTTATAATTAGTATTTTGGAACTCAGAGAAAGTGGATTTGTAAGTGTACTCTCGCAATACTCTTCTCTTTGAGCTCTAATATCGGAAATGCGAGGGCCCTTTTATACGCCTTTAAGAAAGTGGGAAAAAAAAAAAAAAATGATTTCCGTTGCCGGGACTTGAACCCGGGTCTCTCGGGTGAGAGCCGAGTATCCTAACCACCTAGACTACAACGGATTCTTGATTTACAGCCAAAACCAAAAAGTATTTATTGTAAAACAAAACTATTATACAATAAAAATATTATTGAAAAATAGTATTTTTCTTTACTCTTTCATTAATGTAACAAATTAACAAATGTCCACCAAGGAACCTTCAGAAGTGCAAGACTTTTCTTAGGTTATGTTTGGACCCCTTTGGACACTAGAACCCCACATCAAAATTGGTTCAAAATCTCACTGTCCCTTTCTTTCACCAATGAGGAAAAAGCATAAATATTATTACGTCCAAGTTAAGCTGGTTATTAATTAGATCATGTAAATATATATGAAGATTTCACGTGAACCAAATAAAAATTTTCAAATACACACAAGACAGAACATTATGAATGATCAAAATCAGGATGGCTTTACTTGGTTGCAGATGTCAACTGATTTATGCTCTAATGAGCTCCAGCTAGCTAAGGTTTTTAAGCATTTGTCCTTAAATACTCATAACTTACCGACAGTCCTTTTGTTTTTTCTATTTCACAAACTCTTCAAACTTTACAGAATTTCATCTTATTAATTTCCGCTCTCCATTCTCTCATCTCTAAGCTCTAACCGATGCATAAGAATAAGTAGCTAGTGCAAGTTCAACAAGGGTGAAGAAAACGACAAACTTAGATGAGAATTTGAATACTCCACTTATAAATATGACATAAATGCATTCAATACATAAATGTTAAAATGAAATTGTTATTTCAACCAGTACAAAAAATTCAATTATTAGTTTGCGTGGTTTATTGTTTACTTTGCTTTTTCATGTAAAGTTAGCTTATTAATCTTCTTTTTCTAATTTTGTTCACATGTTAAATTATTTACGAAATTATTTTTTTTACATAGTATCTTATAGGTTTAAAAACATTTAATAAAGAAAAATCATAATCATATTAATTGTAACCGCATCTCTATTCAAAACAGTTGAAATGTGTTTGTAGATTCTAATTGTGAAACCCGTTATTCTCCTAACGGGTTTTAAGGTAATTAAATTAATTTTTAGTATATCAATAAAAAAAATTTGCTTCATTTAAAATTTATTTTACAATATTTATTTTTATCTATTTTTAAATTTTCTAAAATTCTCCTATATTTATTTAGTATGTTTACTGAAAAGCCTTAGAACTTCTAATAAATCTCAAAAATGTCATATTAGCATTATGTGCGTTAAAGTCTCCAGATGAGACATAAGGATATCTTTTACAACTACTCTTGACCCTCATTTTCTTTATTTCCTCCGTGACATGCTTCAACATGTCTCCTCCATAATTGCTTCTATCACTTCTCTTCAAAGACTTCATCTTTTCTTCCTTTTTCTTCCACGGTTCCCACACTCTTTTTCTCATTTCTTTGCTGAAGCAAAATACTTAGAGAACTTCTTCAAGGCAGCCATAAAAATTAGCCACCATCACCCCCATTTGAGCAAGAATTTCAGCCATACCGAAGTCAAGGAACCTGTTTTGAAGCCATTTCAAGCTTCCAACTAACCATAATCCGATGTTAGAATCTTATGAACAAATTTAGTCTTTCATTTATAAATTTTCTTTTATACTAAAGGATTATTCAAATTTGCGTTCTTAAACCTAAGTATATGCTTGTTGCTATTTTGGAGCATATGTATAAAGTCTAATTGTATATGCCCTAGACAGAAAATTAATATTGTTAAACTTTGTAATACCTCTATGGGTAGTGGCTATTTCTTGAAATTCTGGGATTAAATTAAAATGAATTTTATGAATTGGTTTGCATATTTAAAAAGTAGACATCCTAAGCTTTCTAACGAGCTATCATAAACCTAAATCGGAGTTGTATTTTATTTTCTATGCATTATTCAATTTTCGGATTGGAAACTAGTAAACCTGTCAGTTTGTTATGGTATACCAGCTGCTAACCTGAACCAAGAACCCATCATTGCTCACCACCTAATTCTTTAATGTCTTGCAACCTTTCCAATATTATCCTAAGTGATTGATGAATCTTATTAGGGACTAAAACATATAGATTACTTGTTCACATTTTATATTGTGTTAAGACAAAAATTATTTACTGTGGTATTCAAAAGAGCTTTACATAAAAGCTTTAATGGCATACTAGTAAGATAGGTTTACACATTATTTATTTATAAATGTAGTTGTATGTTGTGCTTTAGTTTTAATTGTCCTTATGCACGCCTTAAGATCAATGGAGTATGGAGCTAACATTAATTGATTCTAGGATTAAAAGATTGTTGATAAGCTTGAAAGGTAGGGATTCTATTACTCATCTTTTGTGAGGTTTTTGGTAAATTAAATTTGGTTGTTTTATGTTGTAAAATATGTATATTGTATAGCGATGAATATAATGATTTGACATATGTTATAAATTGAGAAGCATGGTTAGGAAATTGACTCTATAAATAAAAAAAAATTGAATACAAAGGAATAGTGAGATGTAAAAAGGGCGGCGGTTACGTCCTTGAGCATGAATACCCTAAAAGGTAAAATAGGGGGAAGGTGATGACGCTTCCTTGGGTTGAAAGTCCCAGAATGCACTGTACAGGAATCGATTTGGTGAGGACTCGGGGCTTGATGTCCCCTCACCGGAACACCCTTAGAATGTTTAGAGGGTGATTAAGCGCGCCCATTTGGGTTTCGATGAGTTGAGTGATACTCTATTGAACATGGGTACCTAGGAATAATGATGAACTATAATATTTGTATATATGTATATGTATAAACTCGGTAATGATTAACTATGGTATCCACGGAATATGATTATAATAAATCTCATAATCTGGATAATGATAACTATTAACTAACCATGCAGGTTTTAATGTGGTAATGATAAAAACCTAAAGGTGAGTAATGGTTTTCTCTACTGAGCATAGTGTCGCTCATTCCCTTATATTTTTATCTTTTTAGGACTCACTAAGTGTGAGTTGGCTATGAGAAAAATAGTTGAGGAAGCGATGTAGCTATATTACATTGGGACTGCTTCAATTGTTAAGAATGTTCTTTATGATAATGTAAGCATCAATTGTTACTTTCTGTGACTGTATTACAATGCGTTGAGGGTTAAAATGATGATGACGGCTGTTTATATTATTAAATTTAAGATGCTACATTAAACTGTGGTTTAATTGTCGTTTATATTTTTATTTTTGATTTGAAAGTTTTCATTTAAGCCCCCGACAATTTTATTTTTAAGATTTTACTTTTATTTCTGATTTTTATTTTAATTCATTAAAAACTGTTAACCCCATATAGGGGCGTTACACTAATTTTTTGAGAAACTAGTTGAGTGCCATGTGCCAGGCATGTGGGAGTAATTTAGCAAGTTCTATACTTCTATCTCGTGTTAAAGTTTCAATTACCCATTTATTATTTTTCCATATTATTTTGTAATTGGTGTCTTATGTAGTTGTTAGTATATAGTTAACACCAATATTATATTTGCTAAAAGGAGATAGTGAGTCAAAAAAAGGGTCTAAAAGACCACATTGCAAATTTACAACAACAAAGAAGGAAAAAAAAAACAAGGAGAGAGAAAAGTGAAAGAAAAACTATAAGAAAAAGTTGAAAAAAGAACAGAAAAATAGAGGTTGGTGGTTTGTCTCTTTTATATATGTATGTATAAAAAGGTTAAAAAAATATTTTAAGCTATCAAAAACAGAAACATAGACCAAGGTTAAGATTCGATGAGGACAAATAGAAGTGCTCTTCAATAAGTTTGCTTAGTTGAAACTAATTCTCAAGCTTACATATAGATTTTTCATGTCTTAACTTAAATTGCCACCTCTAAAAAGATGTACCAAAATGTTTTTGAACTACCAATGCCATTTTATATGTTATTGATAATTTGATCACAAAAGGGGTCTCTCTATTTCTATGTTTGCATCTAAATCCAAGATCGATACCGGGTAATAATTCATCCTGTTCTGAAATTTGTCATCACTCACCATTGAGTTCATCTATATCTCACTTCCTTATTATTTTTGTTTTGGGCATTTGATGACAACGACCATGCCAATTCATGGTCCCCTATACCATGCGCGCATGCAAGATTCTGGACCATGAAATCCTTTCAGTAACACACGCTTGCTAGAGGCTCATGACTTGCCGTCTTTCCTTAAACGACACTGCAGCGGCCTCACATTTGTTAGTCACTTCACGTATAATTTAGCTTAAACGCTCAAATATTCAACAATCCTTTTAATTATAAGTCTAACGAGGGAAACCAACACGGCTTAACCAGGCATCTTAGTCCAATAGTAATTATTTTTCATTAATAAAAGGATCCGAGACTAAAGATTAGGCACACATTGATAAGGCCAAATTAAGGAACAAATGAATTAGCGTTCTGGGGTTTGCGGATAAGTTAGATTAACATCAATGCTAATTAAAAAGATTAAACATTCAATTACAAACTGTTAATTAGTATCCTTAATTACCACGCAGAAGACGATGATGTCCCTCCATTTATACTATAGTTTTGTCACATGTGGAAGATAGCTAGCTCTCATTTCTCAATTGCAAAACATGTGAACAAGGCACGGGCTTCTGTACAGACCTGTGCCACTGTTCTCCTGTGACACTCTCCCATGACCTTAACTTTATTCCATTATTTTAGAGAGAAGATATATCTATGTACTAAGAACCAAATCGCCAAAAATACTTCAATCTTTCCATCTGGGAAATACAATATTCTTATAATCACCTAAAACTGGTGGAATGGAAGATGTTCCCATCAATGTCATCGGCCTCCTGGTTCTGTTCTCTCTCACAACATGGCCGATCTTTGTTGCTTCATTTGGTAACACGCATTAACAGTCAACTCTTATATGCATATCTTTTTCTCCTTTTGGTTTTTTAGTCCGTACGAATTTTGCTCTAGATGTGTGATTTGTGAATGGTATCTTATTTTATAATGCAGATGGACCTTTATATGATTTTACAGCTTACACTGAGGTAAGTGGTCTAACAGTAGTGCTTGAAAGTTATATTTATATATATATAGATAGATATTATTTAAGGGGTGCAGTAAAATCATAATGAATTGTGATTTAGTAAGTTTGAGTATTTCCAGTGTAAAGCGAAGCCAGAGGGGCCACTATACAGTGGAGGGATTCTGAAAGGGAAAAGACCTGCGTCAGTTGATGGCGGCAAAACTGGCGGTGACTCTGCTAGTAGTGGTGTTTATTCGCCAGCATTTTTACTGCGAAATCTCTGCAACTCCACCGTCTACTGTTTCTCCAGTTGGGTTTCCTTTTCATCTTTTCATTTCCTCGTTGAAATTTGCGGATTCGAGAAAAATAAACTAAAATAAAATAAAAAAGGGCAAGAGAGCAAAAAAATTCCGTTGCCGGGACTCGAACCCGGGTCTCTCGGGTGAGAGCCGAGTATCCTAACCAGCTAGACTACAACGGATTGTTGGTTCAGTCCCTAGTTGTACTTATTAAATTTTATCGATTTGAATTGTTTTCAAACCTCAAACATGAAATCAAGATGTGCACATCACTAGACTTGAACTTTTTTCTTTTGTCACTAATTTTTGTGACAAAGATGGCAGCAGAATAACATCAATAGAAACCATGTGCTTTGGTGGTTAATCAACAGGTTGGGTGAAGATAGAAGGTGCAAATTCAGCTCTGATAAGGGCAAGTCTCAGGACAGAAAATGAGACCTATCCCTGCATAGGAACTGTTTTGGCTAGGCCTGGATGTTGGTCATTCATCAAGGGTGGATTTACTCTTAATTCACCTTCCAATTTATCAATATTATATTTTGAGGTGATTTGACAATTTTTTTCCTGTGTGTTTATTCTCCCTCTAAAAACAAAAAAGAAAAAAAATATTTGACTTCTGTCTTGGCTTTATAGAATTCAGACAATAGAGAGATCAACATAGCAATTGCAAGCTCTTCACTTCAACCATTTAGCGATCAACAATGGAGAATGAATCAGCAATACATAATCAATACAGTAAGTATAAAGCAACATTTATTTTTCCTAACCAAACCGCAACTTGATATGTTGGTTAATTGTACTAGACTTTAGTCTTGTTTTCTGCTGAAAATGTTAAAACTTATTAGCTGAATGCACAGCTTTCTGGATTTTCTCATTAAAAATTCTATTACGTAAGAGCTCTTACCCGATTTCAAGTTGCAAGTGACTTGACCAATTTTTTGTGAGTTACAGTTTCACAATAATAAGAACTACCTGCATATCAATACCAAAATGTTTCCTTTAATGAAAGGGCCATGAATAGTTTATGGTAATTGCATGAACATCTTGTATTTTTGTAGAAAAGGAAGCGTGCTGCGACAGTCCATGTCTCGAATGTACAAGGAGAGAGCTTACAAGGTGCTGCCATTACTATAGAACAATTGTCAAAGGATTTTCCATTTGGCTCCGCATTAGCAAAGACCATCTTAGAAAATTTGCCTTATCAGGTACGTACCAACGCTTTTGACACCCTTTTTTTTATACATAAACCCAACTCTCTATGCATAGCTATTTATAACTTTTCCTTTATCAACATATTTCAGAATTGGTTCGTCGAGCGATTTAACGCAGCGGTTTTCGAAAATGAGCTCAAGTGGTATGCAACAGAACCTAAACAAGGAAAAGTTAACTATGCCACGGCAGATAAGATGTTGGAATTTGTTCGCGCTAATCAAATTATAGCCAGAGGGCATAACATATTCTGGGAAGACCCTCAATACACTCCATCATGGGTTAGAAATCTCACAAGTGCCGATCTACAGTCGGCTGTGAACTCCAGAATACAAAGTCTAATGAGCAAATACAAAGATGAGTTCATTCACTGGGATGTCAGCAATGAAATGCTTCACTTTGATTTCTATGAGCAAAAGCTAGGCCCCAATGCCACCCTGCATTTCTTTGAAATTGCACACCAATCTGACCCTTTGGCGACACTGTTTATGAATGAGTTTAATGTTGTGGAGACTTGTAACGATGTAAATTCCACCGTTGATGCGTATATTTCAAGGCTGAAAGAGCTCAGACGCGGTGGAGTTTCCATGGATGGAATTGGTCTTGAGGGGCATTTTACAGTGCCAAATCCTCCTCTAATGAGAGCCATTCTTGATAAGTTGGCCACGTTGGGGCTTCCTATTTGGCTTACAGAAGTGGACATCAGCAATACCCTTGACAAGGCAACACAGGTGAGCATGTGTTTACCAAAATTAGTCCAATCATCTTTCGCCATGTGCAACACAAAATATATAGAAATATGATCAAGAAAAAGCAGAGTATCTCAACTGGTGCTGTTGTTGATGCATGTATATTAGTGTACCAAAACTGTCATTTAATATAGGAATATGATTTTCTAAGAGCTTGAGATTCTATTTAAGGGACAAACCTGTTAACTAGAGTAGCCCATTATCTTTACAAGACTATTATATTTATTTTTAGATGACGTAGGACTCGAAGTTTTGGATCACACATGGTAATACCAATATTCTTAGTCATGACGCCTTTTTCTGGTAAATGCTGACCAAATTTGCTAGTACTAATACATGTCTCACTGAAATGGCCTGCAATTATTATTATTTTTTTTAAATTTACTTTATCAGGCTATTTACTTGGAACAAGTACTAAGAGAAGGCTTTTCTCATCCATCTGTTAATGGGATAATGCTTTGGACTGCTCTACACCCATATGGGTGTTACCAAATGTGCCTCACTGACAACAATTTTCAGAACCTTCCTGCTGGTGATGTAGTTGACAAGCTTCTAAATGAATGGAGAACAGGGGATTTAGAAGGTCTGACAGATGAGCATGGATCATATAGCTTCTTTGGGTTTTTAGGTGAATACAAAATTAGTGTCAGGAATGGAAACAAAACAGCAAGTTCAACATTCTCACTCTCTCAAGGTGAAGAAACTAGACATTTCAGCATTCAGCTGTGACCTATACCAATTCAACATACTTAAGGCTGACCAAAAAAGAAAATATTTATAGATTGGTTAAATGGATTTTGTAGTAAACTATCTTCTTAATAGAAAATTGCCAATTCAGCTTGCTCACTCTCTCTCTCAATGTCTTGTAGTTTTAGATTTGTTACAGTTCAATGTTTCTCTTAATGTACCGTACGCAAAATTATAACCGTTTGATAAGGTTCTTTTGAGATCGAACGGCTAGAATTAGGTTTGTTTTGATTAGTAGCTAACTCAAAAACGCATCTACTTTTTGTGTTGGAATGATGAATGGAAAATCATGTCGCTTCTCTTATTATATAATGCACGATAAAGTCGTTCCTCACAATGTCATTTTATACTATAACATGTGGTAAAGCATAAAAAGACATTAAGGACCTATAACTAAAAACAATGTGTCACCGTCTCTCGTGTCCTGTATACATGAAAAAAAAAAAAAAAACTCCTGTGTCATAATTTGCCCTATGCGCATGTATGTGTATAGGATGTTTCGGAGTATTGTACAAAAGAGAGTAATAAAAATCTTTTTGAATACAGTATTGATTTGATTTTAACCAAATTGTTTCAAAACACTGTAGTATATAAAAGCTTTACAGTATAACTCACAACACATCGGAGAAACAATGTTGGATCTACAGACATGAGATTGGACTTGGAAGAACTCATGCGGAAGTGAAGATGCGACGACAATAGCGTTGTCGAACTACCGACCAAGGAAGAGAGAGACTAGACATTGTTGGAGGTTGCAACGATGGTGGTGCGATCTAGAACGAACTTGGCACAATCTCGGACGAGAAAAGGCATAAGTAAACATAAGGGTAGTCTGTATGAATTTCCCCCAACAACAAACATTATATTGGACATCTTACTTAAGAGGTTGACTTTTTAAGCTAAAAGGCCAAATCTTTATAATTTCAAATTCTATGGTAATATTAAAGCCTATTAAGGTCAAACGAATATGCCGATCCATGCAATACAAAATTGGAGCCTCTAAATGAGAACCATCTTACAGAAACATGTAAAGGGTATAAAAACTTAAGCCTAATATTATTTAAACATAACAATAAACACTAATTTATAAAGACATTGAATCATCTCAGTTACAGCACCTTTTAAGATGGTCATTGAAAGTTCAAATTCCGTATATATCTCACTTCCATATTCTTGTTCCGGGCATTAAATGCCAATGAGCATGCCAGTGAGCATGTCGCTTACATTGTGACGACTCTGCTAATAGTAGCAGTGGTTTTACTGCGAAATCTTCCCCCCTCTTCACCGTTTACTGGATCTCCAGTTGGGTTTCTCTTCTTTTATCTTTCATTTCCTCATTGAATCGATCTTTTTTTAACTCTTCTATTTATCAGTGAACCGGGGTCTCTCGGGTGAGAGCCAAGTATCCAACCCATCTAGACTACAACGGATTGTTTGGTATGTTCCTTGGTTTTTTATGTCAAACTTTATTCTTTTGAACTGTTGGTGTGCGAAAACAACAAAAATATCTCATCAACATATGTAGGGTTGTTCCGATTATGGAAATTTTAGATTCATTTTAGATTGAAATTTTTTCAATTTGATATATACTTAATACTCAATCCGTTTAATCTATAGATCCAAAGTCGAACTATATATGTTATGTAAATTTTATATCTATATAAATATATAATATATATTTTATAAAATATACACCTATACACTTATGACAGAAAAAATAGGGTTAATGAGACAATTGGTCTAATTATGTTTATTGAATTAAAATATGACTCTAATTTATAAAAATTTTACAAATGTCTCATAATGATATCATTAAAATTATTTATATGTAATTATATAGTACAATATGTAATATCATTAAAATAATTACTATATCATTAAGGATATTTTTAAGATATTTTGAATATTGTGTTAGATTTTAATTTCATAACAATAATTTGGACACGTATTGTAATTTTTTCAAAAAAAATAAACTTAGCCCAAACATAAAGCCCAATATTATTTATTCATCTAAAGTTTATTTATTTTATCTGTTGTAATGCTTTGCAATTGTTCAATTGCTTCGTAATATGTTGGATTTTATTAAATTATGTTATGTTCTATCGTCTTAATTTTAATTTTCAATTTTTTTTATGTAAATTTAAAGGCTCAATTCATAAATATATAGAATCAATTAGTTTTGGACTGATATACATGGGTGGATTAGGGATTGACGTACACCACTAGACTTGAACAATTTGTTGTTCCACTAATTTTTGTAATACGCAAAAGATGGCAGCAAATTAATTTGGCTCGACTCCACGTGATTTGGTGGTTTAAATAGTGATGCAAGAACGGGCCAGCCCGTTCTCCTTAAGCCCACTCGCACCGCAGGCCTGGCCGGGTCGGCCCATATTAAAATTATCTTGGCCCGGTCTTGTCCATGGGCCAATTTTACATGGGCCGTGGGCCTTAAATGGGCCGGCCCATCTTAGCCCATCATGGGTTTAAATGGGTCAATCCATCTAAACATGTAAATTTTTATTTTTTTAATGTTTTATTTTTTATTTTTAAACAAGTTAACAAATATAAAAGTTTGAATAGTTAAGGGATATTTTATTTACGATTGCCTTATTAAAAACCTTTTTAAGGAAAATCCAGTAGGACAAAACCTTAGTAAGAAAAAGAGTACAATCAGGATAATTATACATAAGATGTTTACAAAATTACTAAAAACAAAAAAAAAACATAAAAAATATTGTTCATTGTGAGCCGGGATGGGCCTAGAAGGGCCGGCCCGGCTCATGATTTTCCATGGACCGGCCCATGGGTCGACATATATTGGCCCAGCCTAGCCCACCAATATTTTATGGGCCGGGCCGTGAATAGTTTTGGGCCGGCCCATCACTATATCGGACGGGCTCGGGTCGGCCCATGGGCCCCGGTCCATTGTTGCATCTCTAGGTGGTTAATCAATAGGTTGGGTGAAGATAGAAGGTGCAAAATCAGCTCAGATAAGGGCAAGTTTGAAGACAGAAAATGAGACCTATGGCTGCATAGGAACTGCCTTGGCTAGGCCTGGATGCTGGTGATTCATCAAGGGTGGATTTACTCTTAATTCACCCTCCAATTTATCAATATTATACTTTGAGGTGATTAAAAATTTTCTTTCCTCTTAATTATTCTCCTTCCCAAAAAAATAAAAATAAAAATCATTTGACTCATGTCTCGGCTATACAGAACTCAGATGATAGAGATATCAACATAACAATAAAGAGCTCTTACTGCAACCATTTAGCGATCAACAGTGGAGAATGAATCAGCAATACATAATCAATAAAGTAAGTGTTACAGAAATAATACAATAGAAATAAAAAACACATAAAGATTTACGTGGCAACTTAAGACGGGAAAAAGCCACGGACAGAGGAAAAAAATCACTAAACTCGAAAAAGATTATAAGATAAAGGCGATTAGGGAGGCTAAAATGATAATACCAAAACCCTAATGTAATACATAACATATATAAGCATAAACAAAATCTTATGGGTCCAAAACATAAACTAAATGGCCCCAAACACAAAGGTTTCTACTGTGGTGGCTGGGCTATGGGATCCGACCTATTAGTCCAATCATTCCGCTACCATCACAGATCTTATAAAAAATCTCACATTTGTTCTTTCAACACAAATGTCACACCACGAGCTTTAAGGGTCAGGCCAAACTGAATTCGAGCCACCATATTCTAACATTCCACCATATAAGGGCTATCCTTGATGAGTTGGCCACATTGGGGCTTCCCATTTGGCTTACAGAAGTAGACATCAGCATTAACGTTGACAAGGCAACACAGGTAAGCATTTTGCTTCCCAAGATTTAGTCCAATCATGTTTCGCCATGTGCACACAGGTTATACAACGGAATACTTGTTAATAAAAACCAGAGCATCTCAACTGGTGTATTAGTCTATCAAAACTGTCATGTAATGTTAGAATCATACTTTATAAGAGCCTGAGATTCCATCTTAAAGAACCAACTTGTTAATTGGAGTGACTTAATTTGCTTACAAGCCTATTATTTTTATGTTTAGAGAACGTACGACTCGGACTTTTTTTAACTAACAGCATGAGGTGCAACTAGTCTTGCTTTTTTCTTTGTGGTGATTTTGTTATTATGTCACACACGTTAAAATTAATATTCTTAGTGATGATGCCTTGTGCTATTAATCTGATCGGTTTTGCCAACACTAATACATGTCTCATCGAAATGACAAAAATTATGTCTCCTTTTTTTTAACAGGCTATTTACTTGGAACAAGTACTAAGAGAAGGCTTTTCACATCCATCTGTTAACGGGATAGTGCTTTGGACTGCTTTAAATCCAAATGGGTGTTACCGAATGTGCCTCACCGACAACAGTTTTCAAAACCTTCCCGCCGGTGATGTAGTTGACAAGCTTCTAAAAATGGAGAACCGGGGAGTTGGGAGGTCTGACAGATGAGCATGGATCATATAGCTTCTTTGGGTTTTTAGGTGAATACAAGACTAGCGTCAGGAATGGAAACAAAACAGCAAGTTCAACATTCTCACTCTCTCAAGGTGAAGAAACTTGACATTTCAACTTTCAGCTGTGAACTATACCAATTCAACATACTTAAAGGAGACAAAAAGAAGACCACAGATTAGTTAAAAGAATTTTGTAGCAAACTATCTTCTTAACAAAAAATCCCAAATTATCTTCTTTTTTACAATTCGTTTCGTGGAGGAAGGAAACGTTGTTGGGATATGTTTCAAAAGTAGATTTAATCTTTTTTACGAGTAATGTGCTGTATTTCTAGGTAACATTTTCCATATCATGTACACGAAATTCTTAGTACTTGATTGGGCTCTTTCGAAATCGAATAGCTAGAGTTAGATCTGTTTTGACTAATGTCCGATACATAAACACATCTATATTAATATAAGGACCGTTTGTTTCGTGATTCGAATCACGGCTCGAATCATTTTGCTACAGTATTTTCTCTTATACAAATTTAAATTTCTATTCAAATACTCGAATCAAACGAGCAGAAATATACAATAAGATGATGAACAAGCCACGAAATGATAGTTGTGTTGAATAAAAACAGCCACACGTGTCAGAGTGAGTACATGTGTGTGCATATATTTATTTTATTTGGATAAATTTGTTAGTTTCTGTTTCAAGTTTTATCCTAAAAAAAGTTTATCTGTCAATTTTGTTGAGGAATCAAGCCCCACAATTAAATTAGAAAGGAAAAGCACTTACAGAAAGTCGGTTCCAGAAGGCTTCTGTTTCACGTTTCGGCGGATTCGGCTTTAATAACTTTCTGCGGTAACATGAGTCTTGGCAGAGTGCAGTTTTCTTTTGCCGTTTTACATTTAAGTATAGATTCCAAGAAGCCCCAAATTTCCTCCTTCTAAGGACGTCTTTTGTTGCAATTAACTCGTTTAACACATTGCAATAATAACGTTACCGAAAAGTCAATCTGATAATCTTATCGCATCGCGCAAAAACAGCCACTTCTATAAAATTACTGAACGTCCTTTTCATACAAACATGTGAGAATCGTCTAATATGATCTGATTCGAGATATGACGAAGGACCCACATGAAAATTTATTTTTTTTCTAAAGGACCAGCAAGAAAATTTGTACTACATGATACGTTTCTTTGCCAAATTGTCATCCTTGATTGACGTTTTTTTTTTTAGGAAATTGATTGACGCATATACAAAACCCATATCATGAATTTTCAACAGCAAGATAGAAAGGAGGGAAAAAAGGTGCCCTTTTTCCTTTTTTGACCAAAACTGGCAGAGTTCCCAGTACAATGACTGATGTGATAAGCAACACATGATGCCCGCCCAACTGGCAATGAAAATAACTAATGGGCATTGCTCTTACTAGACTCATCTTTTGTGTAGGGTATATTGCCCTTGGAGAGGTCAAAAACGTGCCGGGCCTGGTGAGCCATACAAGCACAATATATTAAAAAGGATGTACGGTATAATATGATATAATTATAAAATATATTAGTCAGAGTCTATCTCATTTATTAAATGGATTAAATTTGATGTAATTTTTAGGCATAAAATATGTTAAAAGTATGACACAATAAGGGCCTGATAGTACGAGTACAAACACATTAAGGCACAATTATGGTTTAATTATAAGCATTATAAGCATGATTAAAATATATAATTTAAAACTAATTTTATTAATATATTTTATATTTATATAAATATTTTTATAAAGAAATTATAAATTTCTAATAGATTTTATTAAAAAAGAAAAAAGATCAAATAAATTTTTTATTATTGATAAATTGTCAATTCTCAATATATACTTGCCGTCTTTAATTTATATGAAAAACTAAACAATAGAAATCACATTGTATAAAATTCTACAATGTTGTTGTCCTTAGAATTACATTTTTTTAATCAATAATGTACTTTATTTTGTTACGATTTAGTGTTTTTATTTTTTTAATAAATTTAACTTTAGACAGAAGAAAGATACATTAAGCGCTAAAAGTACAACAAAAAACACGAACATCGATACGGGCACAAGTATGGCCCAAGCACTTTATAGGCACGACACATTAATAATGGGTCATGGGTCGAGCTTGACACCATAAAAATTAACTAGGTTGAACTTAACACAACACAATAAATAAATAAATACCCAAACACGACACGAAGCAAGCTTGGGCCTCAATTAAATAGGCTGGACCAACCCATTTGCCGTCTCTAATTACTTTTTTTTTTAAAAAAGGAGAATTATATGATAGAATAAACAAATTCCCAACGTATCTTTCTCACCGGTAGACTTGCATTAAATCTTTAATTTTTTATTTTCGTTTCTTATACGCCAAAACCATGGCATACAATATAAAATTCCCTAGAGAAGTTATCCCCAAAAAATTTGGCTTTGCTCTTATTATTACCATCTATAGTTTCCTCTTTCGTTCAACAAGTGAAAGCAGGATTTTTTTTTTTTTTTTTACTTACAAGTGGATATCTGCCTTTTAATAAATTTGTATAAAAAATAATTTTAATCAAATTTAACGATTTTAGCATTTACACCACCCTCAAGATTCCACATAGAAGTCCTCTCATGAAATCATAATAAATCTTTTCAAAGAAATCCCAAGTGGATTTGAGTATTGTTAAGAGAACAAAGTCCTGGCTTACGTCAACTAACCTAACCTAACCTAACTATACTGCATTACACCTTGGTATTCCGGTCAACAAAGTGGTTTGATGTCTATACTTGTTTTCAAAAGCAGACCCTTTTGGCCTCCGACTTATTGAACAAATTAAACATCGCCACACATTTAAGAAGAATTTTGGGCGAAAAAGCTCAAACCGCATAACCAGATCAACGGTTAAAACTCAGCCGCAGGCACAAGGAACAAAATAATGCACTTTTTATACAAATTCCTTACTTATTTTATTATTGCAAAGATTTGTTTTCTAATTGCCATCGGACCCCCAGCATCCAACTGAGGATTAAGTAATTAATAAACTTATTATTCTCCTGAGAAAAACCAAATCAATGGTGCCAAAATCATTTCACATCCCACCATACCGAGTGATAATTATGACCTATACGGATCTTTTATGAAATTCCTTTTCGATGGCAGACAAAAGACAAATAATAATCTTGCAGAACCCGCAAAGTGTCCGCTTTCCATGGACAATGTAAGGGTGTTTAGCACGGTGACAAAAACGGTTAGAATTATTTTTATGGTGATATGTAAAAATTTTAAATTGTGATAATTTCTTTTACTATAATATATAAGACTTTGTATTATTTATAATTAAAAAATAATTAAAACCACTTCTTATCAAGCAAACAAACAACCAACAATCCAATGTCCGTATTCTTTTTCCTTTTCTTTTCTTTTGTGATAATCCTATATACATAATCACATTTTGCATACTATTTCAAAGAATAAATCTTAAAATTTATCATGTGAAAGTTCTTTTTATTAATCGCCAGGATTGAAATGAATACCAGTGTTCTCTCCGCTCTATTTACACCACACCAAATTGACTTTTACTTCCAGACACAAATTACAAATGCCAGCCCAAAAACACAAAAGACCAGGATTCCGGATCCTGATTTGTTTGCTTTAATTAAAGAGTTGCAGGAGCTTAAAAGGGGGTTAAGCGGCAAAGACAAAGGTACTACACTACTTGATGTTTTGGCCTATGTCTACAGGAATATTTTGGGAGAATCTTGAAGTGGGTGGTTTACAATCTGGAGGAATCTGTCAGCTTTCCTAAGGAACAAAGCGCAAAATCTCCATCAATAATAATAATAAACAATATAAGCCATTAAAGGCTGCAGCAAAACCCTGATACAAATTCACATTAGAAACAAAAACCAAGAAGAACCCAAACACAAGAGAGAAAGGCTACAACTTTCTGAAAGAGAGGAAAATAAAACAAAATGCTGCAGAGGCTATCAATGCTGAATGCAATGTAGAGGCAGGGACAATCTTTGTTGAATCGCCCATGGCCAAACCAGCCAACCATGACCCATCTGCCAAATAGGTTCCTCCAGACCCAGCCCCAGCCCCGGTTCGAGTTCCGGTTCCGGTCTCAGTTCCATATCCTGACCCGATCCCCGCTCCAGAATCTGAATATGCAAACCCAGGCTGTGTTCCAGACCCTGAATCCGAATATGTTAACCCCGACTCCGAGCCCGAACCCAGCGAGGCTCCTCCTCCTGAGGTAGCTGGTGTTGTAGCATCTCTTGAAGATTTCTGACTGCACAAATGACAGGTCACACCCCACATGAGCAGCAAAATTAGCAAAATCGTAAATCAAAGTCATAATTATGCCTTGCAGGAAATAATTATTAGTCAGATTGGTTGTCCAGATTCTCCACTCTAACATTAATACATATATCACATTCAATGACACATGAGGACTAACCCACCAACCTGAATTAAAGCCCCCCAAATTAAGAAGTCTTACACTATTCTTCAACAAATTTTAATTAGGCATTAAAAGATAATTTTTGGCAGCATCTCTATAAAAGCCAGTTCACTCACCAACTCATTTGATTAAGCACAAAAAAAAAAAATGTATCTTTAGAATGAGTAAAACTTACTAATAGTAAACAACACAAACATATTTAGATTAGATTTAACCTTGAAGAATGGTTTGTGAAAGACTAAAGCAAAGCAAAAGATGGTGATGATATTCTACCTGGGCGAGGACGGACAAAACGTGACGGTGTAATCAGCACCCGTACACGTAAACGTACTGGTCGCGTCGTCGTACGCGTAGCTATACGACCTGGGACACGCAGCCTTGAACATCTCCGAGTAGACCGACGGCCGGCAAGTGTCGGGTGAACCATACGCGCCGCTGCAGCAGTACTCCGGGCTCCCAAACGCCTCGCACGCGCTCTTGCACGCGTTGCCATTTCCAACTCTAAGCTCCGACGGGCACTGCCTGTTCAGATCCGTGGTGCAACCCGTCGACGCGCAGACACCCGACCCGCCACTCCCTTCGACGAACATGGGCAGGTTGTAGCCGTCGACGAGGCTGACGTCATAAAAGTCCTGGCCGCCGGTGCCGAGGGTGAACTCGGCGAGAGTCGCCGGAGGGGCGGCTCCGGCGCCGTTACATTCGACCTGGCCGGTGCCGCAGTCGCCGGTGAGGCAAGAGCCGGAGCCGGATTCGTCGAAGGAGCAGCCGGTTCGGCCCCAGAAGCGGCCGGACCAGCCGGTGGGGGCGATGAAGGAGCGGGAGGTGTCTTTAGGGAGCTCGAATCCTGTGGTGTCGAGTCTAGGGCTGCCGGCGTTGGCGAGAATGCCTGGCCACACTGTGTAGCCGCATCTGTTGACGAATGTGAATGTAGCAGCTGAAACACCTGCAAAAACAAAAAAAAAATACTTTTTTTATTTGTGTGTGAGAAGATGAGAAGAAAATGGTGAAGAATGAGAGTGGAAAAATGCTGAAATGGGTTAGTGTTATTACCAGTAGGAGTGAGAAGTAGGACGAGAAGGCTGAGAACAGTGATGGGACATAATGTGGAAGTAGAAGAGGGGATCATGGTAAGAAAAGGAAAGTTGTTTTTTTTTTTTTTTTTTTTGGAAGTGGGTTTGATCAGTTGAGCATAAAATTGTGGAGGATGAAGGTGGTGAAGCGGGTGGCTATGGTGAGTGTGGGGTTGGGGGAGAGAGGCAGGAGCAGGGAGGGAGGACAATGCAGCAGCTTTGCGAGCATATGGGGAGGCAGCGACAACTGCCTGGTGATGAACTGTGAATTTTTTTATTGTTTTTTTAAAGGCCCATTCCGGACAATCATTTACTCGCTCTTTTTATTCTAAGGATTTTTTTCCCCAGCTAAAGGAAGGAAAAAAAAAACTTTATTTTGGACATTAAAAAAACAAATAATAATCCAAAACTTCACGCTTTAGAGGGATAACAATAAAAATTAGACAATTTCTTGAGTAGGAGGGAAAAACATATTGTTAGAATTGTGTTTTTTAACTGTCAGATATAGTTAAAAACATGCTATACTGATATGTGGCTTTATTTGAAAAAATATCCTAAAATTTATATGTTTAATCCTAAATATATTATGTATTTTTAAAATTTTCTTGATGTTTATTTATACACCAAAATGTCTTTTTGCTCTATATACAAAAATTACTTAATTTTAAAGACAACTTTATCAAGTATCATTAAAAGAATATTTATTGTTCAAATATATTAAAACTTTATTTGAAACTTCAGTTGTAACTGTTGCAGATGTGGAGCCAAATCAAGTCGACACCCCAGCACAAAGGAAGAAAAAGAGAGAAAACAATCCTCAGGAGACAGAGAGCCAGCGCCGTGGCTCTGTCAGGAGAGCGCCGTGGCGCTAGGACGAGGGCACCTAGGCGCCAAGTGAAGAGCAACTAGGCGCTAGGAGCCTTACGTCGAGGCGTCGTGTGGATGGCGCCTAGGCGCCAAGAGAAGAGCGCCTAGGCGCTCGAGTGCTGCGGCGCTGACGCGCTGTGATGTGCAATGTTTTTTAAGTTAGAGTCGGACTCAAAGACCCCAAAAATAGAAAACTACTAGGGTTTCCCATTAGTTGCTATTTTTCTCCTCCTTTGGCTATTGATAGACATAAGGTAGCTAGGGTTGTGTGTGTGTGAGATTGAGAGTAGCATTATTTTGTGAGAGGCAAAATTCTCGAGAGCTCCGTCCTTGAGAGAGAAAAATTCCCACAGGGTGTTAGATAGAAGAGAGTTTTGGTAAGCATAATTTGTGAGTGTGTGAGAAACTGCTCTTGTAATCTGTAATCTCCTTTCTTCTTCATCATAGTGGAATCTACAAGCGACAAAAACAGTGCGTAGTCTCAGTTTGGGACGAACTTGTATAAAATTTGGTGTCTCTTCTCTCTTCTTTTCTCCTATTTATTTTCTGCAATTGTTCGTTCTTACGATCCTTGAAATTAGGAGTCGCCTAATTCCCCAACAGTAACTGACATTTTAAATTCAAGAATTGTAACATGTAAGAGTTTTATATTATAGCAAAATTTTATTATTTATTATAATTGCTAAGAGATTTACATCATTTACAATTATAACTAATGAGTTGAAATTGAAGTTATAAACAAACTTCTTTGTTAAAAAATAATCATTTCTTTTGGGATTAATTCGAAAATGCTTCTTGAACTGTGTAATCCATTTCAACGTGTCCTGAAACGTTCATTTCTTCTCATGGATTATATACAATAGATCATATACGAATTCTCAAAATCACTCCATTCGCAAGACTGCCTTCAGCCACATGCAGCAAGTCGCGTTAGTTGCATGCAACATTTTGACCCTTTTTGTTTGTCATTAGCTCGTAGCTCGAAGCCCACCCCCGACCTCCTCGCTCCTTACCAAAGCGTAAATACTGCAGTCGGCGAAGAAGTTTATCTCAAATCGCAAGGGCTTGGAGGATAAAACCTAGATCTAGCATGGAAAATTGTAGACGAAACATAGATATATATAGCATCGAAGCGTAAGGCTAACGAGTGGGTTAGTGGATTCGGGGAGCGCAAAGAGAAAGCGTTGACCCAGTAAGGAGCTCGTAGCATCTGATCGGTGTTGAGGGTACGGAGAAGTGTCGTTGGACTAGCGTCAGAGCCCTTTTCTTGTGGTTAATATCTTTGTGATATGTAATTTTTTTAACTTTATTTTTTTAGCTTTTTTTTTTCTTTTTTAGTTATTTCAATATTTTTATGTTTGTATCTTTTTTAATATGTTTTTGAGTTATTAAAAGTTGTAAAAAGTTATATTACGTTATTTTTTTCAATTTTTTTAATTTGCCACGTAGGAACTGCTATTTAATTTATGTATAGAAGTGGACAAAATTGACATTTTGATTAATTTTGTGAGGATGGATCAAAAGGCATATTAAATTGATCTGTAATTAAAGAGACATCCATAAAATTAATCCCAATACTAAAATTGACAAGTAAGTAATAAAAATATGGGAATAATATATGTATATATAGGATTATTTTCATATTTGCTCCCCAAACTATGTCATTTTACCCTTTGATTTTTAAAATGTACCACTTAATCTACTCAAACTTTGTTCCGTTATCAAGTATTTCCATCCAACTTTGTTAGTTTTTAGACTATTTTTTACAAAGTATTTTATATTCCCCCCAAACTAGATCACATATATTATTTTACCTTTCAACTTTCAAAATATGATACTATGTCTCCCCTTTGTTTTTGGTTAGCAAATAATGTCTTTACATCCAATTATATTCGGCTAATAAATTAATTTGTTGTTCTTCTAAATTTACAAGACCTTCATGTTAAAGTAATCTATATTTTCACAACTTGCATATGAATATTTTTTACAACACGTCATTCAAATACAAATACAAAGAAATTCAAGAGGGGGTTCTTTACAATAAATTAAAATAATGTGTTTTTTTTTTTGAAAAAGAACCTCAAGAGCTCTATTCTTTATATAGAATTTTATGGGGGGTTTTTCCCACCCTTAAGCTCTTTTACGTGGTTGGGATGACCTATTGTAAAAAATAATACTTTTTTCTTGAACTTTTTTTATCTTAATCTATTTTTTCCCCTTAACTCTTTTTTATGTTTGGTTTTTTTCTCCAAAGTTAGAAGAAAAAAAATTGACTTTAAGAAAAAGGTTACTTCCTAACAAAAAAAATTAAGGGACATAATGATATATTTTAAAAAATAAGGGGAAAAAATTACATAAGTAACACCTTTAGGGTAAAATATAAATATTTAAAAAAAAAGTCTAAAAACTAATAAAGTTAAATAAAAAAGATAAACTTATAAATAAAATAAAATTTAAACGAATTAAACAATATGTTTTAAAAATCAAGACAAAGCCATATAGTTCGGAGACAAATATAAAAATAATCCGTGTATCTACGAGTCATCGGGGACCCGAGTACATGGCATCAACGAGAGACTGTTCCGGTACGTGAATGCCCCGGAGATGATGTGAAGAGTACGGCCTTATTAACACAAAATCGTGAAAAGTCAAAAAATAAATAAGCCTTTGGGCCTTGGTGAAATAACGGGACCCACGAAAACTTCTTTTTTCTTTACCCAACATCTGCTGCTTTAACGCGTCGAATCAGCACCCCGCTAAGATGAAAGAATTTGATGCTCTCCACCTCTCCAAATTAAGATTTGGGTCCACTTTATCAACGGTGATGATGTTACCATGTCAGATCAAGTGACCGTTTGAGCGGCACGTAGGAGCGTGGGGTCGGGTTCCTAACTTGACAATGCCAGGGTGTTGCAATTATGGAAAAAAGCATTGGATTCCCTTACAAACGCTCTCTTCTTTTAATGGATTTCTTTACAGTGTCAGAAGATGAAAATTTTGACTAAAAAATAGTTATACAATTGTACAATTAGAGCACTAGATTAACTCCAAGGCCACTTTTCATCCGTTGGATCTGAGGAGCCCTACAGATTAATGGTATTTGTCCCAGGAAATATTTACTTTGGTAGTGGAAATGAATTGGAAAATAGTTCGCTGGTTAAAATCTTGATGTAATGTTATGTCCCGCTCAGTTTGTAGCTAAAAAAAGTTTAACTGCATATTAATAGTATAATATATATATATATATATTATAGGATTGGACAGAAAGTTGTGACAAGGTGGTGTCTAAACATTACTGTATTTTAAGCATTGTAATTTTGTTAGATGTAGAAATTGCAACTGGTTCAGACATAACTTACTGGTGGTTCCTTATTTGACTCTTTTAAAAAATATAAAGTTTAAATCTCCCACCTAATTTTAAAAAATTATTCTTTTATAAACATCTAATTAAAATCTAGCAACCTTTTTTTGGAATATTTTAAAAATATGATATTACATAATAATTGTTATTATTTTACTTTTTACTATTTTGTAAAATATTTTCAAATTTTTTACTATACTTTCAACGTGACTAAAGCTACTTAATTGGCTCAGAAGTTTTTATTACAAATAATTGACGACAATATTTGAAACAAGATACGCAAACACAGTAAAACGTGAATTGAATATATTTCAAGCTTTTACATTCTTTAAATAATTAGCATGCAAAACGTAGTAGAACTTTTCGCGCCAAATTATTCATTTGGGTCTTCATTAAAATAGTGAACCCTAGTAAAATAATTATAGGGTGTTTGAAAAGGTGGTGGGAACTAGTAGAGAGACCACTTTTTACTGTAGCATATGAGAGTTTTATACTGTAGCATATTTTTTTATTGTTACTGTAGCATGTGAAAGCTTTATACTGTTCATAACTGAGATTGTAGTAGAAACTGAGTAGTTTCCACTACTGTCAAACACCCCCTTAGAATGCACGTGTTCCCCCTACGTATTTTCATTTGTCAGAATGCTAATGATTTTGTCTCGGCCAAGAAACCACACTATTGCATAGAACGTTCAACTTAACCTCAAAATGAATCGCTGTCTAGTTTGGGAAAAAGTAAAGTAATGAAATCCTAGCAAGAATCTAAAGTGTATGTTATTTTTACATTGCTTCTATTAACACTTTATATTTTATATTTTACGTATTTTTTTCCTATCTTTTATTCTATTTTTTTCACCTATCGTAAAATATCAAAAAAGTTTTACACTTAAATAGTATTAATTGATTTTCTTTTCTTCATCCATCCGTCAAATAAACTTACAATTTTTTTAAACATTTTTCTTTTTTAATTTATATGCTATTTTTTTTCTTAATATAATTTTTTCCTATTTATTAAACCAAACTTTGGATTCTATAAAACAAAAATCGATAATGAATCGTAAGGATTTATATATGAATTAAACAAATTGTATGTCGTTTACTTAAAAACAAGAAAGGAAAATGTAGTTTTTTTTTCTTCCTTTTTTATATATCGTGTTCTTTATATCAAACCAACGAATGGTTCATTTTACTAGAGCATACGATTTGTAGTTATTTATGTATTAAACAATTTACAATCATTACAATTATAATTAGTAAATATAACAACAATAAAAAAAGAATTTTGAAAAAGACATAGATCAAAAATATTTTTTTACGGGAGACTATTTTATTTGGAATCTATTTATATTTGTTTGAAAAAAAAATAATACACCAATTTTGTAGAAGGGAATATATATTATTTAATATAGGGTGTGTAATTAAACACTTTTGTCCTTAAGAATAATTTTATTAAATAGAGGTGTGTAAAAAGTAGAACAAAGGATGTCAATAGACACACCTTTCTTTATTTTTCAAACGAGCCTCGTGAAAAGTTCCCCATATGTTATCATTATTTGATCGAAATTAACTTTTTAATGAATATAGTTTTAGATGAACAAATTCAACAGTTTTATGGAATTTAACCCAATATTTTTTAACCGTCATAATTTTATATGTCAATTTTGGTTGAAAAATAAGGGGTGACTATAATACAGAAACTTTCCCTCAATTATATAACTCTTGTAATGACATGTTTCTAATTTTCAAAATGTAACATACATTCCTTCTAAACTATGAAACAGTAAGGAAAAAACTCCTCAAATTTGATTTTCAATCTATATAACACATGCCACACGAAAGATACGGGTTTTTAGTGAATAATTTATTATACGATACTAATGTATAAATTTTGATTACTTAGGAAAATAAAATGAAAAGTCTTGAAAATTAAAATTAATAATCTCTCTGTTTACTTCTATACAATTTCACCAAAAGTTGCATAGGAGTAACTTGACTTTTTTCGTTACTATATTATAAATCGAGGGAGATAAGTGCAATGTTTTGAAAATAAGAGTACATTGTTACAAGGGCTGCTATAGTTGAAAGGGAAATTTTGTGATTTATCCTCACATTTAAAAATAAGAGTACATTGTTATACCGCCCAGTAAGATTACATATATTATCTATTTGCTAGTGAATCCCCTTTCAAAGTGTCACCACTAATTTGTTTCAACATAATTGAAAACCAATATGTTTCGATTTATGCATCGAAAAGCTTGGAAACTCTAAAAATCTAGAGAAAAATATAGTAGACACGAACATTACACTTCGAAAACGAAAACGAAGGTAATGATCCACTATTATATGGTTTTTGCCATACTGGGTCAAAGAGACAGCTAAAATATGACGAGAAGGACAAAACAAAAGCCCCTTTAAAATAATAGCGCACTTTGGACCACTCGTCAATTTGACCGTAGTAATACTTGGACTTGGGAGTAATAAGTTTGTGTCACGGGAAAGCATGTTGCTGATATAAATAAAGTTTGGCATTGGGCAGCCAAATGACTGGTATTTGTATTTCCTTGGAGTAATAGTTTAAGGGTTCGTTTGGTGCTGATGTTCATGATGGTTTAGTATACAATTTGAAATGTAGGTGCTATACTGTATGGTTTAACGGTGGATTTAAATTAATGCTTGTAATGTAAAGATTTAAAATAAAATAATGGTTAAAAACAAAAATTGGTGTTTAGAACACTAGAGTTCATGAAGGAAAACGAGAATGAGAATGGTTTTACTATAAAAAAATAGTTCAAAACCGTCTGACCTTTAGGAGGACAAAGTTTAGATTTTGGGTTTTAGGTCAGCTTAAAATCATTTTCATGGTTTAAAACCGCCTCAGTTATTATTCAACCAAACACTAATTTGAAACCGTCTCTATTGTTCAAAGCCACCTTCATGGTTTATAGCCTAGGCATCAAATAGCACATAAGTTTTTTGTTTGTGTGATTAAAAGTTAACTTATCAGTAACGACCCTACTTAGCCGTTACTTAACTATATAATCTTGATCTTAAACATGGATTAACATAAAGTACCTAAATTGCGGAATTTTTTTAAAAACAAAATTATGATAATGAATTCTTAACATATTTCTTTAAAAGAAATAATCATACCAGTCAGTGGTAGTCTCGAATCGTCAATTAAAAGTCTGGATCACAAAACTTGATACTCGTCGAAGCTCAGCCACCTGCGGCATCGCGTGGGGTGCGTGCGGAGGCTCAGGTGGCTGGACTGAGCTGCAAATTTGGCTCCCCCCCTAATTTTTGGCCTTCTGGGTGGATTGTTGGCCTCAATTTCAGTATATTCAGCCTCCAACTGTTTGGGTTTATGACCTATCAGCGACGTAAAAAGGGAAACTTCAATCTCCTATCTCTAGTGAAGGAACCCCAAAATTGTGTGGTTTTGCTCATCATGTCATTCTGAGTGATTTGCCTCCATTAATTTGTGGCAACGTCACTAGAATAGGCCAAAACAGAACTCACTCTCAGTGGCGATGATGACGCCCTTCGTTCTCTGGTGAGCAGTCCTTCATTGATGAAATTAATTGTGGAATCTCATTCCATGCATTCCTCTGGTTCAAATGGCACCATCAGGGTGCCTTGCTGTGACATAGGTCATCGGAACGACATGGCTTGCTACAGCTCCGATGGACATTCACCGTTCTCTATTGTTCCATGGTGTGTTTGCATAGTTCTTATGTCGATCTTCATCTACGCGTCCTTTTGAGTCACTTGGGCTGGGTGGTGTCGACCACCTCCATCGGCATGGCGGTGTTCTATGGAGGCATGATGGCACATGACGGGGGTACACAAGCGGAGCTTTCCCGTAGCTATTGAGGTGTGACTAAGCATGGATTGTGTTCTCCTCTTCATGGTGGTTGCGTAGAAACAAAATCATGCCAATCAAATGCCAGACAGTGAAGATATCTCGCCAAAAATTATAGGTTTTTTTGCTACTTTAACCAAATAGTGTAGATTGTTTGAGTGGAATTGGTGCCGGCACGATATGTCGTTGAAACCAACTTCTTGAGATCTTTTCATTGGTGTAGGATGTGTCAAAAAATAGATATCGGAATCTTAGCTGGAGTTGGAGGAGAAAGACAATAGAGAGAGAAAGTAGAGAAAGAAAGAGTTCGCTAATTTTGATTGGTCTGGTTTTTTTTGGTTCTTGTAACACCCCTATATGGGGGTTAACAGTTTTTAATGAGATAAAATAAAAATAAATAATAAAAGTAAAACCTTAAAAATTAAAATTTACCCGGGACTTAAATGAAAACTCTCAACTCAAAAATAAAAATATAAACGACAAATAAACCACAGTTTTAATGTAGCACCTTAAATTTAATAATATAAACTGTTGTCATCATCATTTTAACCCTCAACACATTATAATACAGTCACAGAAAGTAACAATTGATGCTTACATTATCATGAAGAACATTCTCAACGATTGAAGCAGTCCCAATGTAATATAGCTACATCATTTCCTCAACTATATTTCTCGTAGCCACCTCACACTTAGTGAGTCCTGAAAAGATATAAACATAAGGGAATGAGCAACACTATGCTCAGTAGAGAAAGCCATTACTCACCTTTAGGTTTTTATCATTACCATATTAAAATCTGCATGGTTAGTAAGTCACATCATATTCCAGATTATGAGGTTTATTATGATCACATCTTATGGATACCGTAGTTAATCATTACCAAGTGTCATAATTACACATTTATACAAATATTATCAATCATCATTGTTCCTAGGTATCCATGTTAAATTGAGTATCACTCAACTCATCGAAACCCAAATGGGCGCACTTGATCACCCTATAAACATTCCAAGGGTGTTCCGGTGAGGGGACATCAAGCCCCGAGTCCTCACCAAATCAATTCCTGTACAGTGTGTTCTGGGACTTTCAACCCAAGGAAGCGTCATCACCTTCCCCCTATTTTACCTTTTAGGGTATTCATGCCCAAGGACGTAACCGTCGCCCTTTTCATGTCTCACAATTTCTCTATATTAAATCATTATTAATAGAGTTAATTTTCCTAACCATGCTTCTCAATTTATAACATGTGTCAATTCATTATGTTCCTCGCCATACAATACAAGACGAGTCCATGTCATAGTTTCATATGTGATACACATATAATATCAGTTCAACATAGATATATATATATATTGCAGCAAAACAATCAATTTTAATTCCATAAAAACCTCACAAAAGATGAGTAATAGAATCCCTACCTTTCAAGCTTATCAACAGTCTCTTAATCCTGGAATCAATTAACGTTAGCTCCATACTCCCTTGATCTTGAACTCCAAACAAAACAGATCCAGTTGTATCTCGTTGTATCTACGAAGCATCCTCTGTAGTGCTCCTCGAGCGACTATGAATGGCTAGGAATGCTTCCTGGAGATCATACATTCTTGAAAACGTCATTCTGGACTTCGATACTGCTGTTTGAATCGCCTCGATTCGCGTGCAGTCGGTACCAGATGATTTTCATCGGAGTGGAATTTGCTCAAACGGAGGTCACCATTGCATCCAGAGCATCGAAACGAGTCGGGAGGCGGTCTCGGATCTTCGATCGGAGGTCCGGATCACAAAATTCCAATTTAGCCTTTGACTGGCCGTTGACCGGCGTTGACCACCGTTGACCAGCGTTGACCGACTTTGACCGTCGTTGACCGGCGTCAATCGGGGTCCGTTGGCAGCTGGGCTCGGGCCTACCCCCCCTAAATCGACCCTTCTGAGTCCAATGGCGGGGTCAATTTCACCCAATTCTGCCTCTAACATAGCGGGTCGTGAAGTACAACGTCGGTAGAAATGGATGAGCTCCGATCTTGATTCTCCGACGATGGAAACCTGAAATTGGCTGAGGGCTTTTGCTACCCATCCTCCTATGAGCATTTCCCCTCATCCAATTTGAAGAAACGTGGCTGGGAAGAGCCAAAACGGAGACTCCCGCGGCGGTTGACGGCGGCGTTGGCCGTTCTTCGGCGAAACCGGCTCCTTCCGTGCAATTGATCGAGGGGTTTTACTCCCCTTGATCCTCTGAACTCATTGGGAGGGGTGGTGTCAGTCACCTCCTCCGGCAAGGCGGAGTTCCACCATGGGGGCGGCGGTGCACGGCGGCAATAGACGGGCGGAGCAATCCGGCGGTTGTTGAGCTGCCACCAAGGGTGGGTTTTGTTCCTCTCATCACGGTGGTCGTGTAGGAACAAGAATCACGTCGATCGGACGTCGGACGGCGAAGATATCTCGTCGGAAAGAAATGGGTTTTGCCGCCACTTTGGGCGGCGCGTGTGGTCTCCTCCGGCGGCGTTTTGGGCGGCGCGGCACCTCGTTGGACTCAGCTCGTCGAGAGCTTTCCATTGGTGCGGGAGGTGTCGAAAACGGATGCCGAAATCTCAGACGATCTTTGAGGAGAGAGAGAGAGAATTTTTAGAGAGAGAAAGTAGAGAGAGAGAGAGTTTCGAATTATGAGAGATTTTCTGATTTTTTTTATATATATACTAGGTAATTAATCTAATTACCTTAATACCCTTAGGAGAATAACGGGTGTCACAGTTCTTGTATTTATAGACATTGAGTCCTCATAGTTTAATGTGTCGTGTTGAGTTGATCAAATTTGACCCGTAAACTTGAAATTTCTGTAAACATAATCATTGTGTTAAAATTGTAATATTCTGGCTCTTTAAAAATAATTAAGTAAATTCTAATTCTCTTACTGAATTATTGTCTTACTAATATCTTTGTACTGTCATAAAATTATTTTCATAAATTTATCCATACTGTATAGATTTCGTGATTTTATTTTGAAATGGTAAACTTTGACATTTATTTGTCTTCAAAACTGGTGATTAATTATATTTACTACATTTGCTTATTTTTCTTAAAATAATATTATGTATTTAGAGTTTTGATCAAAATAATTTTTTTGTAACTTCTAAAACTTTAAAATGTTAATTAAAACATATATTTTTCATTAAAAATTTTCATATTGTAAATTTCTAATTTTATCATAAAAATAATAATCATAATTTATAAAAATTTCATAAATTAAATTGATTATTTGTAAGTCAATTTAATTCAAATTTTAAACTTAGCACAATTTCGTGCTTTACAAGTATAATCCGAACTGTTTATCATGAAGAGCCATTTATGAGTCCACATCAAATCTATGGACTCTTTTTAAAATTTTTTAATCACATTATGGATTTGAAAGTCATCCATTTGTGATATTACATTTGTCTTAAAGGCTCGTTAATGTTTGAGGACTCCATTAACATTCAGGTCATTACTTTGACTCGTACATAGAGTTTTTGAATCATAAAAACTTAATTTAACACATTAAATAATTATTTTAATTATCCTTATGTACTATTATAACATTCATTTTGATATATGTTTCATACATAAAGTATATAAATTATGCATTTATAGTATTATTTATTTCTAAACTCTTATAGTTATTGAGACTCTCAAATTACGTGTTAATTGAGACAATTCATAATCATAAATCGTGATTTAAAACTTATGAATTTTTTAGGCATTGCAGAAAATTTATAACCTTAAACTGCATTCTTAAAATTTTTTAGTAGTTCTTACATAGACTTAAACTTATAAACTTTAAACTTATAAATTCTTATGAATTAATGACATAGATAATAAAAAATTTTAATTAATCATATTTATTAATTTTTAAATTTTTTGGTCGTTAAATTATCAACATGTTATAGATATTACTGTTGTCATTAAAGAAATAACATTCCTTAAACTCTAACTCTGGCTTCCTAGTCCTTGTGGTGGAGAAACTGGAACAACCAACACCTCAAACACCCCATCGGCCATTGGCCCATTGTTTCTCAGTGTTTGTTGGGGCCACGGCCCAATACGGATACCAACCAAGCAATTAAGGGCTCTTCGGCTGGAGAGGTGGGGAATTTGAGGAAAGAGAGGAGAGGATTATTGCCAGCAAAATTTTCATAAACACTACCTTTTAATATTTAACTTTTCATAAATGCTATACATATTTATTTGTGGCATAACTTAATATGTAATATAAATGATAATGTGACATAAACTTTTTTAAATATGACATAAATAAATACAACTTTTAAAAGTATAGCATAACATGTAATTTTCTTTTATTGCAATGTTTGATGTTGTAACCTTGTTTGGTAGAAAAGAAGAGTTTACTTGAAAGGTGAGATATTGTTTTGTTTAATTACAATGTTGCCTATTCTACTATTTATTTATACCTTTTTGAGAGGTATACGTGTCCTTTTAAAACGAGAAATTGGATGTAACAAGATTCTTAAATCCTTTTACTAGTTGAAGGATTTAATTTGGTGGGCTTGGAGGGAGATTCTTCCTTTCTTCCTTTTTTCCCTCCAATCAAAAAATAGTTTGACTCTCTCCTCCAATAAAAAAATACTCAAAAGAGTTGATCACTAACTTGAGTTTTTCTTTCAAGTTTACACGCTCGGGACACGTTTACTAAATTGTAACGAGGAAAGAGTTTTGACAATAGGAAGTTAATTTCTTCACTAAGAATAGGAATCATGAAAACTCAAGTATTAAAATGTTATTGCGTATACAAAAATTGATTAAATGTTTGTAAAGGCAATCTAATGTTGGGGTCCATTCCAACACAAAGGAAAACATGTAAGTCGGCCCATATAGATAGAAAAACCTAATGCAGTCACCCTTTCTCCTCTATGAACGATAAGAAAGCTTACCCTTTAGATTTATTGATGTTTGAAAGGTTTAGTGAATTTTGCAGTTAAAAAAAAAGGATTTATATAAGAAGCAGCTTAAAAATTTGGAATTTTCTAACTTGGTGTTTTTTTTTTTTAACGAATTTCCTCTTAAGGCTGGCGAATTTTTTTGGTTGAAGGATGAAAATATTCGACAATATTCAGCATCTCTATGATTACTGATAAAACTTCAAGTAGTAGTTCAGTACAGCAGCTCTATGAGCAATCTCTCTATCTCTCTCTCTCTCTGTCTGCTGCTCACGCCTCACATGCATGCGAGAGTATTGGAACTAAAAAGGCCATTATATTAAAAAAAAAAGGGGACAACAAAGAGAAATATGTAATATTGAAATATAAGGAAATCCAAGTGAAGTATCACAAAAAACTAAACAAGCCTTATTATTAATAAGGTACCGTGTGCATTTCTACAAATAGAAACTCCATCGTCAATTGGCTGATATGAAGTTGCCTCAAGGATTTCAACATGTATGACTTTAAAAAGCCTCAATATGTGAAACTTGAATGTTTCTCAATGTAAATACAATTTTGAGGTAAAATTTATAAGACTTCAACTTTTGACTCCTCTGTATAATGAACCAAAACATGGAAACAGAAAAACTATGTACAAAATTTCTCGTGGGCGATTATGAAGTCCCGTATATGTGGCTGATCACGGCGTCACCGGTGTTACCGAAACAGTCGATCCACTGATTAAACACCGGAGAGGCGACCGATGACATGTTATGAATGGCCAGAAAGATATCAGAACAAGGTATAAGAGGGTGTAAAAGTGGCCAAAATAGCTCAATTTCCACTACATTAGAGGCAACAATGGCGATAAATAGAGTAATTGAGCAGATCAGGAAACACCAGTTTGCTTATTGTCGGCTGTGTAAGTACATCATGGTCTTATTAACCAGTGGCAGCGCTGCCCCATCTTTTCTCGCTCCCAACACTTTTTGACTGCATTTTTTTTTTTAACATGGAGAAGTCAATTTGTGGCTCTGAAATCATGAAAAGAAAAAAAGAACTACACACAATATAAACATATATTGAAAAAAAAGGCTCCACAACATGAAAGCGGGGCAACAAGCAAAGCAACGAAGGAATACCATCCACGTTATAAAGCTCTCCGTAGCTATTATGTAAAGCAAAACAACAACTATAGTATAAAGCTTTTAAATATTAGTATATAAATTTAAACTGGTTTACTAAACACCTACTAGCTTATTGAATTTGAATAAAAGTATACATTGTCTTTTTAAATATGAGACATTTAAGTCTTTAACATAAATAAAGAGATCGGTTCATTAATTAGAAGAAAAAAAAGGTAACGGTGATTGGATTAATGATAAACTAGAATCTACTCTCAAAGAAGAGTAATAAGAACACGAAAGTTTAGTTCAAAAACAAACAAATCATTGCTTTACAATCACCAAGCTAAAATCAAGCTAGTAATCTTATTTCGTATCCCATTACGTGCAATGGACGCTACTAAATATGAGAATGGGACCATATCCAAACCCCTAACATACGTTCCTTTTTCACTTCTTTTTTTTTTTTTTTCCCTGAAGCAACCAAAGAGGCTTATAATTAAGAGACTGAACCATCGGCTCAACTGGTACGACTAGTTACATCAAAGCTTGCTATAAGTATCAATAATATCATGGCTCAATCTAGAATGCGACCCCCAAAAAGAAAAAGGGCAAAAAAAGAAAACTAGTGATCAACACAACACCACTTATGATATTTAGCATTGTTGAAAGCATAACATGTGGCCACAAATGCAATTCCAGTTTTTAAGGTCCCGGCCAAATTATATGAGACCCCACAAGAAAAGTTCATCACATGCTCACCCCCAAAAAATTAAAAAGCCTATTTACCAAATTGCCCTCCGATTCAAAGACAGAAGAGGGAAGCGAAATGGTAAATTTACCTGGTGTAAGGTAAGGGGCAAAAAATGATGGTATAATCGGCGGAGGCGCACGTGTAAATGCTGGTCTTGTCATCGTACGCGTAGCTATAGGAGCGTGGGCAAGCGTGCTTGAAGTACAGAGAATACGCCGACGGCCCACACGTGTCAGGCGTGGAGTACTCCTCGCTACAACAATACCTCGGATCACCAAAAGCCTCGCACGCACTCCTGCACGCCACGCTCCTCCCTCCGTTGCCACTCGCCACCCTGAGCGCCGTTGGACACGGGCCGTTAAGGTCGACGAGGCACCCCGTGGCGCCGCAGCCACCCCTCGTGCCCCCCCGTGGGAAGATCAGCATCGGGAGGTTGTAACCGTCGACGAGGCTGACGTCATAGAAGTCCAAGCCGCCGGCACCGTTCAGCGTGAACTCGGCTAGCGTGGCCGGCGGCTTCGCGCCGGCTCCCTCGCACTCGACCTTCCCCGAGCCGCAGTCGCCCGTGAGGCACGTGAACTTGCCTTCCGAGTCGCGGCCGCAGTGGGTCCGGGCCCAGAACCGACCCGACCAGGCTCGCGGCACGTGGAAGGTCCGGGATTCGCCGCTCCCGAGGGCGAAGCCGGTGGTTGGGGGCTGAGCCGAGTTGGCGCCGGATAGGAAGCCGGGCCATATTGTGCTCCGGCACTTGTTGACTATCTTGAACGACGTAGACTCTACTTCTGCAATCAAAATAACAGTAATAATAAGAGAAACAAGAAAGGAAAGAAAAACAAAAGAAAGAAAGAATTGGGATATGGAAAATTTTGGGAACCTGCGAAGAAGAAGAAAGAGAGGGTGAGGAGAGTGAGAAGAAGAAGGAGGATCCGATCCATGATTTTGAAAGGAGTGAGAAAGTTGAAGAATTTGAGAAGGAGAAGAAAGAAGAAAAGTGATGGCTATAACTAGAATTGGAAGAAGGACACTGAAGAACTCTACTTTTCTTGTGAGTAGAGATGAGCGTCTAGTTCTTCTTCTTACTTTCTAGTATTCTTTATCGCTTTTCTTTGATTATTTTGTTAGAAGATCAAGCAATCAACTTGTGACGTGTGACATCTATATATATATATATATATATAATCTATTTTTTTCCTCAACACATATCACCATCAAAACTAAATAGTTTATAAAATTGTGACTTCAGATATGTACAAGGACAAATTTTACTCTTTTTTTTCAATTCTATTTCGCGGATTCTTTTTCGTCTCGATTACTTATTTGTTTGATGAATTTGTCTACTTTTTCTATTATTACCAACCTTGATGTCTAAGACAAATAAATATAATTTTGCTTCTTTTTTTTTTCTTCCCTATTTTCTTGGCTGAACGCTGAGATATTGCTGCCTTTAGTATTTGGCTTTTTAAAATACCCATTTTATGCTTTCCTCTTTCTTCTAATGTAGATATTTTTATTATTGTATTCACTACATTACAAATATTGTACGTATTTACCATATCTTAAGTGGACAAGTTGAGGGGACATCTCGCTTAAACACTGTAACAAGTTGCGACAAACAACCTCCTGACCTATAACGTGGACGACTTAGGCAGTATCTACGTATTGGGACCCAATAATAATGGCAATAAGCCGTGGTAGAGATTTTTCAATTTTCACCGAAGCAAAGCTTCTATCTAATTTCACATCCACAAAGTCTTATTTGTACGTTGTACTTCTTATTCAGACTTGAGTTCAACTGTTCCAAGTGTGCTTCCCAGCAGGAAGAGCTGTGTATGGGCCACAGATTTTCGGTCAATTTTGTGTCACAACTGAACATGAATTAATTCTTCTTCTGACGGGGGCTTAAATAAGCGGTTTATCATATGAATATGTCTTTATTTTTCTCCCCCCATGTCCCATTTTTCATTCTCAATGCAGGGGAATTTGAAAATAATATTACATATCTGTAATCTATAATTCTTGTAAAAATTTAAAAAAAAAAAGAAAAAACATGCATATGCCAAAGAGGAGAAATGAAATAGAATATTCATAAGACAGGCTATCATTTTTTTCTCTATTTCTTTCAATATAACATTTATAAAACACTAGTAAAAACAACGCCGTTGATATTTAAGAAAAAACATTGTCATTGATCACAACTCCAGCTAAATGGGACTCACATTCTATTAGTGCGGTGATCATTTTTGGTTTAAGTGACAGCCACATGTTATTGGTACTGTTATAATCGTAAATCATGGTAAATATCACTTTCTCTCTCTCTGTTTTTTTTTTTTTTTTTCCCTCTCTTTGATGCAAAATAACTATGCTAGCCACAAAGACCTCAGCCAGATCAACCGTCTAGGACCTTTTATTGTCATGAAGGCAACTGCATTTTTGTCATCCTTGAGAACATTAACAGCTCTTGTAAACTCCAAGTCGTCCAATTCCTCCAACTTTTGCAGCTCCTCAAGGCACTTTTGGTACATAGTTTTCTCATTCAATGCCTTCCTTTGCATAGCCTTTAAGTTTGCGGCACAAAACATTTCATACAAAGCACTCTCTAGTCTCTCCCTCATTTTGTAGCGTGATCTTCTTCTCCGACCAGACATTATTGGAGCCTCCGATTTGCGCTTCTTACGATGCGGATCATCGTCATTGTCATCGATTCGGATCATGGAATCCGAATCAGGAGTACTGTCATCAACTACCTGTGCCGGAAGGTTAGTTGGCTCCGAAGATCTCACCGTTTCAGTGTTACTGTTTCCTTCTTCTATTGTCACATGTAGTCCACTTGGAAGTTGGTGCTTCCCAATGGCCCTTTCTCTTGCATTATATTCTCTTTGAAATAAAACTTGAACGTAAAAATTGGTTTTAAGAATTGAAAAATATATTATAAATATTACCTTCGAAGATTATAGACATTTGGTTATAAAGAGGAAAGCTCTTGCGCCTAAAAGGCCTTGCTTCACTTTTTACCTGCAATTATATGTTTATTACGTGAGATTCTTTGATTGTGTTCAAGAAAAAAGTATGATTCTTTTCTTTGCACATTATTTAATATCTCTAAAAAAAAAAATAAAGATTATTTATTGAAGAGCAATTTGGTAGGTATTGGTAGTGGATATTTCTATTAATTTAACCTTTAACGTTGTAAAAAATTAATTTTGACCAGATGTAACGGTTGATAAATGTATATTATGAGCTAGAGTACTTATTAAAAGAAGGACCTTGTTAAAGATGTTCTACTTGTGAGTTCCTGAAACTTACTGCAATATAGTTGTCCCAAACTTTATCATCAGCAACAACCATTTGTCGTACTTCGTCCCAGCCAAATCCTGTTTGACAAAGAAGAGTTTTGACAACGCCATAATCTTTTTTCATGACGTTATAGCGGTTTTTAATCTGGTTCTCTTCCAAGTTCATGCCAAACTTCTTGTTAAAATCTCGAGTGACCGATTTGATAACTTCGTTTTTGAATTCATTGTACGCTGTTCTTCCACAATTGTGCTGCTCAATGAAAAGCTCAACTAGATAAGCGTCACGAGACGGGGTCCACTCTGCCTTTGGGCGACCAAGAACTCCTTCCTGTGCAGCTGACATCTTTCCCACGGGAAGCTAATAGGGACCATTGGATAAGATGATGGGAAAAACAAATAAATTAAAAATGATGAAAATTGTCATATTAATTGTCTAATAAGCAAGAATAATGATCATGATTCTAATCAAGAGAATAAACGATCATATCATGCAAAAGTGAGACAAATGTCAGTCAGATAAAAAGATTGGTTTTCATTGTCTGGTACTCTGAGTTGTTGGTTGCCCTGTTCTCTCATGATGAAAACGACACATTCTCCAAAACGACATGAACTATGCAAACGACATCATTTGAAAAACGACAACAATTAAAGACCTCTTGTTTTTTTATTTTTTATTTTTTAGCCATGATGGATCAAACTCGCCCACAATTGAAACGGGGACGGCTTGTAAGTTGCAATTGCAGGGCCTTGATTTTTTTTTTTTGGGGTTAATTTTGTAAATAGCTTTGAAGTTTATATTTATCCTTAAGTTAGTCCTTAACATTTAAAAAGTTTTATTTTGATTTTTAATTTTTTATTTGTTTTACTTTTGGTCTCTCCGTCATTGGGTATTAAATATTTAACAGAATATTCTTTAAGTATCTTATTTTGCTCCTTAATCTATTATTTTATTTCACTTTTGATCTCTCTGTTAGTAATGTATTATTAAACGATTAGAACTCAAAAATACTAAAGTGAGAAACTAAATACAAATATTTTTTACTGATGCATCATATTCTTTTTTAGATGAGCTTTAATTTTTTTAAAAGGAAAAATTGAATACTTAATACTTATATACTGGTATTTAAAATTCTTTATTTTTAAATTAAGATTCATCTAACTAACAATCTGATAATTTTTTTAATTACATGCATCAAAATCATTATATTTAGTTTATCGTTTTATGTGTTTCAAATTTAGTCCATAATAACTCTTAAGCTACAACAAAGGGATTGAAAGTGAATAAAGTAATAGATTATGAACCAAAAAGGGACATTTTAAAATTTTCCATTAAGTATTTAACATCTAATTAATGGAAGGAAGAAAACTAAAACAAAGTAAAAGATTAAAGATCAAAATGAGACTTTTTAAACATTAGAAACTAAACCGAGACTAAGAATAAATTTCAAAGACCATTTATGAAATTAACCCACTATTTTTAACTGAGGGCACCACATGGAGGTTTTGGCTGACGACTGTTGAGGAAAAAATTTACGGCCACGAAGTTAGATCGCGAATTGTTTGAGTTAGGGAAACTCAAGATTATTACTTAGGAAAATTGTAGTGGGATTAAAGGATTGGATTGTTTTGGATCTCTCTGATTCCAGTCTTAAAGGTTACCTTGTTTACTCTCCAACAAAATGGAAAATACCAAGCGACAGCAATATCAACAAACGACAGATAAGACATAAACCCACGTCAAATATGAAAGAAACAATTTAATCAAGACAACGATAACGTTAAAAAACCACTTGAGGAAGCACAACATCGACCAAGACATGAAAACAATGTTTGTGACCGTCATAGAAGACTTATTAATTTACGACATAAAATAAAATATAAACGACAACAATATCTAGAAACGACAACAATATCCAAGAATGGCATAGAAACCTTTCTACGTCCTAAACTTGAAAAAACGACACAAACTAACATGAGCCCACTCAGAAAACGCCAATAAATTTGTGAAACGGCAACAACGTCTAACAAACGACATAGCGACATATTGCGAGAAGATACTGGAAACGACATCCCGACAAAATGGGAAAACGACATTATTATAAAAAGCAATATAAATTATCATGCGGACTGCGGAGTAAAAGCAGCCCAGCATTAATAACGACAAAACAATGGAGAATATTCTATTTTGATTCTGTTTTAAACAAACAAAAAAAGAATGCCATTTTCAATTTAAAAAAAAATCTCCCGATGAAGGACTTCAAATAATCCAAGGCTTGTTCGTCCCCCCAAACCAGAACTTTAGAGCTCAGAATTTTGCAAACAACTGGAAAAAGCAATGTTTTCCCCAACTGAAGTGATGAATACAAAACTCTAAGTTGAACGCATATTAAACTGGCATGCATTGCATGATCAAAAGAAAATGGAAGGCTGTCACAAGAAAATTCAAACCGGAAAGGAGACAGAAAAAAAAAAAATGCAAATGGTACGGAAAAGACATATCAAAACCTCAATCAGACAAATTAAAAAAAAATCAGACGCCTATCTCATTAATGTAAAATACCACAGCCTTGGGAAGCTCTCTACAAATGGGCAAACTTCTTTTGTAATTTCTCTTGTGACTCTCTCTCTCTCTCTCTCTCTCTCTCTCTCTCTCTATATATATATATATATAGTTTTCATATATATGAGATGTCAAATCTCTTGCTTACTCTTACAGTCGAATTTCTAGTCTAGACTCTTGTCCATTATTAATTTTTCCTTGTTTTCCAAGCAACCAAGTAACTAACAAAAGCTCATAAGAATGTACCTTTTAGCAAATAATCATATGATCGGAGCTCCACCTCCGGTGACCCGTAAAGGCGGACGGTGGATAGACGCTAACGTGAGGCCTGTGAATGGGGATCAGGGCAATGGTGGAGAGGTTGCTCGGCCATGCCATTATAAATGGGGACGGCTTCTGGTGCTACCATCTGCTGCCACGTCATCACTACCTGTTTGATCTTGGCCGTTCAATGGTATCAATTTCTCTTCCTTGGTAGTGTATGTGTTCGTATTAGTGAGAAGCTTCAAAGAGAAAATGGAAAAAAAAAAAAAGAAGATGATTTATTCAATTTGTAAATTGATGAACATAATTTATGACTTTCTAATGTCTATTTAACTTTTAGTTCAATGATTATACATATTTGTTTTCTTTAACTAGCTAGTTCATGGAGGATAAATTTTATATATTTTTGTGTACAAGTACATTCATGTTTCATGGAATTTTCCCTATATATCCGTTTCCACATGTAATTTGATTAAATCAATGCTACTTAGTTTACTGTGTCTCGCATATTTTAACCGTGCAATTGATAAACAGTAAATTTGTAGTTTTTTACCCTCTCGCTTTCATCCTTTTACTTTCCCTAATTTTGTGCCAATTAATACCATAATTATGTCTTTACGTGAGTTGAGCTAAAGATATCTAAGGCTGTAAATCATGTCCGATTCCATAAAGGTCCTCGACCAAACCAAACCTTTATCTGTGTCAAAACAGCAAGCAATATCATAGCAGATGTATGATTGCATGCCATATCCAATTCACATAAAAGTCTTAAATATCTTATAGCAGTACGGATAATAAATGATTTATATATATAGATATATGCTTTATATATATGTGTATAAAGATGTATATAAATGACTAGGAAAGCGTAAATTCAAAAAATAAAAAAAGAAAGTTAAAGATTAAAATTTTGTACTATCAATTCTCACTAGGATTCCCCTGCCACGCTAACAAGAAACAAAGTCATTATCAAATACAGCAAAAGGAAATTAATTTGCATAAAAACAGAAGAATTAGGTGAGACAGGGGCAGGACATTTTTCTTTTTCACTTTTTTTGTGATTAGCCATTGTCCAATTGGCAGCTTTAAAGTGTTACATAAAGGGCACTAAAGTGAAACATATTTTCATTAAAGATAGGATTCTTTGGTCCTAAAATTTGCTCTCCATAAGAGGGCCATAAAGGTGTACCAATATTATGGTGTTTGCTGATGTATAGTTTCAATCCAATTATATTGCATCCTTCCAAAAAAAATAAATATATAAATAAATAAATCAAAAAAATTATGTTTCATCGTTAGAACTAGAAACAAACACACTTTGTCAATGGAGTCGACCACAACCAAGTTGATGCCCAACAAAAAGACCAAGGACCCACTTCTTGTAATTGCATTTTAGGGTCAATAGCTTTCCAATCTCTTGCAGCCCCTTAAGTACCAAAAAAGTGTATGTGTTCCTATGATCACCACCACCACCACAACAAACGGCTACAAAATTCTCTCAATCAAAAAGAATGGAGAAAAGTTTGACCCAGTTGGACCTATAATCATTTCTGATGGTAAAAGGGCAAATTTAGAAGGATTTGAGCAATTCTTTCCCTAAATTCATCCTAAAATGCATTCAGTAATAAGAAAATAAGATGCAAAAAAGTTCTATGGGGGTCTTTTTACATTAAGGGTGTTCCTAGAGGGAATTCACATGATCACTGAGAGTCGATTTATAAAGCAAAGAGAATTTGATGAGTAGTTTATGATGACTTTTTCTAGATATACATGTAAAGATACCCAAAGCAGTTTAACCTCTACATATACATTCATTATTTTCAATTATGCCATTTCAACGTTAACAATATGGCAGCTCAAGAAATTATTATCCATCATAGGTTGACTTAGCATGAAATGGGCCTAGCGTGCTAGAATTTTACCACGCTAGATCATAATTTTTTTTCTCTTTTTGTTTCAAAAATATTTTGGAGAAATATTTCTTCTCCTTTATGTTTAGTTGGCATTATTAAAAAAATTTTCAATGATGTAGCCTTTTATAATTTGGTCCCCCACTTTGTAGACTTCAAATAAGTTGGAAGACAAAACTTGTAGCAATGAACATGCTTTGTCTATATTTGTCATACTTGTACCAGTCTTATTAGAACAAGGTCATTTTCTACTCTTTTCTCTTTCTTTATCTCACCTTAAAGGCTTCAAATATAGTCCCAAGACATTGCTCAAAGTTGTAACATGCTTTGTCTATGTTTGTCTTACATGTTCTACAAATTGGACCATAGCCAAAAGAAAATCGAAGCTCCAATTTCCTACTCCTTTTTGGTGATGTACATATGTTTGCAACCAAATTTAATTACTACCCATTATATGATATATATATATATATATATACACATATATTTCAAGTTAATGTGTATCAACTAGCATATTTTGAATAGAAATTTTAAGAGATGTTTTTCAGTAGGGTATGATTGTGCCTTGAGGTTGCTTTGAAAGATGTAGAGTGGCTGAATGGGCTAATTATTCAAGAAAACATTCCACTACTCTCGTTCATTTGAATATAATGCAGGATTTTTGTGCTCAGAAATGCATTAGAAAAGTCAAGGGGACACAATTCAGAGTGAGTGTTTCTGGTCATAGTGGGCCAAAATAATCAATAAAAAATAAAAAAATAAAAAAAGGGACCAAAGAGAGTAGAAACTTGTGGGGCTCGGCCTACAAAACCCCATAAATATGTTGCACTGCACCAAACAAAGCCTTCTAGGTCCTGAATGCTCATGCCTATTCTAATAATTCTATTCCTCCATTAATGTGCTGTATATTTCTTATTTAATTTGGAGGAGACAAACACATTATGGTCTATCATTATTAGATTGATGAAAGATAATCAATAATCTCTCCAGGTAGCCATCTCCAAATTCAAAACAGAATTACACCCTACGCAGAGAAGTGCAGAACATATAGTTTAATTACATAAAAAATTGGGAGAAAGAAGAACAAATAATTTAATCCCACTTTTGTTTTAGGTCCTAAATGTTTTTGGCATTTTGTATATTATGCTATTTTACATTTTTTAACACATTTTGTATTGTTTTTGTATTATGTCATAGAATCCCACTTTTTTCCATCATTTATTGTTTGTCGTTTTTTTCTCCTTTTTCTTTTAAGCAAGCTATTTGTTTGAGTTCACACGCTTGCATTAATTCGAAGATTTAATGGTGGTCAGAAAAATAAATATCTGAATTTCACATAAAAAGATTGTTGGTTCAATCCAATGGGACTGCAATTGGCTTCAATATTAAATATAAAAGGAAAAAATATATATATATTTTTAGGGGAAAAATTATTAACGCTTGCATATGAAAAGAAGACAGAAGGAAGGAAAGAAAGAAAGTGTGAACTTATACCCTTTTCAGTGTAAAGAAGTAAAAGAATCTGAATAATTGACTGAAGTAAAGGAGAAGGAAGCATTACTGCTCAAAACAAAACAAACAGAGAAAAATATTAAAAATAAAACAGGTAGAAGGGTATCATAGAAAAGAAAAAAAATATTAAAAGAAGATGCCGTTTTCCAAGGGCACATGATCTTGCAACTCTCCAAGGGCTTTCTTATATTGTCCATGCATTTGTCCTTGTGTGTGTACAAATAGAATATGAATAGAAACATGTATATCAAGAAAATAACAAAATACATGAACGTGTAACGTAAATTTTTTTTTTATGAAATAAGGTTTGTGTGTGTTTTCTTTCCTTTTCTTTTTTTTTCTAATTTCAATTGGGGTTTGGGAATAAAGATAGGAGGAAAGAGGGGTGGATTCTCCAAGTCCCCAAAGAGTTTAGGCCATGTGATAAAAGCAGCTTTTCTATCTCATGTAAGGCGACCACGCCCGTTTGGCTGCAATCATGCGGTCTACTTTGTTATAATTTCCCTTCACTCTTTCCCTTGCGAATTTACCCTCCCTAAGTACCTTGTTCTTCTACAACACTATTTCTCAAAAGGCTCTCGTGCTTTTACCATTATAACCTTCCATTAAACTTTATTTTATTCTTTGTATATTAAAAAACACTTTGGACTAGAGTCGTTTAAAATAACTGAAAAACCGAAACCAACCTCCAATCTCACTGAAAAAAAAAAAAAAATCAGTTTTACGACAAAAATTGACCGTCACATAAATTTGATGGTTGATTTTCAGTAGAGTTTTGTTTGCCTCGGTCGGAAATCAATCCACTGAGCACTATACTTATCTTAGTATATTGATATAATGAAATTATGTCTTATACAATATATACAATCAAATAAATTGATTTTGTTTATATAATGTTGGGTTTTAGGACTTTAATACTCTAATACGTTAAATTTAGACTAAAAAAAGGAAAAACGACCACATTATTGCTCTTCAAATGTTGAGTTACTACTTGTATTATAGGTAGTTACTCTGTCCAAAACCAATCACCATAACTGACCAACATCGGTCGAAAAATGATCTAATCTTTGTTATAGCCAGTCGATGCTTGATTCATCTTTCTCAAAACCGACCACCGTTATTCGAAAACTGACCGACTCAAAACTTAAAAAAAATGAGAGAGACCAATGCACACCCTTACCTTGGACTATTTCATTACTCCCTCAACTTGTCAAATTGAAATGGCGATATGGTGATTAAGGAAGGTTAAGAAGGTCAGATTAGCAAACTAAATAAAATGTAATAATAAGCTTGGGAAGCATGTAGAGCCGCACGTGCGGACAGGCAACTCGCGCTCCCTAAATAATTAGTTTAAAAATGTTATTATTGATTAACATTAATTTTCTATTATACAATACAATTTACTTAGCAGCACTAATTTATTATTCTATATTATATCACGAGCTAAAGAACATAGTTTTAATTACAAAAGAGGGCCCCAAAACCAAGTAGATTTCGAAAAGGGTCACATTCATTACCCACAAACACTTTTTTTTTCCAAAAAACGGATTAACTCGCTTCCCAAAACCGCTCTCTCAAAATTACCTTTCAAACACAGCCTTTCCCAAGCTTCGAGAACCCCCCCGTCGTGTCTTTTATATATACCATTCACGAAGCCCCTTCTTCACACTAGCTCATTTCGAATCTCCATTACTCTCTCTTCCTTATATCCCACACACAGCCCCATTTATATTTTTCACCATTATAGTAAAAAAAAAAGAGAGAGAGAGAGAGAGAGAGCAAATTAAGAAAGAATTGGGCTCTAGAGAGAGAAAGAGAGAGAAAAAAAGTATGGCGTCGGACAAGGTGGTGGAGACTGCGATAGTAGGGAATTATGTGGAGATGGAAACTGAAGGCAAGCCAAAAGACATGAAATCAAAACTCTCTAATTTCTTTTGGCATGGCGGCTCCATTTATGATGCTTGGTTTAGCTGTGCTTCTAACCAGGTTCCAAATTAGTTTCTTTAGCTATTATATATGTATAAATGTATCTATTTATACATATATGTATATACACTAACATATATGTTTGCGTTTGTGTTTGTGTTTGTGTTTTTTTTATTTCCAGGTGGCTCAAGTTCTGTTGACGTTGCCATACTCATTTTCCCAGCTGGGAATGCTTTCCGGGATAATTTTTCAGCTCTTCTATGGCGTGATGGGAAGCTGGACGGCTTATCTCATTAGCATACTCTATGTTGAGTACAGAACCAGAAAAGAAAGAGAAAAAGTTGATTTCAGAAACCATGTCATCCAGGTAAAATATATATATACTGTTCAAATATTTTCACAAAGAGAGAGTTATAATATGTCAACATATGTAATTAATACAAACATTAGTTTAGTCCATGTCTCACATGGGTTAGTTTTATTTTTATTTTTTTTGGGTCTAGTGGTTTGAAGTTCTTGATGGGCTGCTTGGAAAACACTGGAGGAACGTGGGTTTGGCGTTTAACTGTACATTTCTTCTGTTTGGATCTGTCATTCAACTAATAGCTTGTGCAAGGTAATTACTTACACATCTCTGACCCCAAGTTTAACTCTTTCCTAATTTTTTTCTTATAATATTATTAGTTAGTATTTTCTCATAATAACAATGGGCTTTATACACGTATTTATCCGTATTTACAACTTGGGTATCTTTTATTTTTGGTCTTTTAAATTTAATTTTTACTTTTTGCAGTAACATATATTACATAAATGATAATCTGGACAAGAGGACATGGACATATATATTCGGAGCTTGTTGTGCCACCACAGTCTTTATTCCTTCCTTCCACAACTACAGAATCTGGTCATTCTTGGGCCTTTTGATGACCACTTACACTGCTTGGTACCTCACTGTCGCTTCCCTACTCCATGGCCAGGTAATTATACTAACATTTAATTCCATACAAATGAGAAAGACTAAAGCACAAATATAATAAACATGAACAATTTTTTTAAAGAGTGTGAATAAAGAAAAAAATTGCAGTTTTAAAAAATGTAAGTTTATAGCCAATTTGGGAGGAACAGTAAGAACTACATGTTATAATTATAATCATAATTGTTATAGTATTTTCTCTCATAATATGTAAGCTACAAGTAGCCAAAATTACAAAATATAAATCAAATTGTGTTCCCAAACTTGCCATCGGTTTGGCAAGTTTTTTTTCATAGTATTTCGTTTTTAGTCAAAGTACTAATGCCCTTGTCAAATTTGTGCTCCACACACAAATAGTAAACTATTTTGACAACATGCATAATCTTTGCTACTTTTAATGAGTAATATTCACTAATATACGTAATTAATCATGTGGATTATTTGATGATACAGATAGAGGGAGTTAAGCACTCTGGTCCAACCAAGTTGGTGCTATACTTCACCGGGGCCACAAACATTCTCTACACATTCGGGGGACATGCTGTCACTGTGTAAGACAGGCTCAGATTTTTTTATTTATATATAAAAGTACAATGTCTTTTTCGTTATTTTCAATTTTGCCCATTTGCTATTTTTTTGGTTTTTCCATCTTACTTTCTACTAGGGCATGGTTTGGTTTTGTCTATCTTCCCTAGATTGGTGTTAAGATTTGTGCATAAAACGTGGGCTTAACGTCATTACCGAAAGTGACTAAACGATCTCTTCTAATTACCAACTTTTATCAGTGCACCCCAAAAAAAAAGTTAAATGGGCCCGATATTTTATCATAATATTGTTGGTGTTGGAGCTTTTTTTATATGCCCATATTGCCCTTATTAGGCGGGGGTGGCAAAAGGCCCTTGTTTTCGTGGGGGAGGTACCCTATGTATTCCTCTATAATTTGGAAAAAAAAAAAGAAGCCAATTCTGTTTTCGTCCCCTAATTGCTTCTGCTTTGCTTTTATCATGAGTAAAGACAAAAAGAAATCCAAGTTTCTTCAATTAGATACGAAGGTTTTCCAATAATTTACAACCTCCCCTTTTCAAGGAGGAAAACAAAATAAAAATAATAACAATCATTTTCTTATTTTGTCATGCTTACCCCCTGTGACAAAATCACTTAATTGTCTACCCAAATATCCCATCTTTTTTGTTCACCCTTTGACCAGATTTGACTCTTGAGTCTGATTCTCCACCAAAGATGATTTACACGTTTATTGCTTGATCATTAATTTACTTAAGGATATATTTTTGGCTTAATGAAAAATTAGTAAAATGTTAAAAAAATATTTTTGTTTTTTTTTTTGGGGGGGGCAGGGAAATCATGCACGCCATGTGGAAGCCCCAGAAGTTCAAGGCCGTATACTTGCTGGCTACCCTGTATGTGATGACACTGACACTACCGTCCGCCTCAGCCGTTTATTGGGCATTTGGAGACGTGCTTCTCAACCATGCCAACGCGTTTTCTCTGCTCCCAAAATCCCCTTTCAGAGACATGGCTGTCACTTTAATGCTTATCCACCAGGTACCACCATTATTTCAATTCTACAATTTAGGTTGAATTTATTAATAGCCCGTGTACAAATGCCATTAAAATTAAAAATATTATAACATGTAAAATAAAATATTATTAAAATAATAGGATAGAATTTAATCAACCGAAGCGTTATCGACTACTAATAAATTGAATCAAAATTATAGTTTCAACTGTGCTTTTAAACTGGTTATAAACTGAATCTGGTTTTTAATTTTTGTAAATTTTTTAAAGGAAAAAAAAAACTTTGTGATAAATAATAAATGTTAAAATGGGAATTTGTGCAGTTCATTACATTTGGGTTTGCATGCACACCATTGTACTTTGTGTGGGAGAAGGCCATTGGAATGCACGAGTGCAAGAGCTTGTGCAAGCGTGCGGCGGCGAGATTGCCTGTGGTCATCCCCATCTGGTTCTTGGCCATCATCTTCCCTTTCTTCGGTCCCATCAACTCCACCGTTGGATCACTCCTCGTCAGCTTCACCGTCTACATCATCCCCGCCCTGGCCCACATGTTCACTTTCAAATCAGCCGCAGCCAGAGAGGTAAAAAAACTCTATCCTTACTCTACACCAAAAACCACCTAACCAAATTACCTTGTTAAAAAAAATTCTCTTTTCTTTTTAAGAAAAACATGCCACGTAGGACCGATGTCTGATAAAAAGCACTGTTGTCAAAGTCAGCGTACGGTCAGATGTTTGACCGAACAGCGTATAGAGACAGGCAAAGAAAGAATTGTACCGAATATTTATTAATAAATAATAGGGATGTTGTTGTGTAGTGTTAATTAATTAAGGGCAAGAGAAGTGCTAGAAAAATTACAGAGCAATGGCGTGTGGTCACAGTCTAGCAGACCATGCCCGGCCATTTCTCCTAAACGGATAGAAGTAAATCATATATATATATATATATATATAAGAATAGTATTAAGTCAAACATCTTAATTATTTGGGCATGACATTATTTGTGAATGCAACCTTGTTTTTAAGTTTACGTAACATTCAACTTGTTTAAATATAACATATAATGTCACAATATTATATTTACTTATTACATTTCTAAACAAAAAATGTTACACGTGTCATCAGACCAGTAGAAAACTATTCATATATATTTTGTTAGTGTTCATTAAATGATCATTTTCTCACTTTGTTATTCGTTTCTCACTAAACGCACACAAAAAAGCGATTAAAAAAAAAAAAGAGTTCTTATGATCAGGCAATATAGTACACACTAGTGCTGAAAAGCACGAGATTCGTGCTGTATCAATGAGGCAGAATATTGGTTCGTATCCCCGTCTCTTGGGGGTACTCTTTAAAAATCTCATCTTTCGCTGTAGTACCAAACTTTATTGATGTATATACGCATACGTTGTCTGAAAAGTTAACTGTACCAAAGTGAATTTTTGGTCCCCACGAATAATAAATGTTTTTGATGATGTGTTTGTGTAATATTGAACGGTTGTGATGCATTTGCAGAACGCTGTGGAGCAGCCACCTAAGTACTTCGGAGGATGGATTGGAACGTATGTGATCAACGGCTTTGTGGTGGTGTGGGTCCTGGTGGTGGGGTTCGGATTCGGTGGGTGGGCGAGCATGACAAACTTCATACACCAGATTGACACCTTTGGGCTTTTCACCAAGTGTTACCAATGCCATCCTCCTCCGCCCGCGGGGGCAGCGGCTGCGACTTCTCCACTCCTTAACGCCACGGCAGCACCACCTCCGCACCACCCTCAGTTCCACCCTCACCACCTTTGATCTGTTTCCTGGACCCCACAAGATCATATAATTAATGCTTCTTTCAAGTGTGCTTGTTAGAACTAATTGGACCTTAGGGAGGATCAAGCCAAAGAGGGACCTTGGAAATTAAGCTCCACAAATGATATTTGTCTTCGGCTAATTCTATTTCCACCCATCAAAGTACACGCCCGTTTATTTGTCTTTCTTCTTTCTTTTTTCTTTTTCTTTTTATTTTTTCCTCTTTATGTATCTTTTTTTTTTTTAATTTCTTTCCCAAGTAGTTTAGGTTTTTTGTTGTGAGATCCCCAGGAAGGCTTAATTAAAAAAAAGAAGAGGAGAGATAGTGTATGAATGAAATGTTCGCAAGAATTGTATTTCTAGCTTTTGATGACAATGCTTGTTACGTTCCATGTTTCAATATAAAGATTATTATCTTCTCTCTCCTTCAAAAAGCCCACTTGTTTTCTATCTAATATACTTCGACTAAAAATTATATAGTTTGCTCCAAGTGATCTATAATTACTTGAGGAGAATAGAAGTGTAATTTTCGCAAGAGTTTTTCTTAGCTTTTTTCTTGTATTGGTTATATACCCCATAATTACTCGAGATGGGTTATAGTATATAGTTTTTTGTCTTATTTAGTAAAACGGATGAAGGGTTGAAAAGATAAATGATATTTATTTTCTCGATAATATAATGATAATTTACTATACGTTAATCATTTTTTAATCATTTTTTTAGATGATAAAAAGTTTTAAGCTTAAAATTGATGAAATTGTTGAATCCTTTCCCTACAAATTGGTAGCCTTAAGAGACTCTCTTCCTCCATCTCTTGTCTCCCTCTTCTCCCTTTAACCAAACAATAAATTGACTCTCTCGTCTACTGGCCACTCTCCCTCAACCCCTCCTTCCAAACCAACACACTTTCAGGGAAGCAATTCGAGTAGAGTAGAGACACTAATGAAATCCTAAATCATAGGACATTGTATGTAAAATTTGTAGCTAATATTTAGTCCATCACTAATCGTCCCCTGAATTTTTTGCTAGTCTCACAAATATTGTCTTTCAAATTATTTTATTAGACACTACGCATCTTGTATTATCATTTCATTATACTTTATCTTCAAGTTGTCTTTAATAAAGAGAGAATAAATTTCGCGCAATGCTCTCAAGGCGCTTGAAACTTAAAACGTTTCATCATTTTTTTAAGAATTTTTTTTTTTTTTTCAAACGAAACGTTTTTTTTGTTGTTTCGAATTGTTTTTTCCCTTTTTACACCTCCGAAATATTTATTTTTTTTGTTTCGAACTGTTTTTTTCCCTTTTTACACCTCCAAAATATTTTTTTTTCCTTCTGTAACATTTTTCTTTTTTACTTTTTAGCTTTTTTTTCCTTTTTTTTTTTGGTTAACATACTTAATACGCTCACGCAGAACTCATGCTTTTCGACTAGTAATTTTATTAAGCATTGAAAACTATTTATTATTGGTTATTGACATTTCAGATTAAATTAGTCATGTGGTTTAAATGGTTTGTCTTGATGGAGACACTAATAAAATTGACCATCATAGTACATTGTATATTTAGGTTTTCATTTTTAACCAATATTTATTGTATGTAATAGCAATGGTGCTTAATAAAGGAGCTAGAATTATGAAATTTTAACTGTGTATTATATTATATAAAAATTTTATACTATTTATAGTTAAAACTATGGTTTAAACCACTAACTCTAAATACTCTATAGGTGACAAATCGAAAACTTGAGCTTAAATCCATTGGAAGAAGAGATGAACAAAGTGATAGAATTAAAGCTACGAAGTAATTAATTGCAACAAAGGACGATTGAAAGTACGAGTATTTTGCATCTTTAACAAAAGCCTGACCCAAATTACAGCAAAAAAATAATCATTAGATTCACTCTGCAACATTGAAAAGCAAAATGTGCATAAAATATTGAGCATTCTCAACAATGATTGAGCATGACATTCCAATACCCTTTTTCTTTCTCTTTTGAAATCTCACCAAATCCAATTGCCCAATGTTCTTCCTTTATTTATTATATTTTATTTTTCGCCACAGGATTTAGGTGATGGGCACTCTGCTCCTGAAAACGATAAGTCACAAAATAAAGTTGTAAAATGCAGCAGGGAAAGAGAACATTTTTGAATGCGTCTGTTTTTATCACATGTTTTTACTGACCCTTTTCCATGATTATAAGAAGTGGCTGGTTTTTAAAAAAATTCTCCAAAAAAAATCTTCATCAATAGTCAGGGGCAAAAAAGGAGTGAGTTTTTTTTTTTTTTTGGGTGATAATAAGGCTGCTTTGACATTGGAACAATGTTGCGGGTGAAAAATCATAATCTACCCATCTCCCAAAGGTTTATATGTATTGTAGACAAAGTTATAAAGCTCTTTACAGTTCCCTTTTGGAGACACTATTTATGACTTTATACGAGCATGCTACCCAAGAAAAATAAAGATTAAAATAAAAGTTATCAACCTTTTCAGTTCAAGCTAATGTTGCGTCCCTTTTGCATGGTCTCCTCCATCATCCCGAAGATGACAAGACAATGATATCAATAAGAGTGAGACATTGACGTGCCCTAAAGATCTCAAATTTTACACTTTTTAGCGCGTTGGGTAAGGAGACTTCTCCGTCGGTCGGTCGTATGCATTTTGAAACTGTTAGAACTTATTAAAATTATTTTTTTTATAAATTTGATAACTAAAAAATAAATACCTATTAATAGATACCTTTTTCGGTTTTCATTAAACAAATTGCTTAAAAATAAATGAGAAATAGATAGAGAAACAAAAGGCTTTTACATATTGTAAACTATGTATGTATCTATTTGCCAAGGTGCGTAGTTTCATCGTGGAGAAAAAATAAATTAAAGCTGCAGACCGGCTTTTTTTTTTTTTATTTGGATCGTTTGATTCCTATTTTATGGCCGGTGACGATTCTATATATGTATTTGAAAATTTGAGGTCATTTATATGCCACTTGTTTTTATCATTTCTATGATTTCACATTTTGAGAAATTGTAACATATAACATTTTTTCTAAAGCAATTGAAGTAAATAAAATAATCTAAAATAATAAAACTAAATAGCATATTCGACAGATTCTATTGCAGTATTTCAAATTTACCAATTTTTTCCTTTTCCCCCTAAATTTGAAATCTTTACTTTCTCTTTCTCCTCGAGTCTCACTATTGCTGTCTCCTTTCTCTCTCTTTTCTTTGTCAACCTCTATGCGACGGACAAAAGGATCTCCAAAGCAGGCCGTGCCCATCGTCAAAGTCGCACGAGGAGTAGGTCACCCTTGTCGCCACCAGAGTAGCGCCCTCGTTGCCCAAGTCGCATGAGGAGCAGGTTGCGCCTGTTGCTGCATATCTCTTTTTTCAGCTTTTTCTTGGGTTTTGGCAAGCCAAAAGGAAGAGGTTGTGCCCGTTGTCAAACTCGCATGAGGAGTAGGTCACCCTTGTCGCCGCCGGCGTGGCACCCTCGTCACCTGAGTCGCATGAAAAGCAGGTTGCGCCCGTCGCTGCATATTTCTTTTTTCAGCTTTTTCTTTGGTTTTGGAAAGCCAGAAGGAAGAGATAGAGGTGAAGAGAGAGCAGGGATAATTTTGGTGTTTTAGAGTGTTATAAATGTGATTATATTAAAATTATGCTATTTATTTACTCACTTTAAAAGTTATGCTCTTAATTTTCACCCTTCAAATTTTGTTTTTCCCCCTTCCGCCCCATCTCCCTTGCATTTATATCAGGACTAGAAATGTAGTACTTGAAAATCGGCCAGTTATTAAAGCAGCCTTTATCGGCACACCAGTTTATTATCCAATCTAGTTCACTTGTCACATTTTTGAAAAATAATTTGAGTTTAACTCTTGAGATGTTGTTCGTCATTGTTTTCATTTTTTAACTTTTAAGGATGGCATTAAGACGTATGTGCTACCCTTTTTGCCTCCATATCCGCCAAAGTTGGGTGGCAATTTTTTTTCCCCTTAAACCTTTCAACATTCTCAAAATTCAAAGTAAATTTCATTAATTTTCAAATAATAAAATAAATTTGAGGAAGAATTTGAACTTTTCTCCTTGTAGCGAAGTCAACCTAAAACAATTATAGGAAGCCTTATACATTTTCGCAATAAATAAGCGTTGAAACACGCTTCAACATCTACAAAATACCATTTTAAAAAAATGAAATATATTAATGTCGTGCGTCGGTTCAGATTAAAATGTTTAGAAACGACCGCTCAAGAAGAAAGTTAGGCAGGATCCCAAAATTAGAACCAAAAAAATCACAACTTTGCAAACCCACTAATAGAAGAAACGACAGGCTTATTACCAAAACAACTGTCGACTTTACCGTAAAGAATCCAATAACGTGTCCAGGAATCCGATCAAAATATCGTAACATATTTTTTATGGCAACGAAACTGTCCAAGACACATTTTTACCAATGGCTTAAGCTTCAATAACATTCTTGACACAAACAAGTTAAAGGTATTTTACAAGTGACCTAAAAATTCAATATAGACCATATAGTAGTCAACGTATCGAGTGTCAAAACGTGATATTACTACGTTAAATAAGTCCCAATAAAACTCTGCATTATCAGCCTGAAAGGGGGGGAAAAATGGTACCAAGATAGATTAGACAAAACATAGTAGTCGATATCAATGTTGCATATTCATCTTAATAGGGTATTGGAGCATTGGTTTGAACTCAAACAGTGTAAGCTCTCACATGCTACAATGTAAAGCAAAAGTGAGCTACAATATAAAGCTTTCATATACTACAGTATTTTGAACTAATTGGCTTAAACCAATGCTCCCAAACACTCTTAATAGATAACCCAAGTAAAATATAACCTTCTACTTATGGTAAAGTAGTAACAACAAAAGGTAGTAAAAAAGCAACTCTATTAAACATTAAGCCATTAAGCATACCTCAGGTTGTCCTCGTCAGGCTCAATTTACGCATCCAGTTTAAATCCCAGTAAGCAACTATGTCTACTCAAAGCAAGGTAGAAAGTAAAAGCCAATAAGACACCAGTCAACACTCAAACAGTTGAGCGTCCAAACAATTAGTTTACATATATCGGAACACAATATCCTCTAATATCGTCAGTTAGATGCAGAAAACAATTTAAAGTTGTTGCTTTACTAAATATCTAAATCGCTGGCAATGTGAGCAATATTTCAGCTTGCATATTGTTTAAAAAAAAAACATTAAATGTGGACTAATATACATCTATTTTTCCTCTAGAATTAATGCAGAAGCTCCTAAATATGTGAGTGCATTGTGAAGGCAAATACAGAAGTGTAGCTTGATGCAATAAAAAAAGTGATTAATTCACAAACGTGTCCTATTCAATGCCTATGTTCATTTAAGAATGTCTACGCAAAAAAGAATGAAATCAAATGAAATAGCTTGAAAGAGAAAAATAATTATGCATTACCATCTTCTACCACTTCGCTTTACTTCCTCCCTGCTTGCTTGCCACTGCTTTTTCCATCATCACCATCAAGTTTAACAAGGCTTCCCACACAAACATGCGTGTCAAAAGTTCTAGCAAGTCTAGAGCCCCTCACTTTCTTGACTTTCCCGCTATTCATATCATACAAAAGGAATTTCTCACCATCCTGTTCCAACAGAAGTTGATCACCACCGTTCATATATGCAACAGGAACCATATAACTGAAAAAGCAGGTCACTTTCGACCGTAACACCGAAAACAGCTTACTGCAAGACTCCTCAACTCCATATTCCTTCATTACCCACACATCAACCCGGCTGTAAGTGGGTGACACTGGCACACAGAGGCAACCATCTAAATTCACCACTCTCAAACGAGAATTTTTAACACCCTCCACAGCTGGAAGTGCCAACTCACTATGATCTTCACCCACAAGATCAAATAAGAAAATCATATTCGATTGTCAGATTTTGCTGGTCACCGCCCAATGTCAAGTGTGACCAACAAGAACACCACGCCCATATAGGTAATTGAACTGATCAGGAAAGTCATCAATCTTCTTCCAAGTTTGGCCTTTACACTATAAATTGAAGCTTCAGGGTAACAGTTACGACCTTCAACTTGAAATCCTTGATCATAAACGTTCATCTTCCTCAACTTGAAATCGTCAGCAACAGGGTCGTACCCAAATCCCATCAAGACATGTTGTCTACTGGAAACACCAGAGAGAGAAAACAACACATGTTCAGAAATGGGCAAGTCCTGTACCTTCAAGTGGATGGGTTAATTATAGCCAAATCTTCTGCCCGATTCTCCAGAGCAAGAAGGCCATTACAACCCCCGAGCATGTTGATACCTTTTCTGATGTAGATTGGATAATGGAATTCAATGGCCAAGTTAATAGTGTCCAAGTCAACCAAGTAGAGGTCACAGGTGTTTCCGAAGACGGCGCTGAGGTGGGAGTTGGTTTCTAGGGAATGCTTGAGGTGGAGATTGATGAAATCAGGGCCGTCGATCAGTGAGAACCATGAGTCCGACACGCACCTGTAGCGCAGTAAATCCTTCAAGGCTAATCGGCTGAGAATGTTGATGATTATATCCCAAGGAAGGCTGTTAGCCATTGTTGTATCTTGTATTTTTCAGCAAAGTTAGGCCAAAAGGTTTCTACTTTCTCAGACAAATGAAACAAAATGAAAGGGAGGTCATGTCTCCATGTTTGCATGAGTAAACATTCTCTCCTGGGAAAAAAAATTATTAAATTCCACAAATTCCCAAACGTTAACGATTATATCCTTTATAACAGAGGTTATTTTAGTCACTGAATGGGAGTTTAGGGTTGGATCGAATTGAAAACTAGTACAGGGCATGTGCAAAATGTTGTATATTCATTCAAAATAGAAACTAAAGAAAGAGATGAGTTTGTTTTTATATAGGGCTAATTACATAACTATGCCTCCTAATTTTATTTATTTTTTAATTTGATCTTCTGTTTTTAGAAACTACAAAGCTATTTCTTGACTTTGAAAAACTTGTTCCAAATTTGCTGCATCATTGAACTTGTTGTTTAAAGCAAAGCCACAACTTTTTAATGCAAACAGTATTAGTTCCAAATCAAGTCCTCTACTCTTCTTTCATTTCCTCCATTTCTTTCCCAATTTCTTATTAGGTTTATCTCTAGACAAGTCTAACTGAAGACTGTCATTTTGGTTTGTGCCTTTAAGACACAAGCAAAACAATCAATAAATGTCAAGGAAGTAATTATATAATTTGTCCATTGTACAAATTCTTGAAGTAGAACCTATATTTATATATTTGAAAAAAAAAAAACAAAAACAAAAACAAAAGCCACAACAACAACATCAACAATGCAGAATAAAGACTTGACAAAAGCAACACACAAAAGTAGAATGCCAACAACTATCAATTTCAAAGATCTTGAAAGTAAACAAGCAGGTCTTTCCCTTCACATTCCCAACGTTAGATTATGATTGCCTTCAAAGCAAAACAAAGGACATGGTTAATAAACAAATTTATAAACAAGACAAATTCACTACAAAATAGTTGGAAATCTATCAATGTAATCATACTCAAGGACCCTTCCTTAATAACTATACCCTGATTTTGGTTTCAATAACTACTCTGAATCACCTAATTATGTAAAGAAACCACACTCGTATCAATAAGCACATTCAATCAGCATATTTTTATAAGCATATTTAAGAAGCACATTCGATGAACATATTTAGTAGGCATTTAATTTAAAGAAAATCAGCCAAACGAATGCAATAAATAAAGTAAACAGAAAACGGAAAAAAAAAAAGGGGACAAGTTAGATTATACACCAAATTACACCACTTAAATCACCCAAAATTTAGACTAAAATGAATACCTTATGCCAACATGCAGACAAGAAGTAATATCCCTCAAACAACCTTCACCGCCCGCAAAGACTGAAACAGCCTCTTTATACAACCAAAAAGTAATGAAAACAAATTAGAAAATAACAAACACTAAACAAGAAGCTAAATATAACAAACTAATGAGACATGGCACAAGATTATTTAAGGAACTAATAGATAAATATTTAATCTAAAACAAGAAAAAAAGTTGGTTCTCTGTAGATGCCATTGCATTAAGTTTCCTTCAAATTTTATTCGTTTGCCAAGAATATAGTTCTTCAAACGGCGGCACAGTCAATTTCCATTTGTCTCAACTTCGAAACTGAACATCAACTTTCATGCTCTTCATCCTCCACCTAACATCGGGATAAGGGCCTAAAAAAGTGTCCACTTTGACAACCAAGCAGAAATTTATGGCCAAAAAAGCCAAATTCAATTTCAAGAACCCATCTCCTAGCTTATCACGCTGTCTAAAAACAACCCAAACTCAGAAAGAAAAAAAAAAGGCTTAACTAAGGAATCAGTAATAGACATAGAACCGCAACATCTCAGCCACATTGAAACAATGATCTTTCTCAATCTATCAACCCTCAAACTTCAAACTTGATCCATAAAATTCAAATTTCAGTAAATTTATTTTAAGAAGTCACCTTCTGCTTCAAGATCCAGGCAATTTTCTTTTTCCTTCTCTCTTTTTTCTTTTTTTTTTTTCCTCTTTTATAGCTATTGTCTGTTCAATAGCCATAAAAGTAATTTGTTAATCACCTACATATCTATTTCATTCCAACCAAATTCACCAAACAACAAATCCTCCATAGGTCCACGAGAAGTTATCGAAGCAGAAAATATATACATATATTTGTAAACAAATTCAAATTTTTGCAAAATTTATAAACACGTTCCAATTTTTGCAATGCACTCTGAGCCAAAAAAAAAATCACATTTTTAAGTAAAAGGGAAAAATCCTCTAAAATGACAAAGATACAGAGAAACAAATTCAGAAACATTACATACCACCAAGCACAAAAGGCGCGAGAAGATATGCAGAGGCCGGAGGAAGCAACGAAGAGGAAGATACAAGAGAGGAGGAGAGATTGAGCGGGTTTTAGAGAGAGAAACCATAGGAAAACACCACGCCAGATATGAAGGTGTAGAGAGAAGCAGAGAGTTTTTTTTTTCCCCCATACGAGTCAAATTAACAAGCTTTCTCATCCAAATGCAAAGAGAGAGGAGGAGGGAGGAGCTGATACAGAGATTGAGACGAAGGGTTGAGAGATGGTGAGAAGTAAGAGGAAAACGTTCAGCGAAAACAAAACCAAAAAAAAAAAAAACCAAAAAAAAAACAAAACATAACAAAACAAAACAATAAAAACAAACCAACAAACAAGAGAAAATTATACGTTACATCACCCTTCTAAAAAAAGAAGTGATATTTATTTCGGTCACATGTAATTGGAACTTATCCCAGACTCCCTTGCAGCTCTATGCCTGGGTCTGATAAATATCACTTCTATGTAATGTTTTTTAATTTTATAAGAGTATTGAAAAAGTTTAAAACATACTATTTTTATAATATATATATAAATATTATTGCTTTTAAATATTTTAATTAAAAATTAAGTAAATATATGTTATTTAAATATATTTTAACCTTTTAAGTATGAGAAATAATATAGATGAAAAAGAGAGAGAAAAAATCATAGAACCAAAGTAATAACAGCAAAAAGGTGGCATTCCACTGATGTACTCTCTTTACCATCTCTATTGAAGTGGCATAAAATAAAAATATTTATGTTATACGTCATCTATTTTATAATTGAATTGATTTATGTGTCGTGTTTAAAAACTATTTAAAAATATACCATAATAATATAAGTAATATTTTATATATCGATTAAAATACTCATAAACTAAATTTAGTTTTTTATTTCTCTTTCTCTCTTTGAATTTTGGCTAATCTGTATTTGGTTATTTTAATATAAATAATGATGTGACTGTGACATTTTCTACTTTGTCTTTGATGGATGGCAGAAATCATCCAAACTTAAAATTTATTGCATGTTTGTAAAGAGACCCATAAAATAGCCCGTTCATCTAGTTAGGCCCATCTAGAATGACTTCTTTAGTACTGCTTTCTACGATTTAGGTGCTCTATCAATCAAATTGATAAATATGACTTTTGTAGTACAGCTTTTAATTTTATAACTCTTATATGAGAATATTTGAAACATATCACTTTTAAATAATATAATCATAGAATTAATCTCAAGTATTTTGAGTTAAGGTTATGTAACATTTAAGAATTTCTAAGTGTATTATATATGCAATGATTATGAATTAAGATTAAATAATTTAAGTATAAATTTTGTGAGTTTAATTTTAAGCTAAAAAATTTGTTAAGAATTTAAGAAGCTATTTTCGCGTTACGAAAATTATCATTTGAATCTAATTTTTATGATAAATTCCATAAGAGTAAATATGGATTTTCAATATCATGCCACAAGTCCTAAGTAAAGTATGAATTATATAAAATGTGAGCTAATTGTTTAGCAAAAGGAATTTGGGATTTTTTTTAAAGAAAAAGACGATAAGGGCAAAATCGTCAAGATTTTCATATTAAGGGTCAAGACCTTACAGTTTTGCTAAAATGGATTTTTCTCGAAAAGAAAACCAATGTTTTGTTTTTTCGCAACATTACGAGTTGCAAGGAAATATAAGTTTTGGTTTAAACGGGTTCCAAGAGTTTTCTAAGACTAGTCAAGGGCAAAAAAGTTATTTTTTGTAACAAGACCAAAATAAACCTCAAAACACTCGATTTAGAAAAATGCCTCTTCGCAGGAGTTTTTCTATAACCCATAAGTAAAAGGATGGTGAAGTAAAAACGAGAACTTTAGTATGGTTATGTGACTTACGAAAACCTTGTTAAGGGTAAACTTGTCATTTTTTATAAAATCGCTAAAACAGATCCTAAGCCTTCCAAATTAGCGAAAAGCCCTTAGATAGAAAATATTCTGCAATATGTTAAGTAATAAAATTCTCAAATAAGACGAGAAATTTGACTAAGGGAAGTTCATGTTAAGTGAAGAAAAGGTAGACCTATAAGAAACAAGGTTAAGTAAAAGGAATAAAAGGTTAACATTTAAGTTCCGCTGTCGATCGAGTAACTCGATAAAAAGTTTAGTCGGATGTCATTTGAACATAACATAAAGCCGACTTATAGAAGGAAAATGATAAAGTATAAATGTTAGAGCGCTGCTTATGTAAGTTTCAAACCTCATATATGGCATGAAAAAAATCATTTTCAAATGCTTTTGTATGTTTGAAGTATATTTACGTTTGTTATGCATAATTTTTTAAAAATATAGGTTATGATTTGCAATATATTTGCATTTGTTGTGTTTAATGTTTCAATGGTAAGTTATAGCATAAAGTACGTTTAGCATTAATGTATATGCTCAGTAAAGTTTACAAGAAGGTAAATCAATTATGATAATAAAAGTATCGTACCAAACTCTTAGATGTGAGACATACAGGTTATGTTAAAGTTATGGTTACGTTGTTCAATGGTCTTAAGTATTCCACAAGAGAAGTTTTATGTTATAATCTTATAATTGATGGCATTGGTACGAACACTTAAACCCTCAAGATAAATAAATGATAAGAACGATAGTAAGAAGTTTGAGTAAGTTATGAATGATAATAAGAAGTTTATAATTAGATATTCATAAATGAGTATAAATGGAATCATGCATTCTAATTTTGTTTTCATTTCTTTCCATGATATGTGTTTATAAAAAACAATTTGAGAGATGTTTTACGAGAAACATTTATGAAAAACATTTTATGAAAAATGTTTACAAGAAAAGTTTTATGAGAAAAGTTTAAAAGCAATATTTTACGATGAATGTTTTTAATGTTTTACGAGTTTTATGTTTGAACGAAAGCCCATTACAAGTTCCTTTATATTGTGGGTAGCTCTATGGGAGACCAGTGTGACTGGTTGAAGAGTTCGGTATGGCGGTGAGACAAAGATGAAGATTGGGTATGGATAAGAAATTTTCCACTATTTGAAATAGTGTTATAAAAGTTTTAAGAAAGTGAATATTTAAATAAATATTTTATAAGAAATGTTTAAAAAAAACATTTTATAATATATACTTTACGAAATGTTTTGAATTATTAAAAAGTTAAGTTTTAAGTTATGTTTTAGTTTACATTGTCGTGGAAGTCGCAATGGTTTGAAGAATATTTTTAAGTACGTTTTAAAGAAAAAATTTACTTAGTATTTTTCTTACTAGTATGTAAGATTAATGTTAAGAAAATAAAATTAAAAAAGCTAAGTGACGGCCTAAAAAGATTGGTCGTTACAAGTTAGGCAAATATGTATTGATCGATGATATCTTAGCCCTTTTTTGCCTATGAGAAATAATATAAATAAAAGGAAGTATAAAATAATAATAATAATAATAAAAGATAGAAGACAATAGTACAATAGTAAAAAATTGGATCCCAACGAATTTGCTCTTAGGATAAAGCTGCTACCAATAGAGTTTGATTTTTATGAACTCTTTTAAAACAAATCATATTCTTAATGCTTCTCAAAAGCTTTTTTCATTTACATTTTTAACCTTTTATTTGAATGACAAATCATAAATTCAATTTATATTATTGTATTATATTAATTTTCATACCAATTAAAATTTCCTATTTATTTAACCAAATAAGTTATAAAGCTCCTCTAAAATTACCATGTACTATCCAAATAGTAATCAAAAAACCAGAAGTCTTGACTTATTTTCTCTTCTTCTATCGTTAAAAGTAAAGGCACAAGCTTTATTTACTATTATATCTCCAAAGCAAATGGGAAATTCTACAATATCATCACCCTAATGTAGAGAATAATGGATCCATTCATCATGCTGGGCTTTTTCTATCAGACGACTATATACAACGGACTGCAATTTTCTAGTAGATAGAGCACTTGGGGAGTGGAAGTGTATCGTCGTTTTTTAAAGTTGATGCAAAATTTGGTCAAGGATTTCCTTTGCTCTAATACATATGTTGCATAATCTAAAACTGAGAGCCCGTTTGTTTCAACGATTCAAATAATTCAAACCTAAAGTTTTTCATAAAAAAGAAAACTGATCTTTGGTTTAAATCTTTGATTTAACAGTTTAAATATATAGTTTTGAACACCTCCCTATTGTTTTCAACATTTTGAATGTATATTTTTAAACCATACCTTTCAAACCTTAAAAAAAAAAAAAAAAAGGGGTTTAAACCAGATATTCAAACCAACAAACAAAGGCCTTACAATTTTTGAACAAGTATTTCTGTTGAGCAAAATTTTAAACTACTGTTTTCTAGGGTGTTTGGCATATTTTAAGAACTTCACACTCTTAGCTATTTTTTTTGCATTCCAGTGTAGCAAGTGAGGTTTATTTTATTATTTCTTTTAAATTTGGGGAGGGGGAATTCAAACTATTCACTTTTAAGTATAGTCAAATATTCCTACAACCACAACAAATGAGAGCTTTGCATTCTTCTTGGTTCAAACCAAGTAACTGCTCTTGCCCCTTGTATCCCTTATATCCCCAATTAATGCCGATGATCGTATATTGAGCAAAGATGCTTAGAAGCATTTGATCTGGATCAAACGGTTTACAGCACTCACCGCATGTTTAAACTCCCTTCACATACTTTGAAAAAAAGATGAAAAAGAAGGCAAAAAATCAGGTGCTCCTTCGTACAATGAATTGCGCCAGGAGCACTGCACGATTGGTCGAGTACAATACATGCCAATTTTCGTGTCGTTCCTCCTCTTGTCCTCTATTTATTTGGTTTTTCCTTTTTTATTTTTATTTTTATTTTGCGTGTGTGGTTCAAACAAAAAGTTGTATCCATGCATGGTTCAAGGAGATTTCAAAAATTTCGGTCAAATATCCAGCTCAAACTATGCATGTTTGGTATCTTTGGTTATGAGAAGAAAGTTCTTTTTGCTGCCAATTTGGTAAATTAGATAAACAATCGGGGAGCTAAAACTTGTAGGTCTAATAATTATTATTTTTTCCCTCTCTCAGTACACAAATCCCTAAACAAAATGGAAAATAGAAACAATACAGTTTAAAAGAAAAAGAAAAAGAAAAAAAAAAGAAAACAATCCGATTGGGCAATAGAGTTGATTGAATTATTAATGAATATGGCCACACACAAATCAGTCAAAATCCCTTTTTTCCAAGAAAAGGAGGGACCCATCTCGTTTGTGCAATAAAAAAGAAAGTTCAAAAGCTCCAAGACATCCCTTTCACGACAAGTTCTGATACTCCAACAAAGTAATAATATTGATCGACGCATTTCATAAAAAAGAAAAAAAAGAGTCGCTTTTCTTTTTCCTCTACCAAACCAAAAAAATCAAAACTTGTGAATGTTTAGATAAAGCACTACCTTTATGAAAAACATAACCCACAATTATTTTATTTCATTTCAGTTCCACGAGAATCACAATCTAGCAAGCATCAAATTAATTATTTCAAACCAAAAAAGAAAAATATAGAAGATCAAGAGAATTGACTAGTAAACACCGGCATATATTATATTGATATTTTGTGTATACACACTTGCAAAACAAAGCGAAGACAACATATACGGTGCCCATACCCAAAACATGAAAATCATGAAAATAAAAAAAAAAAGAGAAGATCATGAAAAAAAAAAAAAAACCATCAAACCCATATTCATCACCATGCTAAATAACAGAAAACACCCCAAAACGTGACAAACAAAGTGTCCCTCCCTAATCCAAAAGTTGAAAACTAAGCTCCGAAATGAAACCAGATTTAAAATTAAACACCTATAAAAACCACCTAATTTTAGTACTAAATATGCTTAACGACCACCACCGTTAGGACAGTCCCTGGCGAAATGCCCGGACGCACCACAGTTGAAGCAGTTCCCTCCGCCACCTCCACCGCCGCCGCCGTACCTTCCTCCTCCACCGCCCTGGTAACAGTCCTTCGCCATGTGTCCAGTCTCGCCGCAGTTGAAGCAAGCGCCGCCGCCGCTGCCTCCACCGTAACCTCCGCCTCCTCTGCCACCGCCACGTCCACCTCCGTAGCCTCCTCCGCCATATCCGCCACCATAACCACCGCGGAAGCCTCTACCGCCTGCTCCTCTACCCCCACCGCCGGAGACTCCGCCGCCACGGGTTCCTTGAACCGGAGACTCGTCAGGGCCAGTGACGTCGACGGCCTTGGTGCGGCCATCGGGATCTGACTCGATCACGAACTCGACGGTCTCGCCGTCGGCGAGGGAGCGGAAGCCGTCGGATCGGATCGAGGACTGGTGGACGAAGAGCTCGTCGCCGCCATCGTTGGGGGTGATGAAACCGTAGCCCTTCTGGTCACTAAACCACTTCACGGTACCAGTCACTCTCACGACGCCGCTCTCTCTCTCTCCCATCTTTCTCTGTCTTCTTCAGCTCACAAAACCCTAAAACCTAACCACAGACCCACCGCCTAGTCTCTCTCTAGCTTTCTCTCTCCTACTGATTCATTCCTTGTGTCATAAAATGAGTTTTGGCTTTATGGGTTGAAATTGGTCTTTGCAGGTTCTCTCTCTTATATATATCCAAAAGCTATTGCCACTTCACCTAAATAAAATATTATAATAAGCGGATTTTTTACTAATTCTTTTGCCAAATTAAGGTGGGCCTAGGGCCCATTTTCTCTTTTTTATATTTTTATTTATTCCATTATTTTTTTTCCTTAAAATAAAACTTGCCTTCTTTGGAAATGCAAGCGATGTCTGTGGCTGGGGCTTTATAAAAATCAAGGGAAATGAAGTTTGACCAGGACTGGAAGTGGATTGGTCTGAATTTATTTACCCCTGTTTGATATTGCGATGAAACCACAGTTTTCATCACAAACTTAATTATAAACAGTGTAAAACTCTTATATGCTATAGTAATAATTTAAAAAATTACTACAGTATAAAGCTTTCATATGTTACAGTAAAAGTGATTCTCACCACCGGTTCCCACCACCTTCCAAACACCCCCTTATTTTTCTCCCTTTACTGTGTGATACATGGACATCAAAATATCTTCCCCAAGACGTTTTAGACAAAAAGACATGGCATCAACCCTGGGGCGTTGCGAGATAGGCATTTAAAAAATAGGCAATTTATCTGATAGGAGCCTTTTTTTTTTTTTTATACTGTTAGATATCTTTCTATAATCTGTTTAATAAAATTAGTTTAACTTAGAAAACATATAAAGTTTTTATATGTTATAGTAAAAAAAATACTACAGTGTAAAACTCTCACAATTATAATATTTACAGTTCTAACCAATAGTTTTAACTATCATGCCAAACATTTATTAGATAGTAAATTTGCATAAACAAGTGATTTTGACTATATTAACAGTTTCAAAACATACACCATCAAAAAATTTTTATAAAAAAATTCCCCTAAAAAATAAGATAATAACCTTTTTTGCCATTGATTTATAGAAAATATAGGGGCTCTTTAGTTCCCTTTTCAAAAAGCTTTTTCTCATTTTCAAAAATATAAAAAATAAAAATGATTTTCAAACTATATTTGGTAGTACTTTAGGCCCTAAATTTCTTGAAAACAATTCTAAAAATTTGAGAAAAAGTGAGAAAAAATGAAAACAAAAAAACACCTAATTTTTTTTTATGTTTTTCAATCTCTCTCTATCTATCTCTCTCTCTTTTTCTCTCTCTCCTCAACCTAAAACCTTGCCCCTCCTCCTCCTCCTCCTCCTTCGCCCATCCCTCCGGTGACCCAAGTGACCCACCCAGTCCCTCCTCCCACCCCTTTCTCACCGAAGCAGCTTGCCTTGTTGGAGCCCGACTTGTTCCCGACAAGAAGCTCACGATGCGAATCTTAGCTTGGATTTCGAAGGGAAGCTCATCGTCGAGAGTGGAACTGGGTTCGTCGGAAGTGAGGGTGAGGGTTTGTCATGGGTGGAAATTCATTGGGAGTGGGGGCAAGGGTCCGTTGGGGGTAGAACTAGGTTCGTCGGCTGAGGGGGTTAGGGGCTGGTCGGCATGAGGTTGAGCTGGTCAAGGACATAAGGGTGTTTGGGCCCATTGGGGGTGGAATTCAAGTTCATTGGGTGGTCATCGCCGATGTTTCTCCTCACCAGAGGAGAGGAAGATGAAGAGGATTTCCTCTTCCTTTAGTTGATATTAATAAAAAAAAATATTAATATATTAATAATTAGTTTTTTAAAAATTAAATTTGAGTTTTTATTTATATTACAAAATTTCTTTATTAAAAAAATTGTTTTTGAAAACATACTGTTATATTCAACCAAACACAATTTTAAAAACAGTCCTAGCATGTTTTTAAAAATATTTTCATTTTCAACTTTATTGAAAAACATAAAACAAATAAAAGCACTACCTAACGGATCCAAAATGTTTTGAAAAATATGTTAAAGACTGTTTTTGAAATTATGTTTAGTTGTAAATTGGTTGTATGTTTTTTAAAATAAATATTTTTAATAAAAAAATTATTAATATAAATAAAACCTAAATTTAGTTTTAAAAAACTAATTAATAATATATTAATAATTTTACTATTATTATCAACAAAAAAGGAGAGAAGAAGTCTTCCTCTCCTCCGATAAGCATAACGCCGGCAACGGCCTTCTTGCAAAGTTGGCAGTCCACTTCGATGGGTGCGAAGAATCGCTAGTGGTGAAAGGGGCTAGTTGAGGACTTCTTCTTCCTTTGCTCTGATGTCCTCTTCTTCTACTTCGTAAGGCCAACATGTCGGTGGCTGTCCATGAGAAGATCGATGAGGACGGAGCCAGCCCCACAAAATGTCGATGATGACGGAGGTCATTCCAAGCCCAACGACTTCGATCGATGGCCATCGAGTTAGCTCACTGGCGATTGGTGGCTGGGCTTCACCATGAGATCTACAGGGGTCGGGGGTTGATGGAATGTCGCTGGGGTTACTGTGTTTCATCGATGAGGGGTGGGTAGTGGGGGTTGGGCAGCGATGGCGATCGTCGGAGGTCGCCGGAGAGAGGATGGGGTGGGAGGAGGGCTTCAAGGGAGCGCCGGTGGGGCTGCCCCGAGAGGAAGGCTAGAAAGTCGAAGTTGCTGCTGGGAGGAGAGACTGAGAGGGAGTAAGGGAAAGTAAGATGAAAAATAAAAAATAAAAATATGTTTTTTTGTTTTCATTTTTGATACATTTTTTTAGATTTTTTGGAATTGTTTTTGTTTTTGTTTTAGCCAAAAAAGTTAACCAAACAATTTTTTTAAATCATTTTCATTTTTATGCTTTTGAAAATGACCAAAATATTTTCAAAACAAAAACCAAACAGGACAATAGTTTTCCTCATATCTAATAGTTGAAAATATATCATACTAGAAGATTGTTCGCATTGTATGAGACCCTTATCCTTAAAACCTAATTTTCTTCTTCTAGGGAGTTTTAGGGAGTTTTTATAGACGCTATATTTTCAAACTTATGTTTTATAAATGTCATGAATATTTTAATATAATATAATTTAAACAAATAATCTAAATAGTAGTTTGACGCAACTATAACGTGAATAAAAACTATATTTAAAAAAGATGACATAACATAATACGTAATTTTCTCTTTCTCTAAACTGTATAAATTGTCTTCCTCTTTATGAATAAGCCTTCTCTCTCATTTGTTTAACTTGCATGTGGTGATGTTATAGACACGTGATAGTCTTTTCTCTTTTTTATAGAATAAATAAATAAATAAACTATAGGTTTGGTCATAATGTTAGATATATATGCCCTAAAGAGTAAAAATGTAATACGTTTTTGGAGACATTTTTTATCAATAAAGAATTTATTCATTTATATATACCAAATCTTGTCCTCTTTACATTCATATTTGTTGAATGTATGTTAAGCAAACAGTAGTCTGAGACTGTCGATCTAAACCTTAAGAATTGGGCATATGATGGGATGATTATGCGGAAGACACAATTCTTAAGGTGATGGTCTAAAATATATGATCTGCAATCGTGAGAATAAAGTTGGGCGTTTTATTTATGTAAAGATTGTTATGTTGTCTATATCCCTTTTTGGGAGATGGTTTGTCTTGACCATCGGAGTTGGACCCATGAATATAAACATTGGCGCATTGTCATAGGTGACGATGTGTTGGATCAGGACATAAAGTGAATTGATTTGGATTAATAATTCTGTCTCGGCAATCGATTCACTTTAGACAGTGATTTGTATTGTATCTTAATCCTAAGATGAATAGTGGGACCGTTGTCTCGACTTGTGTCTTTTGATGTACCAAAGGGTGACACCTACATCTCAATACTAGTATGCATGCCGGTACATTGGAGGCATGGCTTTTGATAGCGTAGACTTGTTATTCATAGATATGAAATCCATAGCTCCTCTTTAGGAGTAATGATATCCTCTGTAATTGGAAAACTAGAAGCGCTCAACCATTTGGATACATAGGTGTAACCGAATGGTATACTTTCTTTGGATGGTAAGTTTTCTAATGGTGAAACAATGGAACGTAAGATAAAAATAATCGGGAAGGTAAGACAGAACTTGTCCTTAAGCCGATTATGGATTTTCATATGGGGATACGATGCACTATGATATGTCATGGAGACTTAGCTATACGAGCTTCGTAATTCTATAAAGTTCGAGAGTGTAGCTCCAAGCTTTTAGTGGAGTAGCGTTAGAGTTGATTATTGTAAATGTATATCTGGGATATTGGGTTTGATAATTATCACGAGCTTGAACTTTATAGGTCCATTTTGGTCCCCTTTGCTAGCTCATAAAATCTTGTAACGACACGGCGTGCTTTTTTCAATAATTGGTGACTTATGTTAGATTTATCAGATAGGTTTAAAATTTAGAAGAACTAAATAATTCATGTTTGTTTATCGGTTGAATTAATTTTGTAAGAAATTAGTTCAAGATAAACTTGTTGAATTATTGCGATTAGATAATTCTTGTCTGTTTATCGATTGTTTTAATTTTGGATAAATTAGATCAAGATAAACTTGTAGAATTATTGTGAATTGATTTATTTTCTTAGAGATTATCTTGATAAAGTTTGTTTTGATCAGATAACTTATCTATTGGGTTATTTGAATCAAAACTAAGACTTTATCCTTTAGAATCTCAGGTGGGAAATAAAAGATTCGCGGATATTTTTTCTTGGGAGTTCGGCCTGCCGAATGACGTGTTTGGCCTGCCGATGGGGCCTGTTCGGCCTATCGATCAGGCTGTTCGCCCTTGCCGATCAGCGAGAGATAAGATTACGCGTTTTTACACGGATCTTATCAGATATTGATTCGAACTTGATTCTGTTTCGAAGTTTTGAGACCTATTTTGATAAGGACTAACCCTAGGACCAAGAGCTATAAAAAAGGAGTGAATATTATGATTTACTCAGATCAATTGAGAGATTAAGAAGTGATACTCTTCTAGTGAGCATATGAAAACTCCCTGAGAGCTTTTGTTCACAAATTACGAACACTAGCTTTGGGTTCTCTCTATTGGTTGGACGGAGAGTCACTGGTGGAAGAGCTGTACGTGTGAGCCCACACTCACTCCGGTTGTGCATAGAGAATAGCAAAGAATACCAGTTGATTGAGGCTCTTCTGGAACATTACTTCTCTTCACAGGCTACGGAGGTTCTTCACACAAATGTTAGTAAGATCTGTCTAATTTATACATATAACATGTCAAACTTGTGTTTTAGAAAATACTCTGATGAAAATATTTTAAAATTCTACTGCGCACTGCGTTTCCAACACATAGTATACCATCACTATGCATTATAATTGTGTGTTCTCTAAGGTTTTATTGATTAATTATGTCATTTTTGGCGCATTTTATAATGGCAAACTTATCTCCTAGTATTGAAAAAAAAATCAAAATCATGTTCAAATTAAAAATAATCAAGCATATGATGACTAAAAAGAAATAGTTTTCTTTCAGCGAGCTCTGCAAGGGTTAGGAAAAAAGAAGCTCTAAGACTTTTTGGCGTGTAAGCGCCACCTCTTCCCTTCGGGGCCAAATCCAGATGTCGCCATTGAGCAGGCCGCAGAAGCTCGGTCTATGTGAGGGGGAGGTGGGGCCAAGATGAGGCAGAAATAGGGGGAACTAGGATAGAAGTTTCTCTACAACTGTGGCTACGGAGGAGTGGAGAGTTGCTGGTCTTTTGAGCTGATCAGTTTAGGCGAAGGCTTATCGAGGGCAGTGACGGCATCTACTGCAAGGACTTTTTATAGAGTCGTGAGCTTGGGGTGCTGGCCAGGACCGTGGGGAGTGTGGGCGGGAGGGAGAGGCACCGTTCGGAGGGAGCGCTGTTGGTGGTGATTTGGATATGGTGAGGGCAGGAGGACGAGAGCAGCGATGGTCCAGGCCTTTGAGTACTAGTTTTGAGACTGGAATCAACTAGGTCGACGAGTGGAGGTGGGAATCATCAAGGTTTGGGATAACCCATGAGTGAACGGAGGCGGACGTGGCAATGGCGACTACAGCAAAGGAAAACACCCTGACTGGTTTTCATCCTTTGTTTTTGCGTTTGTTTGTATTGTATTTTTGCTTTTGTTATTTTTAGTATGTAATAAAAAGAGGTGGTCCCCACCTCTTATTGTTTGTATGTCTCTCACATTCGGTAAGGGCTATAAGGGAGTAGATGTCTGACTAGGCAATCATTTATGCCTTATAGCTTGTACCCTCAGCTTGAGGGATTCGTTTGGAGTCTGTCAGGGATAAAAATGCGGCTCAACGGAAGCCCATTCGTTTGGCCAAAACAAGTGATCAGCCTATTTTGGAGAGAAGCCCTTTTCTTAGGTTAAGATACAGTAGTATTGTCCAATAGTATAAATGACACCTTTTTATAAACCTTGTTTTATTTTTTGCCCTTTAGTGGCTCCCTAATGAAACTTTCATAGCCAACTATTACTTAAAAAAAAAAAATTAAAAAACACCCAAACCGATAAGATAGTCCCTGTTACCTTACTCTATGGGTCTGTTTGGTACGTGAATTTGATTTAGTGATTTGATTTAAGTTAATGTGATTTAAATTAGTGATTTAAATTGTTATCGAAATTGTTGTTTAGAAGTGCATTTAAGTTTTAATCTGAGTATGAAATAAAATTAAAATATGTGTTTGAAAAAGATAGTGAAAATAGTTTTTGATTGATTAATAAATCTTAATGTTAATAATCTCAAAAAATATGCAATATAGATCTTAATTTATTCTTATCTTCATTAGGAACATAATAAAAAAGAATCATTTTAATTGGATATCAAATGATAAAGTTATAATTGTTTCCCTCAAACATAGGAGAGAGAATTTTAGTTTTTACTGTAACAAAGATATCCGAGCATCAAAGTTTAAAGGGAGTCAGAACTCTAAAAACTTGGATTCTTGATACTCAAAGGATTTGGATTTTTAGGGAAACAAATACATATACAAAAAATTCTTGATACTCGAATCTAAATTTAAGTTAATTGAGTACAAAGAGTAATTCAAACAAACAACCCATATAATTCTCACAAATATTTAAGTAATAAATTAAATAGACTTATAGGGTGTTTGACTAATGGTGGAAACTATTTAAACCGTTTTTATTATAGCATATAAGAATTTTTTATTATAATATTTTATTTTTTTTTTACAGTAACATATAAAAATTTTATACTATTTATTAGTGAGTTTATCACTCTCAATCAAACACTCTGTTAAATAGTTAAAAGCACTTCCCAAAATAATAATAATAATAAAAAAGCACTCCTTTCTCCAGCAAAATGGACGCATCAAATTTGAATAAACAACACAATGCTATTGAATATCAATAGGGTGTTTGGAAGGGTGGTGGGAACAAGTGGTGAGAACTATTGTTATTGTAGCATGTGAGAGTTTTATATTGTAACATATTTTTTTATTGGTACTATAGCATGTGAGAGTTTTACACTGTTTATAACTAAAATTATGATAGAAACTGAATGGTTCTTACCATTGCCAAACACCCCCCAATCAAGATCGACTATCCAATCAAGACACTCTTTTTTCCTTCTCCGCTGGCTTTTCAGACTGATAAAATGAAAATCATATTTTTTTATATAAATATGACAACTAAAAACAAATAGTTATTGTTACTTTTTTTAATACATATAGAGGGAAAATCTGATTCTTTATCGAGGCTATTATTTGTTGATAAGGTGTTTGACGTTTTAGTCAAGAGAGAGTGGAAAGTTCTTATATTTTATAAAAAAATAAAAAAATTATTATTATTAAAATTTTTATCTGTTATAATATTTTAAATTAAAAAATTAATTTTAATTACATTTGACAAACACTTTATAAAAATTTATTTATTATTTATTTTTTCTTTTGGTATACTTTTCTATGCTTTATCATTTTTGATTGCTTTCAAAGAAAATACAAAGAAATGCGTTTTTGAGAATTTCAATAATAGGGATTTCATTTTTTTTGTGTATTTTTGAGTATCAATAACAAAAAAAAAATATATATTATTTGTGTAAATTTAATATAATTTTATTTTTTAAATTTAATAATTTATAATTATTTGTATATTTTTATATTTTATTATAAAATAATTTATATATTTTTAACTTCATTATCATAAAATTATATATATATTTTTGGGAGGAATAAACTTGTGTACTCGTTACCTTATTACTATTAAAAAAGTCCTTATGTTTTATGAAAAGTGTTAGTTGTATTTTTTTTTTTTTTTCATACTATTTTTATTTAGTGCTTGACAATGTAAATTTTATTATCTTATTTTTTTGTTTAAATAATAATTTATAAAATTAATAGATTTAACGTGTCAATACAGTAATTAGATTCCGTACCTTTTGCTTTTTTCCTTTAATTTACCTATTTTTAAATTCCGTACTCATTCCTCTAATTGCAAGGAGGAAAACAGAAGAGAAGAAATCGAAGTTGAATGAGACTGGTCAAAGAGAAAGTTGACAGTCAATGATGGACGTCTTATCGATTTGATGGGTCTAGTCCTTCCATCACCCGTGTGAAAAAGGCAAAAGGCAAAGCGATAAATAAAGAGAAATTTCCAAGAATGTCCAAACAAAAAAAAAAAAAAATTGCTCTGCTCCGACATTGAAGCGTTAATTGTGCCACAAAAATTAACCAAAAGACAGGGAATGGGGTATAAATTTGCCACCTAAAAGGTATGTGACAAGTAGTTTAAATTTTAAGTTTAAAATTTATAATTTGTGAAAATTTTTTATTTAAAGGTTTTATATTATAATTAGTTAAAACTAAGTATTTTAAATTTTAAGTTTAAAACTTATAATATATAAAAAAAATATTTAAATAATTTTTTTATTTAAGAGTTTTATATTATAATTAGTTAAAATAAATTTTAAATATAAGTTTAAAGCTCAATAAAAAATAACAAAAATTTAATTTATAAAATTGTAATATAACTTCAAAAACATATAAAAAAAATATTGACATACCACCTAATTTTCATGATACTTAAACAATCATAAAAATCTTTTGAAAAATGGGTGGATAACACGCCATAACGGTGAGTTTTTATTTTGGTGGTGTTTTTATTTTAGTTTTTATTTTTTAAAAAAATTTAAAAATAAAAATATTTTAAAAAATATACCAAGACTATTTTTAAAATTATGTTTAGTTGTATATAATGGTATGTTTTAGAACACAAATAATATTTAATAAAAAATTGCTAATGTAAAAAAAACCCCAAATTTAATATTTAAAACTAATTATTGATATATTATGTATAATTTTTTCTTTATTATTACAACCAAAGGAAGAGCCCTCTTCTTCTGCTCTGGTGAGAATAGACGTTGGCGAAGGCTCTCTCGCAAAAGCTGCAGCGACGACAACGAAGGACCACTCGCAGAGATCGGTAACCCATGCGGCGGAGATTGATGGCCATGAGGGCGTGGAGATCGGAGATGACAGTCCTCTCGCGAGACGACTTACTGGGCTAATCGTCAACGATGTAGGCGCTCGCTGGAGTGAGTGGGCTTTGATGGCGTGGGTGCTCGACGAGGATCACCGGAGAGATGATGGGGTGGGAGGAGGACAACGATTTGGGTCGCCAGCGAGGAGAGGTTTGGTGTTGCCGGCCTGGGGGGAGGGGTCTGGTCAGATGGCGGTGGTGGGACAGGAGTGATTTATGTTTTGAAAATTTTGAAAACGTGCATTTTTTGTTTTCAAAAGCTGAAGAAAAGTAAGGAAATCTTTGAAAAATTTTTCCTTTTTATTTTCCACAAAAATTTAAACAAATATGTTTTCAAAAATATTTTTATTTTTTGTGTTTTTGAAAACAGAAAAAACATTTTTAAAAACAAAACCCAACAGCACATAAGTTTGAGTGATTTTGAAAACAATCCAGAGGAAAAAAGCTTATTTGTAAGTGAGAAGATGATGAACATGTTCAGGTTTCTTGGAACTTTATAAACGACCTTGAAGTTAGAAAACCCTCGGAGTTCTCAAGCCTGAATAGAAAGCCCAAATTCTCAAGATTGTTAGGATCTTGAGAGTTGGGATCCCTCTAATGCTTGGTGATGGGCTCTATTCGTAGTGGAAATGCTCAACATTCTCGACAACTTGGTTATGGTATTTGATAAGTATAGTTAGAATAATTTTTTAGTTTAAAATATTACAATATATAAGAATTTTATATTGTAGTAATTTTTTTTATTGTAATATATAAGAATTTTGTATTATTTAATAACAAAAAAATTGATTCTAATCATGATTGTGAAACATCTTATAAATCCTATTTTTGACATGATAAATGGGTTTCGGAGAGTAAAGCTTAAGTAATCTCATAAATGTGGTAAAGTATTGTTTCGAAGGTGATAATTGCCTGTAAGTACTTGGACTATCACGGTTTGAAAGGATCAGAAGGGACCTAATTAAGCAAAGGTCTTTCTTATTTTCATTTCCGAAGGTTTTATCTGTGGAAGGCGATTATTCAGCTCTACAGCTTTTGTCTAATTACGACATTTAAGAATATAGTTAAAATTAATAAATGTAGTTTCAACCAGCTTTTGCTATAATCTTTTTTCTCATATAATTTGAATTCAAAGTCGGCTAGAATCACATTTTATTTCACTCCATAACCATGCCAGGGCATCTCCGCGTGTAATTGGGCGTTGGATGGCAATTGTCTTTTACCTAACCGAGGAGCGGTTTTCTTGCGTTTTGACATGAGGACTGGAATGTGGGCCTTCGTCTATTTGGGCCACTTGGATTGTTGGATGCAAGGGAGTAAGTATTGGGAGACTTAGAATATCTTAAAATTATCTTTATTAACATACTAATTATTTTAATAATATTATATATCATGCTATATAATTACATAGCCATTATTTTATTGATATTATTTAGAACATTTATAGAATTTATAAAATAGAGTCATATTTTGAGTCGATAAGCATAATTTGGCCATTTGTCCAAATAACCTTTTGGATGCTAAGATCACAGAGGCAAGCACCTGGCCCGACGTTGGGTTACTGAGGTAAGGGGACAGGTCTCTTAGCTATTTCTTCATCACCCATTAATCTTAGCAAGTCAAATTTAAGTGTCCGTTTGGCATTTCAATTTCAACTCACTAGTTCTAACTATATAGAACTTTCAATAGTGTAAAAAGTAAAAAATTGCTATAATATAAAATTCTCGCATGCTATAGCTTTTAAACTTAAAACTTCAGTTATAACTTAAGTATCAAATGGCCTATAAAACTTTTAAATGTGATAAAAAAAAAAGGACTAAAAGTAAACAGATCTATTTAATTACTCACGAACAACCAAACCACAGTCTATTGATGTTCTACGAGCGTGACTTGAGCGTATGGACGAGGCCGATATTGAGCCTTAAGAAAGGGCTTGTTGCCAATACGGGTATCAACAAAGGTCTTTTCTGCAAAGAAGAGGGAGAAGAGACAAAGAATATATCGTTCTCGAGTCGTCCCCATTTTCTGCCTAGATACGTTCCGTACGATGTGTCCTTTTTTTAATTATTTTTCTGTCTAACCACGTCGTTTTGTCCTATGTGGTATGTATACAACATGTCGTTTGATACGAGGAGTGTCTAAATTGTTTCTTAGGCGCGGTCATTTTCGCGAGTTTATTGTCGAATGAATCGTTATGTCTTTTTCTTTTTTTTTACCAATCAAGCAAACGACATGCCGTTTAAGAGTGAGTGTTCTTAAAGTCCTCTTTTGTTTTTCGTACTGCATGCTTGATGAAAAGACGTTTGAGGCGAAGTTCGTTTCCTCAGATTTTGTTTTTCAAGTGTCGTTTTTCTTTTCTGTGTCCTTTTTTATGTCGTTTCTATGACATAGGGTTATCGAGAGCCGTGCGTCATTTGGATCCTATGGGTGTCTATTTTTTAAACGAGCTATAGAATAAATGCCCTTTTTGGTTTGGGTCCGGTTTGAATTTTATAGACAGACAACCCTTTTCATGGCTCTTTCTAATCTTTTTAGTAGAATTTTTTAGATGAATTAAGACAGAATATTAAGATTGCCAGTCTTCTTTGCTTTCTCAAGTCAAATTGGTTCCTAGCCAAAATAGAAAAAAAAAAAAAATCGTGTAGTTGAATTGGTCACTAATAAATTAATAATCAATCAAAGAAAGTAATGGAACAAATTTCAGATTCTCACTAAGCATAAAAAATTCCAACTATATAGAAATAATACGATTAAATCTTCCCCTCAAAACATTAATAAGATTAAATTTAGTACCAAACATACTTTAAAAGTAATAAATATGAAAGTTTTTTCTCAACACAAGTATATCCAAGCAAGATTGAAATGGTCCTTCTGACCTGAACTAGATGATAACACGTTGAAAAATTTGTTTCAATCAATGAGGCTATAGCCCCAAACTCATAAAGTGGTGAGGCCATCATTAAACCCACCACTTTCTCACCTGTAGGCTGCACTATTTTGTAAATGATTAGGCCAAAGTCTCATAGAGTTAGTTTAAGAACTAAGGGGGTGTTTGGCAGTGGTGGGAACGACTCAGTTTCCACCACAATCTCAGTTATGAACAGTATAAAGCTCTCATATGCTACAGTAACAATAAAAAATATATTACAGTGTAAAACTCTCACATGCTATAGTAAAAGTGGTTCTCACAACTGGTTCCCACCACCTCTCTAAACACCCTATAAGTTGAAACTTAAACATTTGTAACACGTAATAGCTTTACACTAAAACATATTTTTATTTTATGTTATAGTATGTGAGAACTTTATACTATAGCAATTAAAACTTAATACTCATAACTTTATACTATAGAAATTAAAACTTAATACTCACACACTCTAAATAAGTTATTCATCACATCTCCACCCTACCAGTGTTCCTACTCCCTAAGGTACACTCATGCCATCCTTAATGGGCCAAGACACACTCTACCAAATTCCGTTCTTTGTTTTTCTGCCCTCATCATATTTTCATAGCTGAAAATAGGCAAACAGAGTTGCAGACATGCCTGGCTTTTAAAAAGTACACTACATCTTAAATTGAGGTCCAAGTTTAATGAATATTGAAGTTATAGCCCTATGAGGATGAAAATGATTTTTCTTTTCAAAATTACTTTGAATTTGCAAAGGTCTGAAGTTAGTATTTAGTTATAAATTAAACTAGTTTTCTGTAGAAATTAGATGAAACCAACAGCAACTTAATGAACCTTTTGGGCAACCGCATAAGGACAATACAATTTAAGAAGTCTTGAAATGTGAGTTAAAATGAAGTGCACTCATATTTAACCATATGATGTTAAAACCCTGTTATTTATAAAACAGTAGGTCTTAGTTAGAAAAGTATATTGAATACTAGATTGGGACCTATAATTTTACAAGTAGTTAGACCTTAACAACGAATAATGATTCACTTCAATACGATCTTCCAATCTGTCTATAAAAATATGTGCGTGTGTTCTGGGAAAAGGATTTCTGTATGTAAATTGTTCATTTAGATTATATTCAGCAATGTCCAACACCATTACTCGTAACAGACGAGCCGATAAGTATTGTACTGGATCTTAATATATCATTTGCATCTTTTATTTTAATTTTTTCATTTTTCCTTTGCATGCTGATTTGAATGAGTCTGCTGGTGTTGCTGAACATAAGATTTGATTAATATAATAGTCGAAAGAAATAGATGGGCAGGGGCATGATCGTTTCTCTCTCTGTCTCTGTCTCTCTCCGTCTCTCGCTCTTCATCGAGAGAGGACCCTCCTTTGCAATCAAAGTCCGCTTTTTTAACGCCTGAATTAGGCACAATACTGCTTAGTATGTTCAATTATTCACCTATAAAAGTGTTTGAAACTTCACTTTTAATTCATCAGTTACAATTGTAAATAGTATAAAGTTCTTAGTAGCTATAGTTAAAAAACAAAAATTACTATAGTGTAGAGCTCTCACATGCTATAATTTTTAAACTTAAAACGTCAATTACAACTGAAATTTCAAATGGGAGCTATAATAAAATTAAAATTTAACAAAATGTTATGAATATTTAAAAAATAACAATAATTAAATTATAATTATTTTAATGATACTAAATTTTTACAATTTTTAAAATATTACATAAATTTTGTACGATCTCATCTTCACTCTTGAGATTTTACAATATGTCTAAAAGTTCATATACTATATTGATGTGTAAATTAAGCTCAAATATTTTTGAACTTCAAATATTAACCTTTTAAAAGTAATATTTCTCTAGTTTGCCCCTCTTTTTATTTAATAAGACCGATCTCATTAATTTCAACATCTTTTCATTATATGGGGTTTGCCTTTTTTTTTTTTTTCTCAAGAAAAAGGGATCAGGTGGTGCACTTCATGCCCCTATTCTCTTTAGCATATTGGCAGTCTCAGGGACCACTAAAAAGTAGAAAAGACCTTAACTAGACTACTTCCATCCATCTAAACAGATTTTCCCACGATGGGGTTTTCTTGGTTGTCATGATCGTCTTCATCTTTAGCATATTGTTTCTTTGCTACTGTTTCATTCAATCAATTGCTACTCTTTTTTCACAGGTACGTACAAAAGTAATGCCATTATATCCTGTATTAATCCTAATATAGTAAAAAAGTCTATGATTTACAACTTTTGGAACTTTATTTACGTGAATGAAAAATCCATATTTGAAAGATCCTCTCCTGCTATACCGTGCTTTGAGTATCATACACATTACATGATTGCACTTTTATTTCTACTTACCTACCTTACCTGAATCAGTTAACAAGGTCACTTTAATAAACTGCAGTTGAACAATGTCAGTATACATATAAACTATAAGAGCCGTTTTTGCAGAATCCTGATGTTGTACAACTTAAGGCATTTTTTTCCAACAGAAATTAGTTAACCTTCAGAGGGTGTGTAATAACAAAAGGTCTCTATAAATTATGAAACTTTTGTTCTGTTTCTGTGACTTTTCTGTTTCGGTTGGTCTCTTTGATCATTAATATGAAAATTAATTGGCTTAATCTCGGTCTAAGAACTGTTTTAAGTTGAGAGGCAGAAAAAATGTTAATCGAAGTGGCCAAAAATGAGACAAAAGGACAACATGCATGTTAGAAAAAAATGAAAAAATAGGCAATAAAAACACAAAATAAAGAATACACATATATATATGTGAAAAATCCTACATGAAAAAAATCATGGACAGAGCTATAAACAAATCTATTATCTCGAAAACCCTAGATGGAAAACAATTATGGTCGAAACTAAAATTCCCAAACGCTATATAAACGTGGCCTGGGAAAGTGGGCGCATAGTTTCAGGCACATTTGGCATGATCCAGCATGACACCAAGCACAATAGTCAACTACGATATGGCCCGTTGGACATGATGGCCAACACGACAAGTGCAATTTTATTTTTTTTCCTTCTTCTTGTATTATGTGTTTTCCATGTTAGCGTTATTGAAAATACACAACAGAAAGAAAAATATATATTATGTAGAACACATATATATTATGATAGTTGTATGCATTTTCTTCATTTACAAAAATAAAAATATTATATTTGCAAGTTTGTGATTTAGGGTAGCTAGTGGTAGCATCAATATTTGTTAATAATATACTATGAGATCATCACCATCATCATTATTAACAAGAGATTATGAACTAAAAATTTAAAAATCTAAAAATCTTGAATTAACACCAGCATGACACGAAATTGCCGTAGTCCATGCTCACTAAAACATGATGCATGAGTGTTCCTAGTCCGCCATGGGATAGAAAAGACAACGGAAACTTTTAATGAGTACGACATGGTTATGAACTATGAGATCATATTAATAACACATCAAACTAATAAAAAAGAGTGACAATGTAATTAAAAGTTGATGATATTTGACAATTTAGAGCTATAGCCTATCGGCATAATTTGTTTTTAACTCTCCATAGAATTCTCGCATAAAAATAACCAAATCACATTTGATAATATCAAAATTAAAAAGGTAATGTGTTTGACAAACTTAATTCTAACTCATCAGTTTCAATTAAATAGTGTAAAGTTTTCACATGTTACAAAATTCTCAGTTTTAGTTCTAACGTACTTCCCAGCCACCCTAGAAAATGCAATTGAATCTCATGGAAATTTGATATGCCAATAAACCCTCTTTTAATTTTTTTTAGAATAATCTATCGTAAAATTCTTCCTCTAGTTGACACTATCTGTTATATTTGGCTTTGTTTGGGAATTTTGTTCCATCACAAAAATTTCAACTGTTATATCATAAAGCTCTTACATATTATAATAAAAAAAAGCAAAAGTTTAATACAGTATAAACTCTTACATACTATAATTTTTAAGTTCCAAAGATTTCCGAACACGTCATTTGTTTAGCTAAGCATCAAAGGGGCTTTATAATCCATATGCCAGTACTCCTCGTCTGCTAATGCCCTCAAACCATCATGACCTGTTTCGTGGCATGGGCTAGGCTTAAGAGACTAGTTTCTTTCAAGCATTTATGGAATGGTGTCTGCATGCAATCTCTGAAAGTTGCTTAGGTTATGAAAAAACCATGGCCTTTATCCCACCCACACAAGACCCTTTGCTCCACGCAGATATAGTAATTTGGATCCCTCAAAGTTTTAGGGCCCGTTTGGTTCGATTATTTAAATAAAGTATTTAAATGAAGATTTAAATTTTTATGAGAGAAAATACTATAACAAAATAATTTAAACCGTGATTCAAGTATCAAAATAAACGAACCTTAGTGTGTCTTCATCAGATATTTTGGTAGAACTTCTACTCTTTTTGCCTTATTAGATCCAATTTATACGAACTTTTCACGGAAAAAAAGAAAACCAATGAGTAAATTTGCACTTTGTTAAAAGAACATAGCCTTTTTTGTACTTGACAATAGCATCTGGTAATTAACCATCTAGCTCCGGTGGTTTTTATTTTTTATTTTTATTTTTTTATTATTACTATAATAATGTGATGGTGACAGGATAACATGTCTAGATAAAGTTGACTAATCAATTTTCTTTGTACCATTCTCGAGTGTGAATATGGCCAATATCTTTGTACCATTCATGTGTGTGAATATGATCAATGTCATTCTATTTTAAAAATATGACGAAGTTACATATAAAACTAACCATGGTGAACGCATATTTTTATATGCATGATGTTAATACTAATGATGAGATTAACAGAGGTTTTGCCACAACTGTTCAAACTAACTTGTTCAAACCGCCTTCAGTGTCAAGCTCTTAGTACCTAAAGTGTAAAGTTCTTATATGCTTAAATACTTCAAACAAAAAAAGTTCAAATTAATGATTTGAACTACTTTCCTAAACATCCTATAAAACATTAAAACCCTCGCATTTCTCCTTTCTCATGATGATATCAATACGGTTTGGGTGCCAGTCCATCTATCTTCGTACTCTTTAAAAAAAAAAATCTTTTTTTTCTTTTGTTGTTAGCTTTTGTTCTTTTTTGTCGATCAAGGTGATCAATTCTACCGGTCATTTGGTATTTTTTTTGGTAAACATTTTCCAATTATATGACAATTCACAATATGCAAGGCCCCAAAAAGGGGAAGAAACAAAGGGAGAATGCAAGAATATCCAAATTAGAAATAATGAATGATTAAAACATGAGAAGGATATGAAAACTAAGGCGTGAAAGTTGAAGCTGAAACTCTTGAAACAAGATACTTGCAGTGATGATGAGCTCAAATCAATGCTATTTTATATACACATTGGTTAATCAGAAAACGCAAGAAAAACTGAAAAATAGTTGAAACACTCGACAAAGACGAAAATATTATTTGTACAACTATTGAGAGAGATCAATGGAAACCTCTTGAGCCTCTAGACTGATAAAGTTCCAACCTACTTTTAGCTTCCGGTAAAAGAGCTTCAAAAGACGGTTCTTCAACAAGATGAGCCTGTTTTGTTGACCATTCAAGCACTATAAGCACCTCTTCTTGAGCGAGAACTTCGCTGTCCGGAACATGTAATGCAATGTAACACAACAGAATCAGCGCAGGAATCTGAATCATTTGTTCACCAAAGTAAACAAGTTGAATTAAATGCTTAGTCCCCCCTCCATCTATAATGGCTTTACTATGATTGACATGAAGAAAGTTTTCTGTGCAAGCAAACTTGCTTAGTGCAATCACAGCCTCCATTGTAACCTCCGGTTCCCTCTCCTCTAGAAGCTTGACCAATGGTCCAATTATCCTGGTCTCGGTGGCGCGAAAAGTCCTTGCGATGTTGCCAATAGCCTTGACGCAAGGAATGAGGAGTTCAGAATCTGCCTTTTCTATGATTTTCAACAATTGCTCAACCACTGCTTTTGTTGCAGGGGAAGTAGGCTTGAAAGCAGAGCGTCTCAAGTCGGAGTTTTGCTCGGCCACAGCTGTGATCTCCATCAAAGCCATGGCTGAGTAAGATTGGACATCTTCAGGGCCTTTTTCTAGCAAAACCGCAAAGCACAATAGCGCTCTGGACTCTGTTATGCTGCGGCAAACGGTGACGTTTCCTCTTGAGAGCTGCCAAAGAGCCCTCGCTGCCATAGCCTTCATTTCTGCCTTTGTTGCAGGGTCCTCGAATTCCCTCCCTTTAATACTCGCCCCGGCTAGCGAAACTGGGGCGTCGTGGTGGTGTTGTTGATGATTTTGCTGCTTTGTTATGCCTATCTGATGATTATGGTTGCTCTTGCCGTGATGAGAATGGTGATTTGCAGCCTGATTCTGCGGCGCGGAGGGCGGCCTAGTACTCTGGCTTCTCATGGCCATAGTGTTGGTCACAACATTGTGCATCTGATTCGGGGTTTGGTTCCCCATTGGATGCGAAATCTGCTTTTCTTCATCATCATTTTCCTTCTTATTGTTGCTCTTTTCCTGATTATTACCACTATTACTATTACTTGCCATCACAACGGAATGAATAGACATCTGCTGCTTGCTAGCAATGGCGTACTTACTATGTTCCTGAATCGTCTCGAAGGCGAGATGGCTGACTAGAAGTCTAATTGCGTTGTTCTGCGCAAAGTGGTCTTGACATTTCGGATGATTTGCGGATAATTCCGAAACGGCCCAAGCCACAACGGCCTGAACCTTCATGTGACCGTCTTTAAGGATTTTCGCAAACACCGAGCAGACCCCGGCATTCACAATCTGTTCGACGCTTTCGGGGTCACGTCCCAGAAGCCCGATTGCTCTTGCCGCATTCTCCTGGCCTTCCATTCTTCCCTCTTTGGCCAATTTCAGAAGCGGAGCGACCCCACCTTCCTCAATTATAAGCTTGCCGTACCGGTCGTTATCCCTGGCCAAGGATACTAATGAAGCAGCCGCGTCGGATCGCTCGTCCAACGAGCCCGCGTAGAGAATCGCGATTTGCTCCCAGATTAAGCAGAGGATCGGCTCGTTGGCTGCAATAGGAGGCAGGCCTAAGTACTCGTCGTCGCGGCCGTTGGCGGAGGCAGAGACTCGGAGGAGCCACGAGACGTCACCGAAGGAGTTCTCAAGCTGCGTGGAGGTCTTGCGGAAAGCAGCAGCGGGGATGATGGTGAAGACTCGCTTCATGCCGTTGGCGCGGCATTTCACAACAAGAGCCAGGGCCTTGTCGAGGACCTGCTCGGTGTCGTCAATTATGCGGCGGGTCGGGCGCTCGTAGAGGTCGTTGCTCGCCCTCGCGGCCTGCCGGAGAAGCCCTGCGAGCTTCTCCGTCTTCGCCTTAAGCTCCATGCAGTCCTGCTTGAAGGAGTGCGCGTCCTCCGCCGTCTTCGTCACCTGGTCCGCCAATTGTATCGGCCTCGCCAGGATCTCCTTCACAATGTTATTCGCTGCCATGGTTTCGATAATATTGATTTGCAGCAAAACTTATAAACAGAATTTGATTATAATAAAGTAATACGATATGGGATGACTATATGTATGGGTGATTTTGCCTGTCTCCATGCATGTTCCTTCAAGACGTAGTACTGTTTGATTTTTTGTTTTGGCAGAAGAAATCAGATTAGAGAAATGTGTTCTGTTGTTAGAACAAAAGTTTTCCAATTTTGCATTGAGACCCACATGGAGTGTTGTCGGCGTTTGTAGGGGTGGAGGTGGCGGCGGCGGCGGCGGGTGATGATAATTAGGAGTTATTTGGGTAAATGGTCAAACGGGGTTTTCTCCCGCTTTCTTGTGAGAAAAAACTAACTTATAAGCTATTTATAGGACAAGTGAAATGGTTGGTTCAAGAACTTCCTCTTGGGTATTTAAACAGGATCCATTATTCCCTCTTTCCTATAGCTCCATTTAATTTATGCAATAATAGCATATTACATTAATCGAAACATTAATTATTAATTAAAAGAATATGTGATATTAATTAAAATGCACATAAATTGAAATTAATTGAATTCCTTTAATAACACGAATAATCTACCAAAAAGTGTTAGTAAGTTTATAATTTAATTTTATTTTATTTTCAAGAGTAAATATAATCACTTGTAAAGGTTTTGAAATATTTTAATTGGGCGTGACATAATCAAACAGCATGAAAAGAAATAAAAACACGAGAACTAAATTCCTTTCACACGAATCTAATCTGCCAAAGAGTGTAAGTATGTTTATAATTTTAAGAACAGTCTCCAGTCAGGCATCTAGACTAACCAAACACATGTAATTTTTTTTGCAAATATAAAATTTTTCATGCATTTGTGTGACACTTTGTTTATACGTAATAATACTTAATAAATGTAGCCCAACACATGTAAAATTTTAATATTACATTTAAACAAATTAAATGTTACACATACACATAAACAATGCTGCATTTGTGAGGATAAAATGTCACAAGTGTTGATCCAGAGTGTCGGATATGAGAAAAACCTATAATTTTATTTTATAGTGAGTGGGTAATTGCTTGCAAAGGCTTTAAAATGGTGACTTGCTTTTGTTAGATGTGAAGAATACAAAACATGGTCCACCTCGTAGTTGGGGATGAAAATAATAATTTATGCTAATGACAACATGACAGACAATGCTTTAAACACAAAAAAAAAAAAAAAAACAAAAAGGAAAAAGAAAAAGAACATAACGCTAAATTTGGAAAGCTTACTAATGCTGCTTATACTGCTCATAAGACAAGTGACGGACAATGCTTTAAACACAAAAAAAGAAAAATTACAGGACACTAAATTTGGAAAGCGCATTAATGCTGCTTAATAAGAGACCAAATGGCGGTCTTTAATATTTTTGTAAGAATTCCAAAGAAAGACAAAATTTATTATTGTAAGTTAGCAAAAACCAGTTAAAGGCGACCCTCTGTAGCTGCGCGCCTCTAAAATTTTCCCCCTCCATTTTAGGAAATTGCAGCCCTCCTTTTCACGAGTTAGGAACTTTTTGACTTTTTATTCTTGAGAATTGAACCAAACAAACAAACAAACAGACAAACAACATATAATTTGCACTAAAAAGGGCTTTACAAAACTCGGGTGTCTGCGCCTGGGAGAAAAAATAAAAAATAAAAAAATTACAAAATTCATGTATTTATAGATATGAGCTACGTATGGACGAGTGTGGCTGCTCCTCTTAACTTTTTCTTTTTTATAATTTTGAATATAAAATTTTATAAAACTATGAGTTCGTGTGATAATGTTTTTAAAATAATTGAAAATAGTTTTATTTTAAAAAATAAGAATTTTTAAAAAATTGTGTTAAAAGTGTTTTTGAAATTTTAGCTTGAGCAAATACATTTCTAAAAACTTCTAAAACAATATCGAATAGAGCTTATGTTTTATCCCTTCTAAAATTATTCTTTGCTCATCCTAAAATCATATTTCATCCTCCTCCCCAAAATCAATTTAACTCCCACCTCATTAATTCAGTCATACATCCTCCGCTCCCTTCACTAATTTAACCTTTAGGTAATATGCAATTTTAAATTATTTCAGATTTTTATTATAATTTAATTCGTATTGTTTTATTGGGATGTATATGTACATATTTATATATGTATAATATCTTGAGCGATTTTGGTATGATCCATTCTTCTCAATCCTTCAGATTAGATTTTTTTTTTTTTTACTCTTTTTCTGTGTCGTGGTGAGAGGAGCTTGCTTGCATTTGGTTTGAACGTTCCGAATAGGGTATTTGTAAAGAAAACTCCCCGACGTTCAAGTGAGAAAAGTGATCAGATCAAATTCGTTTGCACTTCTACGCATCTGATGAGCTTGAGAGTACGTAATAAATCCATTTTTAATTCTAAGTTTGACCTTCTTTCAAATCCAATATTGCCACGTGTCCTTCTTTGAAGCCGGTCTTTACCATGTTTTAAGGTGTTTTGCCTTTAAACATGTTTTAGTGGTCTGCTTCTCGCGTTAAGCACTTGGTCTTCTTATAAATCCCACATTCTGTCAATATTTCTTGCACTCTATTCTGAATCTTCCCTATGTCCTCTTCCCTTTCAGCACACTCAAAATCATCATGTCATTTTAATTAAAACGCCAGATAAGATATTTATTTCATATGATATTATAATTGATATAACATAATAGTACTATTGTCTATACAAAGAACATAAAAATAGATGAAGAAGAGAAGACACAAAAATCAGATCCATCTTTTTCATTTTTAATATCAAGTCCTTCATTGTTCTATGTTCTTAAACACAGCCGCGTTAACAGAAATACATAGTTGTTTTAATCAAGGAATTATTTTCAAATAATAATAATAATTATAATAATAATGTACAAAAAACAGAAGAAGAAGGAAACATTTTAAACAGATAAATCGGTCCAAACCTTCATGTACAAGGAGGCGTACAAGATAATGATGACTAGCATCAAAATACAAGACAACCAATTTTACTTTTTTCGTAAAAAAAAAAAAAAGAACAATAAGAATGAGTTCACGCTTGTATTAACTAAATTACACGTTTATGCACCATCATGATATACACTAGAAAATTAGATGGGTGGCAACCTAACGAGCAATCTAATTTTGAGACCATATATATCTCTTATACTATTTTTAATACAAATGTGAACGTTAATGCTAATATTATATTTGCCACAAAAAAGGTATAAAAAAGCATATTTGATGTATTATTTGATTTTATGCTATAATGCATAATACTATTTAAAATATTATATTTACCTTTTGTCATAATTATTAAACCTTGAAACTTATAAAAGTAATTTTTTAATATTAAAATAATTAATAAATAAGAATATTGTAATCATTAAAGCAAAAAGGTCAATCTCTTAATCAATAAAAATCAAATGCCAAATTTACTATATGCTATTTGCTCTATTTGTCACAAAATTTAGCACATAGCAAATTTCGTATTAAAAAATAACGTTGTATTGGAGAGCTTTTTTCCACTCAAAATACTAAATTTGCAGTTAGTGTATCAATTAGCATTATATTTGAGATACTCTTAGGTGCATTAACAGTGATCTCGTTTGTTCATGTGGTACTTTTTATCAACTTCATGTCTTTTTGATATTTCCATGTTACTTACCTTGTCTAATGCAAAGTAAATGCAGTTACATGGGTTGTTTTTGTTGTGCCGAAATACTCTGTTCTCGGGATTCTGAGTCACGACACTCACCATTTCCTGTGAGTATTGATTTGTTCATACTATCGGTCTCAGCTTAGGGTTGATGCCACTGCAAGGGCAGTCACCTTGGGGAAAAAAGTCTTAAAAAAAACTAATAAAAAGTAAGAACATATTTTGTTAGGAAGCACACGTGTTGGCAAACGGAACCGTGGCCTGTGGAAAAATTAATGAAGTTATCCAAAGGCATACTGACATTAATTACTTCAACTTTTTTTTTTTTTTTAGAGAGTTAATTACTTCTAGTTCTGAGCCAACAATGTTGATAGACCGTAAATATAAGTCTGGCTTTTCTACTTTGCTGAGCCTTTCTAGCTATCTTCTTTGTCCAACTGTCCTTGTAATGCTTGAAGTACGGAAGGTACGTTATTTGGTTATGTTAATGTCACTGGCGTTGACACTGCACTGATTGAAAATATAGGTGCAAATTAATAAATTAGTACGTATTAAACGTCCTGCCTCGATATATATGAAAGAAAGCTCAGCCGGGTTGCCTCGATATCTTCTAATAAAACTCAACTTTAAGGAACTTACGGGTAATCTTAAAATATTAATCTGCTTTATTATTGAGCTTGATAGAATGGGAATAATCCCTTTAATTAACTTAAAGGATACCTTTTCTTTATTTATAGAAAAAATTGGTTCATTTTAATTGCCAAAAAGTAACTTATTATGCTATGAACAATAAATTAACTCTAATTTAGCGTACAGTTTAAGAACGGAAATAATACTTCTAATTGAACAATTCTTGAAGAACGAATCTTTATCGTCAGATTTTCGACAAATCTCCATCAGAATTGAGTAATATAAGTTTTACTCTATAATTTATAGGCAATTTAAAAATAAATAGAGACCTTAAGTCCCTATTTATAGAATAAGTAGGATGAGTCCAAAGTCTATCTAGATAAGAAGAGAATTTTATCTCTCCTCCAGCAGTTGGCCCCACCCTACTAGGAGAATTCAAAATATTTCAGTCAATCACAACATAAGAATCTGTAATTATCTACATCATCCAGGATAATTGTTCAATTATCATGATTTAAATTCAACCTAATTTAAATTAATTATAGATCGACTATCATGCTCTAACAATCTAGCTATTATACTCATAAAAAGAACCACTTCCTATATATATGTATATATATATATATTTCGTTTAGCGTATGTGTCCCTTTACTAGCTAGCTAACTTTTGATAGATAAGCTGCTCATCAGTAGCATATATAAGCACATAAAACGTGCTGGTTTTTGTGTAGTGTTATCTATATATACACACACGTACGGCAGCAAAAGGGCCAATAGCGGACATAGCATAGAATGTTGCGTTTTTGACTTGATATTTAAAATGACATAAGTGGCTAACCAAAATGAGATCTGTTGGGGAATTAAGCGACTCCTAATTCCAAGGATCGCAAGAACGAACAATTGCAGAAAAATAAATAGGAGAAAAGAAGAAAAGAGACACCAAATTTTTATACAGGTTCGTCCAAAATTAAGACTACGTCCTGTTTCTGCCGCTTGCAGATTCCACTATGATGAAGGAGATTACAGATTACAAGAGCAGTTTCTCACACACTCTTCAATTGTGCTTACCAAAACTCTCTTCTATCTAACACCCAATGGGAATTTTTCTCTCTCTCTCAAGGATGGAGCTCTCAAGAATTTTGCCTCTCACAAAATTATGCCACTCACAATTTTCACACACACAACCCTAGCCACCTTGTGTCTATTTATAACCAAAGGAGGAGAAAATAGCAACTAATGGGAAACCCTAGTGGTTTTCCGTTTTTGGGACCTTTGAATTCGACTTTGATTCAAAACACATCGCGCAGCACAGCGCGTCAGCGCCGCGGCGCTCGAATTCGAGCTCTGCGGCGCTCCCCTGTGGCACCTAGGCGCTCTTCTCCTGGCGCCTAGGCGCTCACCACTCGACGCCTCGGCATAAAACTCTTGGCGCCTAGGCGCTTGCCACATTGCGCCTAGGCGCAATTCACCTGGCGCCTAGGCGCTCTCCTTATGGCGCCTAGGCGCCCTCATCCCAGCGCCGCGGCGCTCTTCTGCCAGAGCCGCGGCGCTTGCTCTCTGCCTTTGAGGACGCGTTTTTCTCCCTTTTTCTTCCTTTTGCTGGGTTGTCGACTTGATTTGGCTCCACATCTGCAACAATCTCCCACTTGGAGACTAATCAATTCACCATGTCTCTCACTGCAGCGGCAACGACTTCTCATGCTTCATGAAGAAGTCCAACTAAAGTTGCGCACAACTTCAGTTTCTCGATCGAATCCATCTTGGTGAGCATATCTCTGGATCCTTTTACCACCCACCTTGCCTTATACCGCTTGCTGCCAGCACTTTTATCTTTTTCCCGGTATACCCTCTTGTTGTGCAAGGACTTTTTACCCTGTGGTAACTTTGCCAGTTGCCATGTCCGATCCAACTCGTCCCTCATGGCTAACTCCCACTTGACCGAATCTCCAGCCTCCACGGCTTCATCAAAGCTCTCTGGCTCACCTCTGTCGGTCAACAAGATGTAATGCAGAGTAGGGGAGTATCTCTGCGGTGGTCTGATTGTCCTGCTAGACCTCCTGACTGGTGTGGCAGGAGTCCTCTGGCTTCCTTCTGGAGCTATGTTTTCCTGGTCTTCAACCTCTGGATTTTGCACCTCCACTTCAGGCAGATCCTTCAATGGAATCACCTCAGGTTTCTTGTCCTTAGAACCTGAACCCCTGGAGTCCGTGCTGTCTCTGTCCTTGTACAGAACACCTTCGTTGAAGATCACATCCTTGCTCCTGATAATCGTTCGGCTTTGGTCATCCCAGAGACGATAACCAAACTCAAGTCCGCCATAGCCAACCAGAAAACACTTCTTTGACTTGGCATCCAGTTTACTTCTAGCAGTAGAATCAATGTGTGCATAAGAAACACAACCAAACACTCTCAAGTAAGAGAGATCCACCTGTTTATGGCTCCAGACTTCTTCCGGTAGCTTGAACTTCAGCGATGTAGATGGACTTCTGTTTATCAGATGAGCGGCGGTGTTAATTGCCTCAGCCCAAAACATCTTTGGCAGCCCTGCATGCAACCTCATGCTCCTAGCATGCTCGTTTAAAGTCCTGTTCATCCTCTCAGCTACCCCATTCTGTTGTGGTTTCCCTGGAATGGTCTTCCTCATCTTTATCCCATTCTCAGCACAGTACCGCCTGAAATCTTCACCCAGGTACTCTCCCCCATTGTCAGACTGCAAGCACTTCACCTTTAAATCTGTCTCGTTCTCCACCATGGCTTTCCATCTCTTGAAAGCATCGAACACATCAGATTTGTTTTTCAAAAAGTAAACCCATACCTTCCTGCTTGAGTCATCAATGAACGTCACATAGTAGTTTGCGCCACCAAGGGAAGTCACTGGCGCAGGCCCCCACACATCTGTGTGAACTAGCTCCAATCTCCTAGACTTAGGCTCTCTACCCATCTTTGAGAAACTGACTCTCTTCTGTTTACCAAAGATGCAGGCTTCACACAAACTGTGATCAACAGTTTTTAAACCCGGCAGTTTTCCTTTGCAGTGAAGCACCTTCATACCCTTCTCACTCATGTGACCGAGCCTATAATGCCATAGCTCAGTATTGGCAGCAGAATCAGCAACTGCTAGGGTATCTCTGCAACTAGAGTTCATGTAGAGAGTTCCAGCCTTGCGTCCCCGAGCAATAACCATCGCTCCTTTCGTGACTTTCCAACCTCCACAATTGAAGGTTACTTTATGTCCATCATCATCCAGTTGCCCCACCGAAATCAAGTTGTGCATTAATTTAGGAACATGTCTCACCTTATGAATCTTCCACACAGACCCATTAGGCATTTTTAAACTAACATCTCCAATGCCAACTATATCCAAAGGTTCTCCATCAGCGAGATAAACCTTACCGTGATTTCCAGCAACGTAGTTCTCCAGGACATGACGGTGTGCTGTGGTGTGGAATGATGCTCCTGAGTCTATCACCCACGAATCAAAAGAACTGTCGACAGACAAGATTAAGGCATCCTGTTGCTCTTCAGTGGCGGCGTTAGCTGCGTCATTAGTCTTGTCTTCGTTCTTCCTTGGAGCCTTGCACTTCTTTTTCAAGTGGCCCGTCTTTCCACAGTTCCAACACTCCATAGTCCTACCGTTCCTAGAATTGCTTCTCTCATTCCTCGACTTGCCTCTCCTGCCATTATCCCTGTTGGATTGCCTGTCAGGTTTCCTGCCCCTATTATCAACATTAAGGGCCGAGTTCGACGAAGAGGCTTCTCCTGAGTCCTTCCTGCGAACTTCTTCCGCCAGAATAGAATTTCTGACATCAACAAACTTTAATTTGGCATTCCCAAGCGAATTTGTAATGGCCACCCTCATGGGTTCCCAGCTATTCGGTAACGAGGCCAAGAGGATTAGAGCATTGATCTCATCATCGAATTTAATCTCTACCGAGACCAATTGGTTTAGGACGGTGTTGAAACTGTTCAGGTGCTCTACCACCGAGGCACCTTCAGACATCTTTAAATTAAAGAGCTTCTTCATGAGATGTACCTTGTTATTGGCTGAGGGCTTCTCATACATCTCTGACAGAGCCTTCATCATCCCTGCTGTAGTGGTCTCCTTCGCAACGTTGTGGGCAACGTTCTTTGACAAAGTCAAACGGATCACACCGAGTACCTGTCTATCAAGGAGACTCCACTCCTCATCCTTCATGCCTTCGGGCTTATTACCCAAGGGCAAGTGCAGTTTCCTGCTGTATAGGTAGTCCTCTACTTGCATCCTCCAATAGGAAAAATCTGAACCATCAAATTTGGTGATGCCGGCAGCCATACCTTCTTCTCCAGTCATCGTTCTTGATCAAAACCTCCTCTCTGATACCAGTTGTTGGGGAATTAAGCGACTCCTAATTCCAAGGATCGCAAGAACGAACAATTGCAGAAAAATAAATAGGAGAAAAGAAGAAAAGAGACACCAAATTTTTATACAGGTTCGTCCAAAATTAAGACTACGTCCTGTTTCTGCCGCTTGCAGATTCCACTATGATGAAAGAGATTACAGATTACAAGAGCAGTTTCTCACACACTCTTCAATTGTGCTTACCAAAACTCTCTTCTATCTAACACCCAATGGGAATTTTTCTCTCTCTCTCAAGGATGGAGCTCTCAAGAATTTTGCCTCTCACAAAATTATGCCACTCACAATTTTCACACACACAACCCTAGCCACCTTGTGTCTATTTATAACCAAAGGAGGAGAAAATAGCAACTAATGGGAAACCCTAGTGGTTTCCCGTTTTTGGGACCTTTGAATTCGACTTTGATTCAAAAAACATCGCGCAGCACAGCGCGTCAGCGCCGCGGTGCTCGAAACGAGCGCTGCGGCGCTCCCCTGTGGCACCTAGGCGCTCTTCTCCTGGCGCCTAGGCGCTCACCACTCGACGCCTCGGCATAAAACTCTTGGCGCCTAGGCGCTTGCCACATTGCGCCTAGGCGCAATTCACCTGGCGCCTAGGCGCTCTCCTTATGGCGCCTAGGCGCCCTCATCCCAGCGCCGCGGCGCTCTTCTGCCAGAGCCGCGGCGCTTGCTCTCTGCCTTTGAGGACGCGTTTTTCTCCCTTTTTCTTCCTTTTGCTGGGTTGTCGACTTGATTTGGCTCCACATCTGCAACAAGATCTGTGCATAATATGGTAGAATATGGCAATGCAATATATATATATATATTATATAAATTGATATCTTGACTTGATTGAAATTGTACAAGGGGAAAAACCAAGACAAAACATCTTTTCTTTTCCCCCCCTTTTCCCCTTATCCCTATCAAATCAATATGCTACAGATTTGTCGAATTTTTAGACTCCAGTAATTTTTGGTTGGTAATGTTTCGGCTCCAATTTGACAAAGGAACCTTCGGGGCTCCATGTGAAATGAAAGGAGTCGAATCGTTGCAAACCAATTTTTCAAAGGATGATTCAATATTATCCACGTGAATGTCGCTTTAGGAGATGTCCGATATACTTCCAAATAGCCAACTAAGCAATAATTTGGTATTGCGTGGCACTTCAAGCAGTCTCCATGAAAAGATTCTGAATCATCTGCCTGGGAATCTTATAAAAAGTGGAAGATGAAAGATAATTTAAGGATTGTTGACGTTTCTTCATTCAATTTGTTAGGCTGTCTCGTGAAGTTTTGATTTTAATCAGTTATTCTCTATACATAATAATTAAAGTATTGAATAATTAATGTCCCCACATCGAAAAAGAATTGTTATATGTTAGGGTGGCAATTTGGGTACATGACTCGCAATCGACTCAACTCGATGACATAATTTTCATAAAATTGACTTGATTTATTAAAATATAGACAAATAATTGTTTAAAAAATATATTTAATAAAATTACTTCAAATAAAATAATAAATTTATTATTTTTGCTTAAATTCGTAAGTAAAGTAATACCTATATTGTTTATATTAGTTGTAACAATATAGATTTGAATGACTTTTTACTAAACAGGTGATATGTAGGTTGAATCAAACATGACATAAAATTTGAGTTGACACGAACACCACATAAATTTGTCACCCCTACTATATATTTTTTGCAACAGAAACACTCTTTGTTCTATATATATATATATATATATATATATATTGTTATTGAAAATTATTCAAACCCTTTAAACAAGTATAAATGACGTGAAAGAGAGGAGATACTGTTTAAATTTTAAAGGCACTATGTCATTTTTTTAATAAGCTCACTGATTATAGTTAATTTGCCAAAATTTGGATAGCAATTTGTCAATTCACGAAAAGCGCCTAAAATTCACCGATTAAATTCCAAAAACTAAAATAAAATAAAACGAACGAATCATAGTGCTTCTTCGTACAGGGATATGGTACCATCCACATCAAGCCAAGCCACAGAAAATAAAAAAAAATTGGCATACCGGACCGGAGACAATCTATATACTGTCTACCTACTCAATATGAATGATCGTGGAATGGAGGTCATGTTGAGAAACTTTATTACACAAAGTATATGTCGGCACGAATATCCTATCAGTTTCGAACAATAGGCAGCTACAGTTGAGGTGACCGTTGGCTTTTTTGAAGGTTATATTGTATTGGACGTCTCCTTTTTGGAATTCAGTTAGGCCAAAATATACGTAATCACCAAGCCCTTCACTGGAGGGAATGGAGTAAAGATTTTGCAGCCTGATTTGTTCTGCTATGCTTGTTCTGCGGAAGGTAATATAATTTGTTAGAGTATGGTTAACTAAATTTGATTTGACTTGATTCAAAAAGTTTACGATGTGATAATTGTGGTGAAATAACAAGTGTGGGTTTTTTATGAGATTCATAGTGGTTGCGGAGGGATTGAGCCTTTGTGTTTTGAGCCGTCTAGTTTATATTTTGGGCTTATATGTCTATATATATGATGTATTACGTTATGGTTTGATATTATTATTTTAGCCTCCTTAATTGTCTCCATTTTGTAATCTTTTCGAGTTTAGTGATTTTATTCTCCTATTTTCGTGTTTTTTTCTCGTCTTTAATTTTCGCGTAAATCTCTACGTGTTTTTGTTTTTTGTTTTTATCACATTATATTGTCTGTCGCGGCAGTATGTATTGTCGCATTATTTTCTACCTCATTATGTAAAATGAATAAAATATCGTGGCTTGCCGTTTTATCAGGATCAGACAACGTGGAATAAGCTGCATGGATTTTCATGAACTCGGTGGCGGAAGTTTCCTTTTGCTCAAAAGCCACAACATCAGGGTGACAAGTTCTAGCCATTCTTTCATAAGCCTATTTAATCTCTTGCCCACTTGCGCTCATTGGGATCCCAAGAACCTCGTACAGTGACAAACTTCTTGTTGTTGTATTAGCCATTTCCAATGATCTTAATTTCTCTCTTATTTGACTCTTATATATATATATATATATATATATTTGACTGTGTACAAGCTTCTGAATGTGTAATGTATGTTGAGAAAAGTTTGTAGAAGGAGGCAAAAATGGAGACTTCTCTGGAGGGAGAAAGAGGTTTTGATGAGTAAGCTTAGAGAGAGTGGAGATTTGAGTTATATAGAACTTGGAAATTACCTTAAAAAAAACTTAAAATTAGAATGTGAATTTGAATTTGAATATGAATATGGCTGATATAGATTCTTAAAAGGGGCTTATCCATAAGATGCAGTACCATGGTGACTCAGCACACTATTTTTGTGTGGATAAGCTAGTCCTTGTCTTCTTGCCGATTGTGCTGTCGTTTTCATTAAATATAACGGTTGAAAATATGTACGATTTGATGAAGCTTTCTTCAAGAAACTATATATAATTAAAGGGTGTATAACGTAGCGCGGTTTATACTATTAATTTAGTTATAAATAATATAAAGTTCTTATATGCTATAGTAAAAAGAAAAAAAAATGCTGCAGTATAAAGCTTTCACATGCTATAGTAAAAATAATTATAATCAATAGTTCTCACCGCCACATTAAACCACCCTATTAGTGTTTTTTAACCGATTCTAACGGCTTGTAATTGGTGAGGAAAATAAAGGGTTCGAAAATACAAAATATTTGATTGATTGTACACTTATCTATGCAAATTAATAAGAGGAAAGGATAATCTCCTTTCATTCTCTTTCCATTAATGATAAGTATTGTTACTAGGGCGTTTTTGAGAGGTTAGAGAATTCTTTTATCAAAACTTAATTCTCATTTTATAGTAATGTTTCAATTTTTTTTTTATTTTGCCAATTTTACTTTCTATACACCTTTTCTTAAAACCACTCTATTAGATCCTTCTTAAAATACCAAAAATATCGCTACATATAAATAGTATTGAATTTTTTTTTCCATACACCAACTAATCAAACTTACATTTACTTCTCCAAACGTTATCAGACAATTCAATATAAATAACAATCGATATAAATCAAGAATTAAATATATTCAAACAATCAGTATAATCAATAGTTTCTCTTTGTATTGTTTTATTTTTTTTATCAAATAATTGATTTCTTCATTGCGATAATTAATATAGTTCATTTAAACGAAACCATTAAGATCGAATCTAAAAAAATTAAAGAAATAAACCACATGTTTTTTTTGGAGTGACTCTTTAATGTTAGAATCTTTTTCTATTTTTTTGAAATTAAGGTACAATATTTTTGTAGAAGAGAATAAATTGTTTAAGATGGGGTAAGTAATGGGTATTTTTTATTAAATTTTATTCATGGTTAATATAGTAATAAGATATTTTATTTTAAAAGGTGTGTCAAAAGTAGAATGGGCTGTCTCTTTTTTCTTTTTTCTTTTTTTTTTGAGTGGTCCCTTTTTTTGGGTAAATGTTCATCTTTAGACAAACTAGATTTTTTTTGCGTAATATTTAGAACCCAATCAATCAAAAACAATGAGTCTACAAATGCTATTGGAAACATGGGGATTGAAATTGTTGTTCTTTGGATAAATATTACTTGGTTCAGAAAGCATATCCAAGACGATTTGTCGCTTACATGCCTGAAATAATGATGAATTGTGTGCTTTTGTTTGAAAATGAAAAGGAAAATGCTTTCAACGTAGACATTATTGTGTTAAAGATGGAATCGGTGCTAAATCGCTATCTTTGTCATGATCTTCAGTAGTACTACAAAACTTGTATGGGCCTTAAAATTTCCCCATTTCCCACCTGTATCATTCCAAGGCTTTAACAATTTAATAGGTCCTTTTTATTCATCAATATAAAGCTAGGGTTGTGGCTTTTCCATATGGCAAGAAAGCATTTGTTCTAAGTTTGAAACAAGAATAAAACATCACATTAAGTTTAAAACGAAATTAGTGTTTGAAAAAACTATAGTTTATGAAAAAAAAAAAGAGAATAAGCATGATTTTTATAGTAGAAAATGGTTCAAATCATGTGAACTTGAGAATGGGGCAAAGTTTATATTTTGGTAGTTTTAGCTAGTTTAAAACTACATTTATGGTTTGAATTGTCTTAAGTTATTACTATAACAAACGTCAGTTTAAATCGTCTTTATGGTTTATACCATTCTAAACTCATACACCAAATGCCATGTTGATCATTCTCATGGTCCATGAGATTTGTAGAGTGTTTGCTAATATGAGTTTCAACTGAAAGTTTTTGTAACTATAGTGTAAAACTCTCTCATATTACAAAATCAAGAAAAAATAAGTTATAATATAAAGCTCTTATGGTTTTAACCAAAATTAGTTTAAAGTAATGCTCCCAAACACCCTGTTCGTTTTCTTAAATTGTTTCCCCTTTTTTGTGCCCCTCAAATTGGTTTGGCGGTCATTCGATCTTTCTGTCGTTTACTAGTTATGTCGGTTCATATTTTATTGTCGTTTATGTTTTTTTGTCGTTTTTACTGTCAAGCTTAGTTTTTTCATGGTCGCTTACTTGTTCTCGTTTCATTGCGGTCATCTGTTTATTCCTTTGTTCGTTTTACATTTTCCTAACCATTGCCGATGATTTATTCTTTCGTCGTTTTAGGATTATTGTTGTTTTTCTATTTATCCTCGTTGTTGTTAATGTTCTGGTCGTTTTGATTGTCGTTCACTCGCCCTTCTCCGATTTTATGGTGGGGATATCTTCTTTTATGAAAAAAAATCGCCCAGCAATAGTAGTCCTTTACGTTATTCTGTATTAAAATTTAAATAGAAAATGTAAAAAAAAAAGAAAAATTGAATTTTGATTCAATCGATGAAACGGAACTTACTGTAATTGCAATAATAATCCCTAAATTTTGTTAAAAGAAGGAGACTAAAAATCAATTAAAATTCTAGAGACAATCTCCGCCATTGACTATAAGATCGCTTTAATCTTCACCATTGAACCTTTCTCCAAGTAAAAAAGTAAAAAGCCCAAAGCGTAACAGAAAACCTGCAAATTGAACACCCAAACATAAGTGGAGAAATACTACATATACTTATATGGTATTGTTTTTTTCTTTTTGGGGAAAATACGGTATTGTTTTTAGGTCTACTAATTTTGTGAGAAAATTTGAAACATTCACTTCTAAAACAGATAAAGACAAAATTAATCTTGACTTTTTGGCTATAGATTATTGATGTAGAGAGTAAAATTGACTTTTTGTTGCAATGTTGTTTTTAGAAGGGAAATTTTCATGAATTTCATCTTTTAAGGTTTATTTTTTTATAAATGTTACGTATGTTAATTTATGGTATAACTTAACACATAATATGAATGATGAGTCTTTCTTCAATCCCTTCGAGTCCAAAGAGGGACGATCCCTCCCTTTCTTTTCTTTTTCAGGCATTTCGATCCTATCTAACAATTTTCATTGAAAGGAAGGGTAATGTGCTGATACCTTTTTGGCATTTCAAGTTTGGTCGTCAACAGCCTGTTAATAAGGTAATCAAATCCCAACATAAACGACAATTCGTTTTGCATGGAGATTCAAAGACCTATGCTCATAACATCCTTTGTTAAACTTAATGTCTGCTTGACTGACGACTAAAAATTATTGTCATTACAATTTGTGTCCATGTAGCTGATCATGGCATTAACAACCCGAAGTTCATGGTAAAACGTCTGCAACATATTCATTTTAATTTGAAGAAAACACCATATATTAATTGTAATTTCATGCGTATATATATGTATATGTATTGCAACTAGTTGCAATATTATATATGTTTGCCGGGTATTTTGGTAGTCTAAAATTCAAAGGGATCATATTACAAAAAAAAAAATATATATATATATTAAATAGGTTCTTGTTCTAACCTAAAAAAATCAGACATGTAAATTTGATGAATTAGATACGATACCATGAGAAATAATTCCCAGGATTACTACTACTTTTGGAAATATACTAGTTAAAATATGTACGTCGTACGTGTGTATCCGGCACTATACTTTTTTTTTATACAAAGATTTAAAGTTTCTTTGAAAATTTTTCCCTTATTTCTTGATTTATCATTTTCTTAAAAGTTTAATTTAGTAAAAAAAAAAAAGAGAAATAATTAAGTAGAGAAAATTTGGTGGAAAAAAAGATTTTTCATCTGGGCAAATTGGACAGAAAATCATTTACACGGTACATATGCACAAATATATATTTGGGAGAGTCAGGGAAAAAATAAAAATAGGAATAGGTACACGTTTTAAGAATAAATTATTTCAATAAGATATATAAAAAAAATACCTATGATGACCGTTAAGAGAAAAAAGTTTCCCCTTGGGCCAAAGATCGATGCCAGCCTTGGGCTAGTTGCTACTGGCTTATGGGTGGACGTGGCGCACAGTTTCAGTGTTTACCGGGGAGAATCGCAGTTGTGGGACGTCCTTCTTGGAAGAGTGGCTTGTGGTCTGGGCTCTTTGAAATTCGTGTGTTAGGATCACAACAACCTGTTGTTGGAAGGAAGATGCGGATGGGGGATGGGGCCGGGAGAATGAGATCAGCGCGTGGTGGGCCGATCACTTTTTTATGCATGAGGGGAGATGTTTCGGTGGTGGTGGCGGTGGGCGTGCTCCTCAGATCATGGTTTTATCTCCGTCTTTTGCTTAGTTGTGTGTTTATTTGTAATAGAGGCGTTGTTTTCGCCATAGTTTATTTATGTTTTGTAATAATAAAAGTGATCTCTCAAACTTTCGTTTTTTTTGCATGTCGTATTCATTTGAGGTGGTTGTCAGTGGTTTACAGTTTTATTTTCATTTCGTGTTGCTTGTGTCTCCTATATTTGGAGGTTTGAAATCGGTTGATTGGTTTTATCCATTGAATACAATAGTTCTTTATAACCAACTTTGGTCGTGGTCAATTTTTATGTCAAGTAAAGCTTTCCCAATTGGGTCTTGACACTTGTGGTTTGCCCACATGCTTCATCCGTTTTAATTGGCAGATCTAATCAAATGTTCAAGGTGTAATCCTTCTATAATGAGTAGTTTGTGGCTGCTTGAGTCGAAGCACTATCGAATTAGTGTTTCTATTTCCATAATCTGAAATATATAATTCCATTTAAAAAAAAAAATTTACACCAAACATACTAGATTTCTTGGGTAAAAAGAAATTACATAGTGGATGCTCCTAAATTATTTTTCATCAAATAGTTTCCTAAATATTAGGAACTTGAAGATATTTTTCCTCTTACGTTATTTTCCTATAAGTGTCAACAAAATGAGTAGGCGGAATTATCAAAGAAAGAATTGTTACTGTATTTCGATAATTTTGTTAACATTTGCATATTTTTGGGTAAATCATTTTATATTATTAATTCGTTTCAGAAATTAAGCTTGCTGCATATACTTATACATAAAGAATGTTTGAGATACCTGTTTGAATTGATTAGTTTCAAACCACGCACGATGTAAAGCTTTATGCAACTATAATGTAAAGCAAAAATAACTATAATGTAAAGCTCTTACATGCTACACTACTTAAACTCATTTTTCCATTTTAAATCAGTTAAACATGTTGATAGAAAACATTATTGTCCTTTAAATTTTTTTAATTATTCTATTTCAGATTTTAAGTTACGTTTTTTGTCTGATTGTTGTGTCCTTCATATCCTGTGTTACGTAATCATTCAACAACTTTTTATATTAATGTAGTGTTTGGAAGGGTGGTAAGAATCATTAGTTAGAACCACTTTTACTGTAGCATGTGAGAGTTTTACACTGTAGCTTTTTTTTTTTTTAAATTGTTACTGTAGTATATGAGAGCTTTACACTCTTTATAACTGAGTTTATGGTGGGAACTACACTGTTCATAACTAAGTTTGTGGTAAGAACTACACTGTTTATAACTGAGTTTAGTTCCCACCACTCAACCAAACAGCCACTAAATAAAAATTGAGAATTGAAATTACAAAAATATCCACCATCTAACCTAATATTAACAAACTAACCAGGTCAAAAGCAAGAATAACCGGCCCCAACCAATTTGCCATACATGGAACGATCATTAGCTTCCAAAATGAGTGTATGACTAGCTGTATAAAATCCCCCTAATACTTGCCAAAAGCCGACTATTGCAGCAAATTGCATGCCCACATCAGCGTGGGACGTCCTAAGGAGGGATGATAGCCTGTCCATATAAATGTATGACATCTAATTTTTTTAACTATGGAAAATAAATAAACACTTTTAAAAAATTGGCATAACAAATAATTTTGAGTTATTAAGAAAAGTGTCCACCTTTTGAATCAGGGGATTGATAAATACCACTCAGCTTAAAACTCTTTCAGTGAATGTTATTTCTGCTATCTCTTTTATTTTTGTAAAGATAATTTTATTTTTAGATTTGAATGTTTCATGCTTTTCCTTTTTTGTCTCTCTCTTTCTTTGTGACACCCGTTATTCTCCTAACGGGTATTGAGGTAATTAAATTAATTTTTAATGTATAAAAAAAATTGCTTCATTTAAATTTATTTTATAATATTTATTTTTATCTATTTTTAAATTTTCTAAAATTCTCCTATATTTATTTAGTATGATTACTAAAAAGCCTTAGAACTTCTAATAAATCTCAAAAATGTCATATTGGCATTATGTGTGTTAAAGTCTTTAGATGAGACATAAGGATATCTTTTCCAACTACTCTTGACCCTCATTTTCTTTATTTCCTCCGTGACATGCTTCAACATGTCTCCTCTATAATTGTTTCTATCACTTCTTTTCAAAGACTTCATCTTTTCTTCCTTTCTCTTCCACGGTTCCCACACTCTTCTTCTCATTTCTTTGCTAAAGCAAAATACTTAGAGAACTTCTTTAAGGCAGCCATAAAAATCAGCCACCATCACCTCCATTTGAGCAAGAATTTCAGTCATACCGAAGTAAAGGAACCTGTTTTGAAGCCATTTCAAGCTTCCAACTAACCATAATCCGAGGTTAGAATCTTATGAACAAATTTAGTCTTTCATTTATAAATTTTCTTTTATACTAAAGGATTATTCAAATTTGCGTTCTTAAACCTAAGTATATGTTTGTTGCTATTTTGGAGCATATGTATGAAGTCTAAGTGTATATGCCCTAGACAGAAAATTTATATTGTTAAACTTTATAATACCTCTATGGGCAGTGGTTATTTCTTGAAATTCTAAGATTAAATTAAAATAAATTTTATGAATGTAGTTGTATGTTGTGCTTTAGTTTTAATTGTCCTTATGCACGCCTTAGGATCAAGGGAGTATGGAGCTAACGTTAATTGATTCCAGGATTAAGAGACTGTTGATAAGCTTAAAAGGTAGGGATTCTATTACTCATTTTTGTGAGGTTTTTATAGAATTAAAATTGATTGTTTTGCCGCAATATATATATATATCTATGTTGAACTGATATTATATGAGTATCACATATGAAACTATGACATGGACTCGTCTTGTATTGTACGGCGAGGAACATAATGAATTGACACATGTTATAAATTGAGAAGCATGGTTAGGAAAACTGACTCTATTAATAATGATTTAATATAGAGAAATGGTGAGACATGAAGAGGGCGGCGGTTACGTCCTTGGGCATGAATACCCAAAAAGGTAAAATAGGGGGAAGGTGATGACGCTTCCTTGGGTTGAAAGTCCCAGAACACACTGTACAGGAATCGATTTGGTGAGGACTCGGGGCTTGATGTCCCCTCACCGGAACACCCTTGGAATGTTTATGGGGTGATCAAGTGCGCCCATTTGGGTTTCGATGAGTTGAGTGATACTCAATTTAACATGGATACCTAGGAACAATGATGATTGTTAATATTTGTATAAATGTGTAATTATGACACTTGGTAATGATTAACTACGGTATCTATAAGATGTGATCATAATAAACCTCATAATCTGGAATATGATGTAACTTACTAACCATGCAGATTTTAATGTGGTAATGATAAAAACCTGAAGGTGAGTAATGGCTTTCTCTACTGAGCATAGTGTTGCTCATACCCTTATGTTTATATCTTTTCAGGACTCACTAAGTGTGAGGTGGCTACGAGAAATATAGTTGAGGAAGTGATGTAACTATATTACATTGGGACTGCTTCAATCGTTGAGAATGTTCTTCATGATAATGTAAGCATCAATTGTTACTTCTGTGACTGTATTATAATGTGTTGAGGGTTAAAATGATGATGACAACAGTTTATATTATTAAATTTAAGGTGCTACATTAAAACTGTGGTTTATTTGTCGTTTATATTTTTATTTTTGAGTTGAGAGTTTTCATTTAAGTCCCGGGCAAATTTTATTTTTAAGGTTTTACTTTTATTATTTATTTTTATTTTATCTCATTAAAAACTGTTAACCCCCATATAGGGGCGTTACAGAATTTTTGGTATCAGAGCCTAGGTTCGGTTAACCTAGGGAGTGTAGCACCACTTTAAAAAAATATATTTTTGAGATGGTTTTGAAGCTGAATTTTCATTGTCATCATCAAAATGAACCTTCACATTGATTTATACAGTCTAGAAGGATGTAACATGGAAAGGCCATAGAATGAAAATATCAATAGTTATATGAGTACAATAATTATATAGAAGGAAAGTATTAATAGTTATAAGGGAATGATAATTATATGGAATGAGTTTATAAGTAGAATGCTTATGAGAGATTCGTATAATATTAGGATCTATAAGCATATCTAATTCGTATAAACGATGAGAAATTCGTGTAGATACGAGGATTTAAGAGCCTTTTGTCTCGTGAAAAACAATAAAAAATATATATATATAAGGCTTGATTTATTGATTTTAAAGTTTGACATAGATATGCCAAATTTTTCGTAATTGCTTCAAACCTAAGTAATGATTATGTGTGGATTCGATGGAGCACATAAGTGTCAATGTCTTTTCTTAAAAGTTCTATATATTTGAGGAATATGATATAAGTTGGGAATCATGGTATTGAATCTTGAGAGAGATAAATGTTAGACTTTTGGTCTGTTGAGACTGTGTAAAGTCTAGAATGCATGAATCTCAAAATTGGAATATTTCGTTACGTACATTGTATTTAAGTGTATCAGTGAATCTTTATATATAGATGCAATAGAAAAATGATCAATAGGAGTTTCCTTAAGTAAATCATAATACTTAAGGCACTTATAATAATTTTGGATAATTACGATAAAATGTTTAAGTTTTAGATGTTTAGATGTGAATCTTTTGGTTACCTACGGTTTTGTTATATGAAAAAATTAGATATTGTATAAGTAGAATTGTGGAGATTGTAGATATTCCTAAGTAGTAACATCTAGTGTCTTTGTTCGTTGATATGGTCTACGTTGAAAGACGTAAATCGTATTGATTTCAAGGTTAGTGGCATTCTAAACCCTTGGTAGTAATGATGATGAATCCATTGATAGATGTTGAGTATTATCAATAACATATGGGTGTATGTATTGTTCAATAAGGTTTTGATTAAAACAAAATTATTTGAGTTGCTGGAAGATTGTGTTGTTATGAAATGATTTTAAATATCATTCAGGAAGATCCTTGTTGTCGTTAAATTAGATTTGTTGTTTATAGTTAACTTTATCTATAGTGGGCTTTGAATTGGGTTTAAGATTCATACGAATTGGTTTTCAATTTTATGTTTGTTATTTAACTCGTTCTAAATGTGTTAAGGCCCGAAGCAACCTGACCATTTTCAACTAAGAACATTTGGGCCTAGTTTAAATCTTAAATCAGTTTGATTCACACTGTCTCTCCCACGTGGTTTCTATACGTGTCATATACAGTGGTTTAATCATTGTTTACAAATACGTTTACTGTGCATAGGAGCTTATTTCTCCGAGTTCACTTTTTCTCTCTTAATTTGTTATTTTCTCTCTAAATCGCAAATCCTCTTCTTTTTCATTAGAAATTCTTCTTTTCCTCTAAAAGAAGAAGGAATTCTAGGATTCTGCAATTTACTATCTTAATTTTTCCTTTCTATTTACTCTTCTTTCATCTCATCATGGACCCAAAGTACCAACACATGAGAAAGTATTTCCCATCACTCTCCCAAAAGATTCTTAGAAAGAAATACAAGGCTAGAATTACTCGGTTGTGGATTCTTATGCGTTTTGGTATCCCTTGTGATGTGAGAATGTTGATAGAGGGGAAAATCCGTCCGAGTGACTTTAGTCAAGATGTCGGTTTACCAGGAACAGGTACCAGTCGTAGTGCAATGAAAAGAAGAGCTCGTGCCATCGTGGTCACTTGTAACAAATGTGGAAGACAAAATTGTAACGGTAAATGTACTTCACCTGGTTATATGTCTACGAATAGAGAGGATAAAATAAGGTTTTGTAGGGATGGACTTTCAAAGGAGAACTTGGATAGCATCCATCCTCCTCTCCACGGTCACCCTAGTGGATATGTTCAAGGAGCTATTTTTAAACTCTGGCCTAAATTTTATACAGAAAGACAACGCCTCAGGAATATGGTATTTCTAGATCCTGTTTGCCAAGCCATAAGAAAACTGGATGGGGAATAAGTTATCGCTCTATAAAGGTTATTTAGTCTTTACTTATTTGAAGCAGTTTTAGCTGATGTTCAACAGTTTGTGTTTTTCTTTTACTCAGAATATTTGCTTTTGTGTTTGAAATAATTGTGATTATTAGATTGATACAGAAAGTGTTAATATCTTATTTAATTTATGATTTTCTTAAATATATATATAATAAAATATATTATCTTATCAGACACGTCACATACGGTACAGTAATATGTTTGAATTTTGAAAAGCTTATCCAGATATTTCAAGATTTGTGTCTCAAATTTCAAAAGTTCTACAGTATTTGTCGTTTATATTAAATTTCTAGACTTGGTGTATATTTGTCAAAAAGTCTACAGTTGTGTCATGAGGGTCTTCTGTCAAATTGTTCTCAATTGTCAAAAGTTATACAATTAGAGTCTAATCTTTTTCAAAAAGTGAATCAGATTTTCTGTAAACTATCAATCACCTTATCTTACTTTCTTATCCGCACAAGATTTTGTTTAAATCTTTGGATTACCTTTTCATTACCTACTCGTCTATCTCTTTAGCCCTTTTTGTGTATTTCTCATCTTTAAAAACTCATGTAGAACCCGAAGTCTAAGTGGAGCAGACATTAAGCAACCACTTCTATAAACCAAATATGTCTACCTCCCAGTCCACGAAGAAAATAAAGAATGTCTGTGTCTTTTGTGGTTCCAGCCTTGGAAAAGATAAAGCTTATTTAGAAGCTGCAAATCACTTAGGGCAAGTCCTAGCACACAAGAAGATTAACATAATCTATGGGGGTGGTAGTATAAAAATGATGGTAAATATGGCACTAGCAGCTAGGTCTAGCGACGCTGCTGATGTAAGAATTTGGCCTCATATTCCAGTTGAAGGAAACCTTTGTAAGGAAGCCATAGGTAAAGGAGAAGGAGTCAGGAGTATCCCTAAAAATTTTAAAGACATAATCTATAATTCTGATGCTTTTATAGCATTACCTGGTGGTCTAGGTACTCTTGAGGAAATATTTATAGTTGCTTGTGGGCAATTGTTGGGCTTTTATTCCAAACCTTTGGGACTGCTGAACGTAAAGGGTTTTTATGACGGTCTTTTGAAATTTCTAGATTACGCTGTGGAAGAAAACATCACTACAGAATCGGAGAGACAAATCTTTGTTACTGCTTCAACAGCTGAGGAATTGATAGATAAAATGCAAATCATACATCCAGAATCCGACACTGCAACATCCAAGCTTGAATGGGAAAGGGAAAGCCGGGAGCGGCCAATTGATTTGAATCTCCATCTGTAATCTTTTTGTTTTATCTTTGGCATGTAGGCATGTGTGTCCGTATTTCGTGTGTTACGAATAACCGTTTGCCTTGTATTCTGTGTTTCTTGTGGTACGTTGTTGTTCAATCTTTTAGATTCATTGAGCCTAATGCCGGGATGGCTGGATACGGAGTACTTGATGCTCTCGAAACGCATCCTTCTTAAGGTCCGATCTTTTGTTTATCGATGTTTTTGTATCCTCTAAGCATGCATGATATGGATAGCTGGTATACGGAGTGCCTTGTACTCTCGAAACGTATCCGTATCATGTTTGTAATGTGTAATATTCTGTTAATATTATGTGGAAGTACCAGAGTCAGTTATGGGGATATTCCATATGAAATATGAGTATATTATTTGGGTTGAATGTTTGTGTCATGAGGATAGCTGTTTAATGAAAAATATGTCGGGTATGTTTGCAACCAGAGATTCCGTTTAATATCTCTATGAATAAGTTTAATGTATGGTTTTGAATATAAGTGTTTGTGATATATGTTTTATGATTATGTTTTAGTTTATTAGTTGAGGTATGAAATCAAATATATTTGACTTTTCCTTACTCAAAAAGGAAAAGGAACCTAAAGATGAAGTATATAAAATTTCTCTGGCAATCTCCTTAAATGTGATTGTAAATCACAGTCCATGGACAATGAAGGACTGGAATCATGGTATGGTAAATATGTATGCCTGATCAGATTCTTAGACTATTATACGGTGTTACAAGTTGAAACTTGTCAAAAATACTCTCATTGAGGGATTTAGGAGTAAGATTTATTATGCAAGTAAATAAGTGGAGATACGATAACTTAAATTTGGAGGACAAACAACATTAACGGTTTAGACTCAGAATTGGAATCATAGTGGAATCATAATTTTTACTAGTATTGCTAGAATTGAAATTTCGAGGACGAAATTTCTTTAAGGGGGTAGAGCTGTGACACCCGTTATTCTCCTAACGGGTATTGAGGTAATTAAATTAATTTTTAATGTATAAAAAAAATTGCTTCATTTAAATTTATTTTATAATATTTATTTTTATCTATTTTTAAATTTTCTAAAATTCTCCTATATTTATTTAGTATGATTACTAAAAAGCCTTAGAACTTCTAATAAATCTCAAAAATGTCATATTGGCATTATGTGTGTTAAAGTCTTTAGATGAGACATAAGGATATCTTTTCCAACTACTCTTGACCCTCATTTTCTTTATTTCCTCCGTGACATGCTTCAACATGTCTCCTCTATAATTGTTTCTATCACTTCTTTTCAAAGACTTCATCTTTTCTTCCTTTCTCTTCCACGGTTCCCACACTCTTCTTCTCATTTCTTTGCTAAAGCAAAATACTTAGAGAACTTCTTTAAGGCAGCCATAAAAATCAGCCACCATCACCTCCATTTGAGCAAGAATTTCAGTCATACCGAAGTAAAGGAACCTGTTTTGAAGCCATTTCAAGCTTCCAACTAACCATAATCCGAGGTTAGAATCTTATGAACAAATTTAGTCTTTCATTTATAAATTTTCTTTTATACTAAAGGATTATTCAAATTTGCGTTCTTAAACCTAAGTATATGTTTGTTGCTATTTTGGAGCATATGTATGAAGTCTAAGTGTATATGCCCTAGACAGAAAATTTATATTGTTAAACTTTATAATACCTCTATGGGCAGTGGTTATTTCTTGAAATTCTAAGATTAAATTAAAATAAATTTTATGAATGTAGTTGTATGTTGTGCTTTAGTTTTAATTGTCCTTATGCACGCCTTAGGATCAAGGGAGTATGGAGCTAACGTTAATTGATTCCAGGATTAAGAGACTGTTGATAAGCTTAAAAGGTAGGGATTCTATTACTCATTTTTGTGAGGTTTTTATAGAATTAAAATTGATTGTTTTGCCGCAATATATATATATCTATGTTGAACTGATATTATATGAGTATCACATATGAAACTATGACATGGACTCGTCTTGTATTGTACGGCGAGGAACATAATGAATTGACACATGTTATAAATTGAGAAGCATGGTTAGGAAAACTGACTCTATTAATAATGATTTAATATAGAGAAATGGTGAGACATGAAGAGGGCGGCGGTTACGTCCTTGGGCATGAATACCCAAAAAGGTAAAATAGGGGGAAGGTGATGACGCTTCCTTGGGTTGAAAGTCCCAGAACACACTGTACAGGAATCGATTTGGTGAGGACTCGGGGCTTGATGTCCCCTCACCGGAACACCCTTGGAATGTTTATGGGGTGATCAAGTGCGCCCATTTGGGTTTCGATGAGTTGAGTGATACTCAATTTAACATGGATACCTAGGAACAATGATGATTGTTAATATTTGTATAAATGTGTAATTATGACACTTGGTAATGATTAACTACGGTATCTATAAGATGTGATCATAATAAACCTCATAATCTGGAATATGATGTAACTTACTAACCATGCAGATTTTAATGTGGTAATGATAAAAACCTGAAGGTGAGTAATGGCTTTCTCTACTGAGCATAGTGTTGCTCATACCCTTATGTTTATATCTTTTCAGGACTCACTAAGTGTGAGGTGGCTACGAGAAATATAGTTGAGGAAGTGATGTAACTATATTACATTGGGACTGCTTCAATCGTTGAGAATGTTCTTCATGATAATGTAAGCATCAATTGTTACTTCTGTGACTGTATTATAATGTGTTGAGGGTTAAAATGATGATGACAACAGTTTATATTATTAAATTTAAGGTGCTACATTAAAACTGTGGTTTATTTGTCGTTTATATTTTTATTTTTGAGTTGAGAGTTTTCATTTAAGTCCCGGGCAAATTTTATTTTTAAGGTTTTACTTTTATTATTTATTTTTATTTTATCTCATTAAAAACTGTTAACCCCCATATAGGGGCGTTACATTCTTTTTCTCTCGATTTCTCTCCTCCTTGTTCACCACCGCACATTGTCGATTTCTCCCTTTTTGTTGAGCTCCATTCCGTCCATCTCCTCTCTTTCTCTCCTTCTCGCTCAACACTAAGTTGGTAAATTACGAAGTTACGAGTTCCACATAATCTTAATTTTGAATTGATCATGTAAATTATTTAACTACAAAGTCCACCTTTCTTATAAGGTATAATTACTTACTAGAAAATTATATTTTCTTTTAAAAAATGAACACTTAACTGGTACATTACAAACATACCATACAAATTATGAAGTTACAAGTAGTAACATAATAGACGTGTCAATTATGATAAGTGTGTCTTGTTTACTTAGCTAGTAAATTCATAATTTATCATATAACTTACAAATTTAAAAATTACACATAATATTAATTTTAAATTTATCATGTAAATTATTAATTACATCAACACTTAACTAGTAAATTTGTAATTTACCAGTTGCACATAAAACTTTCTTGGTTAAGTGCCTTATTTACTTAGCTGGTAAATTTGTAATTTTTTTATATAAATTACAAATATACCAGTTGCACATAGACCGTTTTAGTTAAGTGTCTTGTTAACTTAGCTAATTTACTATATAAATTACGAACTTACCAGTTGTATATAGACATATTTTAGTTAAGTGTCTTGTTTACTTAGCTAATAAATTAGTAGTTTATTATGTAAATAACGAATTTATCAGTTGCATTTGAGAAAAGGATAATTTAGAAAGTACGTTAAATATAAACATGGGGCAGTGTAGCATTTTCGTGGTAGTTTCTCATACTTTTTATCAGGTATTTTCTTTTTTGTAGCATCTGTGTAAAGTTCCCAATAATTTTCGGGTCTTACAAGCCTTGAGAAGTGTTCGGCCCAGCAACCCGATTCACCAAAAATAATCCGTCAATTTACATATTTGCCCTTTTGAGTGGCTGTTAGCGGGCAAAATTCCGTCAGAAAATTAACGGGATTAAGATAAATCCATAATTACCGTAGTGACCGGCTACTGGGCTGGGTTTGAAAGTCAAGATTGAATTGGGAAAAAGCTCAGCAGCAATGGCGGGCAACAAGAACAGGAAGAAGAGGAGAAGGGAAGAGCGACCCACCATCCACCCCAAAAACAAATACTCCGACAACCCACCTGAATTCTCTCTCTTGGCTTCTCTCTACCCTTCTTTCAATTCTTTCGTCTTCTACTCCTCCGATGGTCGCCCCAGAATCGATTGGACCGACTTCAACGCCACTCGCGAGCTCACTCGCGTCTTGCTCCTCCACGACCACTCTCTCAATTGGTAAATCAATTTCCTCCTTTTGCGTACTTGTATCCTTTATAATTACTTCTCAAAACGTTTGCCTGTAGAGTTTGAAATTTGGTGCAAGTTTGTGTTTTTTATGCTAATGGAATGATGCCCTTTGTATATTCCTAGTTAAAGTTTGGAAATTTAGAGTTATTGATTTAGGAAAACAATTGCTACTATTTTTTATAATGGTTGAGTTTATGCCCATGGTATCTTACATTTTAGTTCTGGAGAGTAGCAATAGGATTTGGTATTATTTGTGGTTTTTGTAATTTGTTTTTGCTTTTTATTAAACTAGATTATATTTTTTCAATTTAATTCAACGTTAAAGTGTTATGCAAATTGAATTTCCCAGGTGGATTCCTGATGGGCAGCTATGTCCCACAGTGCCAAATAGATCCAATTACATCCATTGGATTGAAGATCTTTTGTTGTCTAACATCATTCCAAAGACTGAAATTAACCAAGATAAGGTGAGGGGTTTCGATATAGGAACCGGGGCAAACTGTATTTACCCTCTTCTGGGTGCGTCTCTTCTGGGGTGGAGTTTTGTTGGATCAGGTAGCCACTTTCTTTGTCAAGTTTGTGTCTTGAGATCTTGGTATTTGTTGGTAATATCTCGTTTGAAACCTGACAGAATTTGAATTGCCATAATCCGGTTGCAGATGTGACTGATGTAGCATTAGAGTGGGCTGAAAGAAACGTTAAAGATAATCCTCATATTTCAGAGTTAATTGACATTAGAAGAGCTGAGACAGGTGAAAGTACCCTTTCGGTGGAAAATTCACAAAATGGTAGATCCAGTGGTAGCAAAAGCAAGGTAGAATTCACAGACAACACGAGATACTGTGGGCCGCCTATCCTTGTTGGTGTGGTAAGGGATGGTGAAAAGTTTGACTTCTGCATGTGTAATCCTCCCTTCTTTGAAACCATGGATGAAGCAGGACAGAACCCAAAAACTTCATGTGGTGGGACTCCAGAAGAAATGGTTTGTCCTGGTGGAGAAAAGGCTTTCATAACTCGTATCATTGAAGATAGCTTTGTATTGAAGCAAACTTTCCGGTATTACTTATTTTATATGCAAAAGCATTCTAGTACCAACATTGAGTTTGGAATTGGACTTCATGGATTAGGCTTTAATTGCAGGTGGTATACTACAATGGTTGGGAGAAAATCAAACCTTACGTTCCTCATATCAAAGCTTCGGGAGGTTGGAGTTTTGATAGTAAAGACTACTGAATTTGTCCAAGGCCAAACGTGTCGTTGGGGCCTGGCTTGGTCTTTTGTGCCTCCTGTTAAGCAGATAATATCACTGCATGTGGCTGAGAAACTTAAGCTGTCTTTCATGCTTGAGGTCTGTATTCTTGCCTTCAATTTTTCCAGTTGTTTTTACCGTACTTTTTGAATTTCAAGAGATCATCTCTTGGTTGTTTGTAATTTACAAGCATTTAGTATCATTCACAAGTTTCAGGATGCTTTAAAGAAATTGGATTGGTGTAGAATCCAAATGAATTATTTTCTTCGTACAAAATGTGACATCTGAGACTGCAAATTTCTTCTTCATAGGGCCTTCAGCGACAATACAGTGCCATGGATGTATTGCAATCGATTGAATCTTTCTTCTGCATTAATGGTGCATTGTGTAACTTGAATCCGTCGTCGTTTACTGTTGACGTATGATTTCTACTTTTAACTGTTTGTTCAACATTGACCATACTGTTTATTTTACCTTGAAATAATTTCATAAAGCCTTATGCTCATATAGAGCACAATTTCATTTCAATAGATCACTGCTTCACCCGATCAATGTAAAGCAGTCCTGAAAAACGAGGAACAACAACATGATAGAGCTGCTTCCGAAAGTACAAACTGTTTGAACCTGCCTGTAAATAATCTATGTTTCAGAATTTCGGTAAGATTATCCTCATTTTGGACTGAATCTAATGACCTCTGATTTTTAAACTGTTTTTAATTGTGTTAGTGATCCACTTGTTTAGGTCTTTCAACAAACCCCTGGCACACTTCTGGTGAAAGGCTCACCAAAGCATGGAGACTCTCAAGCTTCAGGTTTTTTTCTCTCTCTCTCTTTTTTTTTTTTTTTTGTTTCCAACGAAACAGAAATTATCAATGGAATTGGATTATACCTTGTATGTTCAAAACTATTTCACTGTCCGAGAAGAAATTATGACATGCAAATAGTAAATTATAGAGATGTGGGTTATTATGCAGGGACTGTCTCATTGATAGTTCAACGAATGGAGGAAGTTTTGAAACTTAAATTTTGTAGAGAAAAGTCCACTGTGCATCTTTCTTAGGAGTGTTACTGGCTTCTGATTTGTTTTCTTCAGTTGGCTAAAACAGAGGCGGCTTCTTGAATTTTAAATTGTGAGGTCTCAAACTTACAGATATCATGATCCTGATTTAATTTATCCTTTATTCATATCCATTTTCTTTTTCTTCTTATGTTAGAAACCCTGCCATGAGTTTGAAAAGATTTCAGTGTAAATTATCATTAGAGCTCTTTTTTTTTTTTCAGATTCTGCTTTCTCCCTAGTCCCTACTAACATAATTGAAACTTTTGCATATTTTAAATTCAGCCACAGATCACAAAGCTAAACTATGATGGCTGGCATTTCATTAAAAAAAGGAAAAAAAAAAGAAAGAAAAGAAAACCTATAATGGCTGTCAGGATGGTTGGTATGTTTGTAAATGTAAATATGTAAATGCATGGGAGATATTCATTTCATGTCCGTTTTATAAAGGCAATCCTTAAGGCCTAAGGCTCCAGCTGAACCAACCTTATTAGAAGACATGTAAGGTTTAAAACGACATATAATAATTCATAGATTTTTTTAATGCTTTAATAATCCAAAGATTTTACTAATGAAGAAATATGGATTTAAGCTTTTTTTTTAAAGAAAAAAACAAAAACAAAAACAAAAACAACCAAAAAAACAAAGTGGACTTGAACCTCCCGGGAGAAGATTTAAGAGTTTTTAAGTTGGGTAAGGAAAAAAATTAGGAGAACTTTGCAGAAAGGTTTAAAAAAAATACAATGGAGAGATAGGGTTCTGTTTTAAATCGTCCATATTTTATTTTTATTTTGATGCCACTTTGGTTTAATGTACTTCGGCTACATAAGTAAAAATTATATCTGTGTATGTGTATGTGTATGTGTAGGTGTAGGTGTATGGATATATATACACACACCTATTATACATATATATATGTATGTAATTTTTTGAGGAGACAATAATATATTGTTATTGGCATTTGACATACCTTCGGAATGGTACATTGGGAAGGTTGCTTTTGGTACTTGCTCTCCTGTGAGCATCAAAAATCCTTTTTGTTTTTTTTTTTGGAATTTTGACAAATATCTTTTATGTTTATGTATTATGAGAAGTGTGTCCTCCTCACATCTTTGATAGCTAACTTTTGGAAAAACCTTCTGATTGCTTTCGTTGGTTTATTTATTTTTTCTTGAAAAATGTTTTGCTAAATTGGAGGACAATAACTATTATAAAAAAAAAAATAAAAAAAATTGGAGGACAATAGCTTCTATTTATTGAGTTATTTTTGTTTTCTTCCGCTATCATTCCTGCCAACAAGAAGGGAAAAAAATACATTGCCTTGCGCAAAACCAAATGCTTCATAGGAAGAAAAAACTAATAATTCAAAATATCTTAAACAAAATTTTGTTAAATCCAGAGCCAAAAAGATTTCAATATTGTAGTAACCAGCTTCACAGACAGCTATTTTTTCTTGTTCACAAAATCAAAACAAAAGAGAAGTCTTGATAAATTTTTATCAAGTTTTTTTTCGGGAAAATATCAAAAACTTTGAACTTATTATTATTATTTTTTTTTTCAGTTCACAAATATCAAATACACAATACACAACATGTATACGCAACACAAAAATTACATTTCATTTACATTAATGGACAAATATCAGACATGAAACTCTTAATATCATACCCCATGAACAAGGAAATCAATAAACGTGGGAAAATCACCAAGACCCCAAATGTCCAACAATTACAGAGTTTTCTGAAAATAGTAAAAACCAAAAAGAACCCGAAGAATTAGAAAGCTGCACAAGGAAGGAGAGAATAAAATTAAATCATCAAGCCTTGCCTTCAACTCTTGCATGAGTAAGCCCAACACATCCATCAACAAAATCCTCATCAATAAAATCCGTCGACAAGATCTGCAACTTATCAACACACCCCTTTGCCACACATTGCGCTATGAACAGCCTCGCATGTCCATGGATCCGTTTCGTCACCGGCTTCACGCACAGCACCGGATTATCGGCCTGTGGCGTCACCGTGTTCTCCACTCTGTAGAAGAACTTTCTAGAGGAAACGGCTGGTTGCTCACCCAGATGCTTCAAGTTGCTCTCAAACTTCGTCGATGGCAAGTCCGTGTCGATCCAATTGTCCTTCAAGTGCCCGGAATTCCAAAACGGACTCCCTGCTTTAGGCTGCGGAGACTTTCTCGGCTTCCAAACACAAATCACTCTCTTCGGCAAAAGCTCCGATACAGTCTTGCCAAAAACGTGATCGTCTTGATGGATCAAATACTCGCCGAGATTGTCCTCCAAGTATTTTTCAAACTCCGGAGGATCTTCGTGTCCAAACTCGGTCCGAATCTCGAGAATTATGATCTCCGATTGCGTCTCGGAGAGGAACTTCTTGACGTCCTTTATGACGACGTCGACGCTGTAAGTGGCAAGAATTCCATGGCAGACACGGCGATCTTCTTGGACGCGAATGTCAAGAACTCTTGCTCCTCGGACGAGCTGGTGGTAGATTGAGAGAGACTGACATTGGGCGAAGGGACGGGTTATGAACGGGAAGCCTATCTTGTTGGTGGCGGAGTCGTGTGTCCCAGGCCAGACGATCTGGTTTATGTGGAGTTTTTCAGGGCCGAGATTTGCCATCCAGTTCTTTCTGTCCGGTGGCCGGTAATCGCTTCCCGGAAAAGTGTCGCCGACGTTTCCTTGGAGATCGACGAGCGTCTTCTTCTCCGTTGAGATCGCTTTTCGTCTTGAGACCTGCTTAGACACCTGTGAACCCATCCTTGTTGTTGTCGATGATGATCTAGAGGTTCTTTTTTTTTTTTTCTCCTTCTTTTTGACCTTCTTGGCAGTACTGGTACTGCTGAGGAAGATAATGGATTGGTGGAGATATTTTTAGTTTGTTTGGAAGAAGAGGAGGAGCTGTATTGTCTTCCAGTTTGATGGGGAGCTTTCATTATTGTTGGAGAGTTATAATCTATTGGTTGGTGCACTTGCATTCTTGTAATAATCGATGTATCTTTCTTTGGATTGGTCCACTTGTATGGCTATCCAAATTTATTTGAGTTTGTTCATTTTGTTAATCATATATTGTCCGTTTTGCCTCTAGAGGGTGATATTAATAATAAATTGGACACGTGTTACTCGTGGGCCCCAATAGATGGCCACATGGCAGCAGAAAGAAATCTTCGATAAAAACGAAGCTTACTCGGAAGATAATTGGGGAAAACATGTTTTTGTTAATGTGTTGTTTCAAGAAAACATGTTTTCGGTTTTCCTTTCAGATAAATTGAGGGAACAAAGGATAATTTTGCGTTATTTTTGAGGGTCACGAAAGCCCTTGCAAAATGAGCTGGAAGGAAATTCCTATAGCCATGATCATCAATTTAGACAAGAAAAAAAAAATTTGTCGCAAGCCTCATTGCATTAGGTTTCATGGGACCCACCACACGCAATTAGTGTAGTTGAAAATCTATGGAGTAAGCTCAATAATGATTCATTCTTTATCATTTTTTTTAAGGGTAACTAGACAACCATTAATATGAAACCAAAGAAGAGATGATGAGCCTTTAATCACAGCTAAAGCAAAAAGAATCAACTGTTTATCTTTGGATTATATTTCTACTTCTGTGTATATTGGCAAGTTTCAGCATCTAATTGCTTTGGATTAAATACCTGTTTTGATTACTACCAAGCAAACGTAAAGCCGGTCTCAATTGTCAACTACAAACATAGACGCACCAGAACTTCCCAAGAAATGAATGACACATGAAAGTTGAAACCATGATATGAAATGAAAGAACTTCAAATGCGTTACTTTGGCTAATTGGCTTTGGTTCTATGAAATATTTTTCCTTTTAATGACAGCAGACCTTAATTTAACCTATATTCGGGTAATTTGACGACGAAAATGACAGGCCAACAAGAAAAATAAACCCAGCCAACAGAAAATAAAGAGAGTAAAAGATAGAAACAGTAAATTCAGAGATTCTTTGCCAATGAATTCATGAAATAATGAGAAAAAACAATGACAGGGAAGAAAAAGAAAGGAAAAAAAGGACTTATTTTTGGTCAACTATTTGAATTTTTTGACAGAATCTCACAAGTATATATGATTGTGGAGATTCAATTCTATTTTGAAACCTGAACGTGAATAATAAGAGAAAACAAAATTTAATGTTACAAGTTAAGGATAACTGACTGGGAATATCGTGCCTCTCATTCTCCTCGGATAACAAACAATCCCCAAAAGATATATTCGTCAAGCATTTATCTCCGAGTGTTAAAAAATGAAACATCAACTTCCATATGTCCAGCTAACTCTTCCAAAACTGAGTATATTGCTTCTTTCATTGGATGCAATCTATCGGATACCGTAAATGTGTGCACTTTATTATCAATTTCTATCCAACTAACAGCTCGCTCTTTTCTCACATGCCTTTTATCCATAAGTTGTCTTACCTTTTGTACCAAACCCCATCTTCCAAGCACGGCGTATATACTAGAAAGAATTACATAGGCATCAGAAGATTGAGGGTTTAACTCGATAAGGTGTTTGGCAGCTATTCTTCCCAGCTCTAAGTTTCCCTGAATTCTACAAACACCGAGTAAGGCATTCCAAACTTGATAACCTGGCTTACATGGCATCTTCTCAATCTGGTTCATCAATTCATCAAAACAGCCGGCGCGCCCCAAGAGATCAATTAAGCATGCATAATGTTCTTGGTCGGGAGCAATACCATGATCCATTGTCATGGATTTGAAGATCCTAAGCCCTTCTCGCACTAGACCTGAATGACTACAAGCATTTAGAATGACAACAAATGTGATCCTATCAGGCTTCAATCCTGTTCTGACCATCTCTTCGAACATCCGTATTGCCTCTTCGCCGTGACCATGCTGTGCCAAGGCAGATATCATTGTGTTCCATAATATAACATCTTCCTTACTAGCCAATAAATTGAAGACCCGGCACGCAGTTTCCAAACTTCCACATTTTGTATACATGTCAATGAGAGAGCTTACAACTATTGTGTTGGACCTGAAATTAGAACGTATCAAAAAGCCATGTATTTGATTTCCATGTTTAAGTGAAGCTATACTAGCACAAGCACAAAGGCAACTACTGAAGGTAAACTGATCGGGTCGAATTCGCAACATCATCATTTTCCGAAACAATGTAAGCGCTTCATACCCTGTACCATTTCTAGCATAGCCAGCAATCAAAGCTGTCCACGAGACAGGGTTCTTTTCAGGCATCTGATCAAACAATTCGCGAGCAAATATCATTTCTCCCCACTTGGCATGCCCAGAAACCATAGTGGTCCATGCAAGAACATCTCGTACTGTCATGGCATCGAAAAATCTTCTAGCGTCTCCCATCTCCCCGCACTTTACATAAGCATCAACAACTGAGCTCGAAAGCACAACATTTGGCAAAAACCCGGCAACCAAAACCTGCCCGTGGACCTGCCTAGTAAGCTCCAACTCCTTCAACTTGACACAAACAGTCAAAACACCCGCAAAACTAAACTCATTGTACCCAATCCCTAGTCTCCTCAACTCTCTATAAAACCGCAAAGCCTGCTCAGAAAAGCCATTCTGAGCATACGCAATCATCATAGTATTCCACGACACAACGTCCTTCTCGGGCATTTCATCAAACAACCTCCTTGCAGCCTCCAGCTTCCTCAATTTAACATAGCCAGAAAGCATGTTGTTCCAAGAGTACAAATTTCTAACACTCATTTTATCAAACACCTTGCGTGCGTCCACGTCGTCGCCGCAATTGAAATACATGGCGATCAAATGGTTTGCCAAAAACACGCCTGGGCGTTTCAAACCAGTGAGCTTCAAATGAACGTGAACCCATTTTCCCTCCCTAAGGGACCTGCTGTTTCCGCAGTGTTGCAGGAGCCGAGCGAGTGCTTTTGTGGGCAAGCGAATGCCTTTCTGGATAAGGAGATCAAGGGACGAGATTGCTTGAGAGAGGTTTCCTTGGGAGGAGAGATGGAGGAGGGATTGGACGAGGCAAGGAAGGTTTCGATTCTTGGTGATGGGATTGCGCTTTTGATGCTTGTTGTAATTGTTGTTGTTGTTGTTGCGAAAGTAGGTAATTGGATCGGGAGCTGGGGAAGGGAAAGAGGGCATTGCAGGGGGAAACCATGAAAGTCAGAGTGGAGGTCTTCATCTATGGCGGCGGTGGTAGCCGAGTCATGGAGGCCTGGCAAGGTTGGCTCCGGCGACCGTCGCGAGTTGTGAGGTGAAGAGAGAGTTGATGGGTTATTTGGGCCTGCAACGATGGCGTACGTTTTGTTCGATGAAGTGATGTGAGGGATGGACTTGGGTCGTCCAATAGACATCCCCAATGGGCCATAATTTTCTAAAGGATTAATAGGACACCTGGTTTTTGTTTTATTTATAAAATTAAAATATATATGTAATTTATAAATATTTTTTATATGTCTTAATGTATACATATAAAGATATTAATGACTATAATAATGATATTGTTGGTTTTAATTTTTTTTAGAATAATTATAATATATGTATTTAAGATTTCAAACGGATTATGATATCATTATATCAAAAAAATCCTTAAAATTATGATGTTTATTACTTAAATTTAAATTAGTATACAAAATAATGATTTTTAATCAGCAAATTGCAATTAGAGTGTTATAATTAAATTAATGATATAATTTTACTAACAAATTGAAATTAAGGTATTATAATTAAATTAATGACACAGTATTGCCAAGTCTTTTTATGTGTCTTATTAATTATATAATTGATATATCATTAAGTTAATGATATGTAATGATAATGATACACAATGATATTTATATCTTAAGACTTCAAGTGAATGATATTTCTTATTTTTTGTGATATGTAATTAAATTAATGATATAGTATTTATTAAATCTTTTTGTGCATCTTATAGGTTATATAATTATTATATCATTAAGTTAATGATACGTAATGATAATGATACTCAATGACATTCATTTCTTTTTTTAAGACTCCAAGTGATAATGATAATGCATCAATGTAATATGTTAAAATAAAAAATATACGTGTACATTTTTTTCCCTAATTCAATTATTTAAAAAATAAGAAAATTCATTATAAAAATTTAAATACATGATAATATTTAATTAGAGGGTATTTTAGGGTTCTGAATATATAAAATTTTAAAAAAGGGACGTATAAGTGATATTTGCACAATGAAGACATATATTAATTCATTTATTAAAAAATTGACAGATTATATAATTTTTACTTTTCTAAAAAATTAGGATACATGATCAAATTATTATTATTATGAAATTAAAATTTAACACAATATTTAAAATGTTTTAAAAATATTCTTAATAAAATAATAATTATTTTAATAATATTGTATATTGTATATAATTATATAGTAATTTTTTTAATGATATTATTTTGACACATTTATAGAATATTTAAAGATTGGAGTAATATTTTAATTTGACAAACATGTTGCATTAACTTATTTTTTCTTGAAAGAAAAAGAAAATGTTTTACTTTTTTCTGTGTAAATTTTTAATAAGAAGAAATTATATATCACACAGTTTATCAAATATTATATATATATATATATATACACATATATTTATGAAAATTAAGGCACTTGTATCTATTTGCAATTTAACATCATTTGTATCACTGGCACAATTTTACTTTCTATAGTATTTAATAAATGTAGTCCAACACTTACTAAAATTGAGTGTTATAATAATAACGAATAAAAAACATTCAAATATCGAATTGATTAGTTAGAATGTCGAATTTAAGATTTGTTTATATATCATACTCAAATTCTTTTCATTTTTTTTTTGTTGAATTTGTATTCAAGATCTAGTGGAGTAAGGATTAGCTTCTCATAAAACTTTAAATTTCTAAGAAAAAAGTTTTCACACTGATGAAAACGTATTTGATAGAAATTATCCTTGAATTTATTTAAGACTATATACAGCGTTAAAAGCTACCTGGATTAACAATAATATCATTTTCACTAATTCTTGTTTGCTCGATCAGGTAGTAGAGTGATATTCAGGTCGTCCACACCCGTTGGATCATTAATACCAAGCAAATCACGAAAAATTATAATGAATATTCTAAATTTAGAGACATAATAAAATAAATAGCATATTTAAAAATATTGTTTAAGTAATAGATCATTTAGGACTGATTTTACTTTTTACCCTCTATCTTTTTCAACCCTCCTCTTTCTGTCTTCTTCTTCCTTTCTCTCTCCTTTGCCCCTCCCCTATGCCGTCGTCAAAATCGTTGCCAAGTTGGCACCATCATGACTCGCGAATCAGACTTCATGGCGAGCTATCCGATCACCAAGAAGGAAACTGGTGAGTTCCGGATGTAGTGTTTCCGGTTGGTCTGAGAACAAAACCATGATATTTTGCAAAGACAAAAAAAGCATAGACCGCGAGTCGCATGGGACGACGCCGATCTCCAACATCATCTCTTCGAGCGATGGCGAAGCAAACCTACAGAGGAAAGGGGTAGAAAAGAGACAAAGAAATTATAGAATTTGGGGGTTTTTTTTTAACTGCTAGGATTTTCTAAATTTGGTTATTCTAGTCATTATGTTATATGATCAATGTGAATCTAAGTCAAACGACCTGTTTATTAATCTTTTTTAAATTTTAGCCTATTGATTTTCTATTCCGCTGTTAATTTTGTCCATTTTTCTCCTTCTCCCATAAATCAATGTGTAAGTTAAACCCAATACTTCTTATGGGAAATTATACTATATAGGCCATTTTATAATACAAACTTCAAATAACATATTTTAACATAGATTATTTTTATATTTTCTCCATAAACTATATCATTTATGTCATTTTGCCATTGATTTTTGAAACGTACCATTTAAGCCATTCAAACTTTTTTCACTAGCAAATATAATTATCCAATCTAACTTCGTTAGTTTTTAGATGGTTTTTTGTGAAATATTTTTTTATATTTTTCCAACTCATCACACAGAGAAGTAGGGATCTTAGAAAGTAGCCATTGTATAGGTCGGCATGCCTTGAGTAACTGACTTAATCTGTGTTGTTCTTCCCCCCCCCCTTAAGAGAAGCTTCGCTTTCCATCCCTCAAGTCGTGCTACAACCTTTTCTTTTAGAAAGCTAAAATCTCTAGTCCGACATCTTGTAAGGAATAAGGGGGTGTCTAAGATACCTCTCATTTTCTTCCATAATCAGCATTTGTAAAGAGTCAGAGACCATAGTTTGCATCTCCACCCCTGCATTTTTTGAGAGTGCAACAGCTGATTTGGAGGCATTGAGACATTGTCCCGACCAGGCCTCATAGGTTCTTAAACATTTCATGAAAGAAACACACTCCGCCTTTGTTGCATTTCCAAAGAGAAATGTATCATCCACGAACATCAGATGCGTAATCGAAGGAGCATTGCGGGCAATCTTAACACTTGAAATCTTGCTTAGTCTTTATTCTTGAATAATTGGCTCAACCAAAGTATGAATCTCTTTGAATTGGCGAATGAAAGTATCACCAATTTTGTGTCTCTCCCTTGTCCACCGATTCTCATCCATTTTGATCGCCTAAATATGTATTCCGTTTTCTTCAAATAATTATTGAAGTATGGAAAAATTGGGTGTTTCAGTCACCCTTTGTGAGTCACAGTTCGTGGGTGTTTTGCTTCTAAATAGACTCTTATCGCTTTTAATCTCAGAAACCTCTCATTGGATGGTCACTTTTTCCTCCAAATTCTCGTTAGTAATTGGGCTATTCTGAATCTCTGCAAGTTTTTGTTCTAGAAATCTCAACTTATCTTGGCAAAACCCAAATACTGTTTTGTTACACTGCCTAAACGCATGCCTGGTCTTCGCTGTTTCTTTAAGAGGCGAAAACTACTTGATCCCATCACCTCCACTTGCCATGCTTCTTCCGCAACATTCCTACACGTTGTGTCTCGGAGCCAAGCCTCGAAGAAACGAAATGGGGCCTGCAATTTCCCGACTTCCAGACTGCTATCCAACAAGATCGAGGCATGGTATGATTCAAAAATCACCAAATTCCTTAGCCGTGCCTTGGGACAACAAATTGTCCAATCATGACTACAAACCACTCTGTCTAGTCTCTCTCAAGACCATGTAAACAAGCCACCTGAGCATCCCAAATCAACACCACCTGCATTAAACATGAAGTAACCAATGAATCTACCACTTGATCTAGAGCTACTAATACCCCCACCCTTCTCTTCACTATTCAATACTTCATTCAAGTCACCTATCATAACCTAAGAAACACTAGGGTGTTTGGCATAGTGATTAGAATAATTGGGTAGAATTGTTTTTACTGTAGCATGTGAGAGTTTTATACTGTAACAACTTTTTTCTTTTTATTTACAACATTTAAGAGTTTTATGTTCATAAATAAAATAATTATAAGGATTGTGTGACACCCGTTATTCTCCTAACGGGTATTGAGGTAATTAAATTAATTTTTAATGTATAAAAAAAAATTGCTTCATTTAAATTTATTTTATAATATTTATTTTTATCTATTTTTAAATTTTCTAAAATTCTCCTATATTTATTTAGTATGATTACTAAAAAGCCTTAGAACTTCTAATAAATCTCAAAAATGTCATATTGGCATTATATGTGTTAAAGTCTTTAGATGAGACATAAGGATATCTTTTCCAACTACTCTCATTTTCTTTATTTCCTCCGTGACATGCTTCAACATGTCTCCTCTATAATTGTTTCTATCACTTCTTTTCAAAGACTTCATCTTTTCTTCCTTTTTCTTCCACGGTTCCCACACTCTTCTTCTCATTTCTTTGCTGAAGCAAAATACTTAGAGAACTTCTTCAAGGCAGCCATAAAAATCAGCCACCATCACCTCCATTTGAGCAAGAATTTCAGTCATACCGAAGTAAAGGAACCTGTTTTGAAGCCATTTCAAGCTTCCAACTAACCATAATCCGAGGTTAGAATCTTATGAACAAATTTAGTCTTTCATTTATAAATTTTCTTTTATACTAAAGGATTATTCAAATTTGCGTTCTTAAACCTAAGTATATGTTTGTTGCTATTTTGGAGCATATGTATGAAGTCTAAGTGTATATGCCCTAGACAGAAAATTTATATTGTTAAACTTTATAATACCTCTATGGGCAGTGGTTATTTCTTGAAATTCTAAGATTAAATTAAAATAAATTTTATGAATGTAGTTGTATGTTGTGCTTTAGTTTTAATTGTCCTTATGCACGCCTTAGGATCAAGGGAGTATGGAGCTAACGTTAATTGATTCCAGGATTAAGAGACTGTTGATAAGCTTAAAAGGTAGGGATTCTATTACTCATCTTTTGTGAGGTTTTTATAGAATTAAAATTGATTGTTTTGCTGCAATATATATATATATCTATGTTGAACTGATATTATATGTGTATCACATATGAAACTATGACATGGACTCGTCTTGTATTGTACGGCGAGGAACATAATGAATTGACACATGTTATAAATTGAGAAGCATGGTTAGGAAAACTAACTCTATTGATAATGATTCAATATAGAGAAATTGTGAGACATGAAGAGGGCGACGGTTACGTCCTTGGGCATGAATACCCTAAAAGGTAAAATAGGGGGAAGGCGATGACGCTTCCTTGGGTTGAAAGTCCCAGAACACACTGTACAGGAATCGACTTGGTGAGGACTCGGGGCTTGATGTCCCCTCACCGGAACACCCTTGGAATGTTTATAGGGTGATCAAGTGCGCCCATTTGAGTTTCGATGAGTTGAGTGATACTCAATTTAACATGGATACCTAGGAACAATGATGATTGGTAATATTTGTATAAATGTGTAATTATGACACTTGGTAATGATTAACTACGGTATCCATAAGATGTGATCATAATAAACCTCATAATCTGGAATATGATGTGACTTACTAACCATGCAGGTTTTAATGTGGTAATGATAAAAACCTAAAGGTGAGTAATGGCTTTCTCTACTGAGCATAGTGTTGCTCATTCCCTTATGTTTATATCTTTTCAGGACTCACTAAGTGTGAGGTGGCTACGAGAAATATAGTTGAGGAAGCGATGTAACTATATTACATTGGGACTGCTCAATTGTAAAGAATGTTCTTCATGATAATGTAAGCATCAATTGTTACTTTCTGTGACTGTAATTATAATGTGTTGAGGGTTAAAATGATGATGACAACAGTTTATATTATTAAATTTAAGGTGCTACATTAAACTGTGGTTTATTTGTCGTTTATATTTTTATTTTTGAGTTGAGAGTTTTCATTTAAGTCCCGGGCAAATTTTATTTTTAAGGTTTTACTTTTATTATTTATTTTTATTTTATCTCATTAAAAACTGTTAACCCCCATATAGGGGCGTTACAGAATTTTTGGTATCAGAGCCTAGGTTCGGTTAACCTAGGGAGTGTAGCACCACTTTAAAAATATATTTTTGAGATGGTTTTGAAGCTGAATTTTCATTGTCATCATCAAAATGAACCTTCACATTGATTTATACAGTCTAGAAGGATGTAACATGGAAATGCCATAGAATGAAAATACTAATGGTTATATGAGTACAATAATTACATAGAAGGAAATTATATATTGTATGAGTAGAATTGTGGGGATTATAGATGTTCTTAAGTAGTAACATCAAGTGTCTTTGTTCATTGATATGGTCTACGTTGGAAGACGTAAATCGTATTGATTTCAAGGTTAGTCGCATTCTAAACCCTTGGTAGCAATGATGATGAATCCATTGATAGATGTTGAGTATTAGGAATAACATATGGGTGTATGTATTGTTCAATAAGGTTTTGATTAAAACAAAATTATTTGAGTTGCTGGATCATTCAAGAAGATCCTTGTTGTCGTTAAATTAGATTTGTTGTTTATAGTTAACTTTATCTATAGTGGACTTTGAATTGGGTTTAAGATTTATACAAATTGGTTTTCAATTTTATGTTTGTTATTTAACTCGTTCTAAATGTGTTAAGGCTCGAAGCAACCTGACCATTTTCAACTAAGAACATTTGGGCCTAGTTCAAATCTTAAATCAGTTTGATTCACACTATCTCTCCCACGTGGTTTCTATACGTGTCATATACAGTGGTTTAATCATTGTTTACATATATGTTTACTGTGCATAGGAGCTTATTTCTCCGAGTTCACTTTTTCTCTCTTAATTTGTTATTTTCTCTTTAAATCGCAAATCCTCTTCTTTTTCATTAAAAATTCTTCTTTTCCTCTAAAAGAAGAAGGAATTCTAGGATTCTACAATTTACTATCTTAATTTTTCTTTTCTATTTACTCTTCTTTCATCTCATCATGGACCCAAAGTACCAACACCTGAGAAAGTATTTCCCATCACTCTCCCAAAAGATTCTTAGAAAGAAATACAAGGCTAGAATTACTCGGTTGTGGATTCTTATGCGTTTTGGTATCCCTTGTGATGTGAGAATGTTAATAGAGGGGAAAATCCGTCCGAGTGACTTTAGTCAAGATGTCGGTTTACCAGGAACAGGTACCAGTCGTAGTGCAATGAAAAGAAGAGCTCGTGCCATCGTGGTCACTTGTAACAAATGTGGAAGACAAAATTGTAACGGTAAATGTACTTCACCTGGTTATATGTCTACGAATAGAGAGGATAAAATAAGGTTTTGTAGGGATGAACTTTCAAAGGAGAACTTGGATAGCATCCATCCTCCTCTCCACGGTCACCCTAGTGGATATGTTCAAGGAGCTATTTTTAAACTCTGGCCTAAATTTTATACAGAAAGACAACGCCTCAGGAATATGGTATTTTTAGATCCTGTTTGCCAAGCCATAAGAAAACTGGATGGGGAATAAGTCATCGCTCTATAAAGGTTATTCAGTCTTTACTTATTTGAAGCAGTTTTAGCTGATGTTCAACAGTTTGTGTTTTTCTTTTACTCAGAATATTTGCTTTTGTGTTTGAAATAATTGTGATTATTAGATTGATACAGTAAGTGTTAATATCTTATTTAATTTATGATTTTCTTAAATATATATATATATAATAAAATATATTATCTTATCAGACACGTTACATACGGTACAGTAATATGTTTGAATTTTGAAAAGCTTATCCAGATATTTCAAGATTTGTGTCTCAAATTTCAAAAGTTCTACAGTATTTGTCGTTTATATTAAATTTCTAGACTTGGTGTATATTTGTCAAAAAGTCTACAGTTGTGTCAAGAGGGTCTTCTGTCGAATTGTTCTCAATTGTCAAAAGTTATACAATTAGAGTCTAATCTTTTTCAAAAAGTGAATCAGATTTTCTGTAAACTATCAATCACCTTATCTTACTTTCTTATCCACACAAGATTTTGTTTAAATCTTTGGATTACCTTTTCATTTCTTACTCGTCTATCTCTTTAGCCCTTTTTGTATATTTCTCATCTTTAAAATCTCATGTAGAACCCGAAGTCTAAGTGGAGCAGACATTAAGCAACCACTTCTATAAACCAAATATGTCTACCTCCCAGTCCACGAAGAAAATAAAGAATGTCTGTGTCTTTTGTGGTTCCAGCCTTGGAAAAGATAAAGCTTATTTAGAAGCTGCAAATCACTTAGGGCAAGTCCTAGCACACAAGAAGATTAACATAATCTATGGGGGTGGTAGTATAAAAATGATGGAAAATATGGCACTAGCAGCTAGGTCTAGCGACGCTACTGATGTAAGAATTTGGCCTCATATTCCAGTTGAAGGAAACCTTTGTAAGGAAGCCATAGGTAAGGGAGAAGGAGTCAGGAGTATCCCTAGAAATTTTAAAGACATAATCTATAATTCTGATGCTTTTATAGCATTACCTGGTGGTCTAGGTACTCTTGAGGAAATATTTATAGTTGCTTGTGGGCAATTGTTGGGCTTTTATTCCAAACCTTTGGGACTGCTGAACGTAAAGGGTTTTTATGACGGTCTTTTGAAATTTCTAGATTACGCTGTGGAAGAAAACATCACTACAGAATCGGAGAGACAAATCTTTGTTACTGCTTCAACAGCTGAGGAATTGATAGATAAAATGCAAATCATACATCCAGAATCCGACACTGCAACATCCAAGCTTAAATGGGAAAAGGAAAGCCGGGAGCGGCCAATTGATTTGAATCTCCATCTGTAATCTTTTTGTTTTATCTTTGGCATGTATGCATGTGTGTCCGTATTTCGTGTGTTACGAATAACCGTTTGCCTTGTATTCTGTGTTTCTTGTGGTACGTTGTTGTTCAATCTTTTAGATTCATTGAGCCTAATGCCGGGATGGCTGGATACGGAGTACTTGATGCTCTCGAAACGCATCCTTCTTAAGGTCCGATCTTTTGTTTATCGATGTTTTTGTATCCTCTAAGCATGCATGATATGGATAGCTGGTATACGGAGTGCCTTGTACTCTCGAAACGTATCCGTATTATGTTTGTAATGTGTAATATTCTGTTAATATTATGTGGAAGTACCAGAGTCAGTTATGGGGATATTCCATATGAAATATGAGTATATTATTTGGATTGAATGTTTGTGTCATGAGGATAGCTGTTTAATGAAAAATATGTCGGGTATGTTTGCAACTCTGAGATTCCGTTTAATATCTCTATGAGTAAGTTTAATGTATAGTTTTGAATAAAAGTGTTTGTGATATATGTTTTATGATTATGTTCTAGTTTATTAGTTGAGGTATGAAATCAAATATATTTGACTTTTCCTTACTCAAAAAGGAAAAGGAACCTAAAGATGAAGTATATAAAATTTCTCTGGCAATCTCCTTAAATGTGATTGTAAATCACAGTCCATGGACAATGAAGGACTGGAATCATGGTATGGTCAATATGTATGCCTGATCAGATTCTTAGACTATTATACGGTGTTACAAGTTGAAACTTGTCAGAAATACTCTCATTGAGGGATTTAGAATTTAGAGTAAGATTTATTATGCAAGTAAATAAGTGGAGTTACGAAAACTTAAATTTGGAGGACAGAACATTAACGGTTTAGACTCAGAATTGGAATCATAGTGGAATCATAATTTTTACTAGTATTACTAGAATTGAAATTTCGAGGACGAAATTTCTTTTAGGAGGGTAGAGCTGTGACACCCGTTATTCTCCTAACGGGTATTGAGGTAATTAAATTAATTTTTAATGTATAAAAAAAAATTGCTTCATTTAAATTTATTTTATAATATTTATTTTTATCTATTTTTAAATTTTCTAAAATTCTCCTATATTTATTTAGTATGATTACTAAAAAGCCTTAGAACTTCTAATAAATCTCAAAAATGTCATATTGGCATTATATGTGTTAAAGTCTTTAGATGAGACATAAGGATATCTTTTCCAACTACTCTCATTTTCTTTATTTCCTCCGTGACATGCTTCAACATGTCTCCTCTATAATTGTTTCTATCACTTCTTTTCAAAGACTTCATCTTTTCTTCCTTTTTCTTCCACGGTTCCCACACTCTTCTTCTCATTTCTTTGCTGAAGCAAAATACTTAGAGAACTTCTTCAAGGCAGCCATAAAAATCAGCCACCATCACCTCCATTTGAGCAAGAATTTCAGTCATACCGAAGTAAAGGAACCTGTTTTGAAGCCATTTCAAGCTTCCAACTAACCATAATCCGAGGTTAGAATCTTATGAACAAATTTAGTCTTTCATTTATAAATTTTCTTTTATACTAAAGGATTATTCAAATTTGCGTTCTTAAACCTAAGTATATGTTTGTTGCTATTTTGGAGCATATGTATGAAGTCTAAGTGTATATGCCCTAGACAGAAAATTTATATTGTTAAACTTTATAATACCTCTATGGGCAGTGGTTATTTCTTGAAATTCTAAGATTAAATTAAAATAAATTTTATGAATGTAGTTGTATGTTGTGCTTTAGTTTTAATTGTCCTTATGCACGCCTTAGGATCAAGGGAGTATGGAGCTAACGTTAATTGATTCCAGGATTAAGAGACTGTTGATAAGCTTAAAAGGTAGGGATTCTATTACTCATCTTTTGTGAGGTTTTTATAGAATTAAAATTGATTGTTTTGCTGCAATATATATATATATCTATGTTGAACTGATATTATATGTGTATCACATATGAAACTATGACATGGACTCGTCTTGTATTGTACGGCGAGGAACATAATGAATTGACACATGTTATAAATTGAGAAGCATGGTTAGGAAAACTAACTCTATTGATAATGATTCAATATAGAGAAATTGTGAGACATGAAGAGGGCGACGGTTACGTCCTTGGGCATGAATACCCTAAAAGGTAAAATAGGGGGAAGGCGATGACGCTTCCTTGGGTTGAAAGTCCCAGAACACACTGTACAGGAATCGACTTGGTGAGGACTCGGGGCTTGATGTCCCCTCACCGGAACACCCTTGGAATGTTTATAGGGTGATCAAGTGCGCCCATTTGAGTTTCGATGAGTTGAGTGATACTCAATTTAACATGGATACCTAGGAACAATGATGATTGGTAATATTTGTATAAATGTGTAATTATGACACTTGGTAATGATTAACTACGGTATCCATAAGATGTGATCATAATAAACCTCATAATCTGGAATATGATGTGACTTACTAACCATGCAGGTTTTAATGTGGTAATGATAAAAACCTAAAGGTGAGTAATGGCTTTCTCTACTGAGCATAGTGTTGCTCATTCCCTTATGTTTATATCTTTTCAGGACTCACTAAGTGTGAGGTGGCTACGAGAAATATAGTTGAGGAAGCGATGTAACTATATTACATTGGGACTGCTCAATTGTAAAGAATGTTCTTCATGATAATGTAAGCATCAATTGTTACTTTCTGTGACTGTAATTATAATGTGTTGAGGGTTAAAATGATGATGACAACAGTTTATATTATTAAATTTAAGGTGCTACATTAAACTGTGGTTTATTTGTCGTTTATATTTTTATTTTTGAGTTGAGAGTTTTCATTTAAGTCCCGGGCAAATTTTATTTTTAAGGTTTTACTTTTATTATTTATTTTTATTTTATCTCATTAAAAACTGTTAACCCCCATATAGGGGCGTTACAGATTGTCCCTTGCCAAATAGGCTATAAGATTGAAAACACTTAGTTCAAGGTTTTCCCAAAACACCTTTTTCCTAGAGAAATATGGAGAGGCATGATAGAAAAACCGATACCAATCTGACTACCAATAGTCCACCTGAAACCGCTCAACGATAAAATTGAGTTCTTGTATCATCGTTACTTGAATACCCAAACGCCATAACAAACAAATCCCATCTGCTATACCTTTAGCTGGTACGATATGGGCACCATAGAATCCCAAACTTTTCCTAAGATCATCCGTTGGCTTAAGTTGTATCTTAGTCTCCATAAGAAATACACACTCCGGGTTACGAGCCCTTATTAGTGCCCGGAGGGCACGTTTAGCAGAAGTCTCGCAAGACCTCAGTAGTTCCATGCAAGGGCCCTCGTATTGATTCTAGGGACTCCATCTTTGTGACCAAATCTGGAATCTGCTTTTGGAGGGAGCTAGACGAAACACCAGTAGTCTCCATTTCTATCACTGAACAGTAGTCTCCACTAATGGAGCTAGTAATGGCTAGAGGGACTCTGGACTGGCGAAGATCTAGTCAAATGCTAGTTAGAGCGTATCATTCTTCCGACATTTTTTCGAGAAACATGGACCGTTTGGTATTGTTTTTAAAATAAGTGACAATGTTTTTGTTTTGAAAAATGAAATTTTTTTGATAATTGTGCTAAAAGTGTTTTTAAAATTTTTGCCTCAAAAAAAATACAAAAATATTCCCAAAAATTTTAAGAATAAAAACAAATGGGCCCATGTTGTATGACAAATTTAGTTTTAACTCAAATAATTTAAATATACTATAGTATAAGACAAAGGTTTGTTACGATGTAAATCTATCATATGCTATAATATTTTATTTCTCAAATACCTTAAAAATTGTAAGTTTTGTTTTATTGGTGATAAGATCTAATAACTAGACTTGTACTATTTAGCTAAAAGCTTGCTTTGAAAAGCTAAGCAAACGGTAAATAAATGAACTACATTTGCCATCCCCTTTTGTATATGACTTCGTTTATACGCGATTGGATCTTCCCGAGTATCCAAATCCATGGAAGTGATGAACTCCATTGATGTGCGGTGATGTACCTTGGAATCAAACATCCACTTGATGAACACCTGTTTTAGGATCACTTAATTAAGTCAACTAGGCATAAAAAGCTTCAAACACCTTAATTTTTTTTTAATAAAATGTTTTGGAAATGGGGTTTTGAGCCCATGTGTTTCCTAGCAGAAATCAAGCATTATATAAATAAAAAAGAAAATTAAATTACACTTTTAAAAGTTATGTATATTGGTAGAAGATGTGTTCATTTATATAAATAAGTTTATTTGTGGTCCAGCAGACTTTGGAAATTGAATGGTGTCTCTCTTGTTGATTTTTTGAAAGGAGAAAGACAAGGACGTTAGAGAGGGAAATAATTTAGCTCAAAATTTTGGGCAACTTTCATTGTAAACCATATGTGATTGGATTTGTCCAATGGTCCAAAAACACTTATTGTTGCATCTATGTATTCTTTTTCTTTTGATTCATTTGTTTCCTTTTGGTCTTTTTAATGCCCACATAGAAAACAACATGAACAATCTACCAAACAAGGACCCCCAATGCTCCAAAAAAGCCTTCCATATCTCGGACACATGATTCTTGATGTGGATATTTCTAATTAGAAAATTCTCATTGAAACGTCTTGTCTTATATATATATTTTTTTAATTGAAAGGTTATATTCAAGATAATTTGTTGAATAAATGTATTTGTTTGTTCTCGCTCTCAATATTGTGTCGCTGCATGATTATTTAATTTTTACAATATATCAATGTTTTAACTATTGAAAAATTATTGGGAGTTTGAAAAAAATAAGGTCGGATATATTTTCTTATTCTGATATTTATATGATTTCTTATATATTAATACATACAGCAAAAAGACGTACATTAAATAATAAAGTGCAATAAAGTACTAATTTAGTAGATTTGGTTTCGATTTAGTGCTAATTTATTCTAATTTTGCATTTTTTTTCTCCTTATGATAAAATATCGATTAATGAGATAAAATTTTGATTTGATCCGTTAGTATAATGAAGAACTATGAAATAATTGTTGATACTGTCATTTTTACTCCTAAGAGGAAATAAGACTTTTCAATTGCTTTATCAAACAAGAAGTAGGCAAAGCAGGTACTTGTGTTATTACTTAGGAAACCCAACTATTCAAGTATTAAAAACAGAAAAAGCAGAAATGGACTCCCCTTAAAATACATTTCCCAAAAAGTTTGACTTTTTTTTTCTTAAAAAAAAGAAAGACAATAAACGTGTAATAGAGGGACTTTTACTATCTTTATTTACTTTGTTTACATTATTCCACGGAAGACTCCTACGTTTTTAAAGCGTTAAATATAATTAAAATTATTTATTTCTCCAATTTTAATAAGTAAAAGTCAAATATACGTAGATAGATATATTTTAGAGAAATTGCCCATTTACATATAAAAAAATTATGCAAAAGCTTCTCATCAAGCCATATTACAGACTAGACGGACGGTCCAGATTGTCTTCCCGAATGACGCACCTGACACTCGAGGAAGCCACCACATGTGTGGTAAAACAGGTAGGCCTGTTTTTCCGCTTTATGTCCACGTCACACGATTGCAGTCTTTCAACGTTAAGACCCGTGCATCACTCTTCACCGTCCGATCAAAACACTAGAACCATTCTCAGCCGTCCATCATCTCTTATCCTCCTTTCACCAACCAGGTAATTAAGTTGTAATAAGCCTGAAGTGGGAGTAGATATGGGAACGCCCCAACCTAAGCTCACGAAAGGAGAAAAATAAAAAAAGAGATAGAGAGAAGAACCCCATTTTCTCTCTCTATCGACTGAGTCCAAAGGCGAAGCCTTTCTCTCTCTAGAATTTGCTATCTCTATCTCTCATTACGCAGAACCAGGTAAAACTTTCTTTGCTGTTATTTTGATTTTTTTTTTTTTTCTGTTGTTTGGTTCATTTCCATTTTCCACAAAACCCTAAGATATACCGTTAGTTTTTTGTCAGAATCTGATCCTTTCTATGTGAATATTGAATCGATTGCTGACTTGTTCTTTATTTGATTAGTTTTTAATTTATTCAATTGTTTTTCGTTGTTGTAATTTGGTATTAGTTGTTGGCTTTAATCTTTTTTTTTTTGTTTTTTTGTTTTTGAATCGAGATTTTGGTGTTATATCACGCTTGCGATGATTTTTCTTTTGTTGTTGAATTTGTGGTTGAATGGGTTTCTTTTGGCCTTCTGTTCGTGTTTTGGTGAATCTAGGCTTTGCAAGTAACCGTTGAGGATTGAGAAATGGAGAATGGGACTGAGGTTGTCGCGGAGTCTTGCATTCCGGAGGAAAAGATATCGGAAGTTGGGGTTTCTGAGGAGAGGGTGGAGGAGAAGGCCGTGCTGGGGTCTGATGGACTGGGAGTAGAGAATGGGACTGAGGTTGTCGCGGAGTCACACATTCCCGAGGAAAAGATTGCGGAAGTTGGGTTTTCAGAGGAGAGGGTAGAGGAAAAGGCAGTTCTGGGGTCTGATGGATTGAATGAACCGGAAGTGGAAGAGGTTTTTGAGGAGGCAATAGATACGCAGGAGCATTTGGATGAACAGGGGAAGAAAACAGATTCTAGGGATCGAAATGAAGAAGAGGATGCGAATACGATTGGTGCTGATGGTTCGTCAGTTGTTGATGAGGTTCCCATTGCTGGTGATGAGGTTGAGAATTTTGAAGAGGCAATTGGGGTTCCTGAAGAGATTGGAAAAAGTGAGGTTGGGGTCAGGGATGAGGAGAAGGAGGTTATTGGTGCTGAACAGAAGGCGGGAGATTTTGTCATGGGGAGCAATGTTGAGGAGGCTGCTGTCATAGGTGGGATTAACGAGGCAGGGGCTGAAATGGAAGATGCAACTAATGATGTCAATGGGCTGGGAGATGATGGGTTGGTGGCTGGCTCAGAAGATGGGATAAAGGTTATTTCTGAGGTTGTAGTTGGTTCTGAGGTACCATCTACCGGTGTTGTAGACGAGGTTGAGGAGAACTCTCGCACAGTGACTGAGCATGAGATAACTGAAGTTGATGGTGCTGGTAATGTGAATCTGGAGAAGGTGCTTGCTGGTGAAAATTTGGGCAGTGGAGCAGCCTCTCTTGATTCTCATCAGGAAACTGAGTCCAGCAAGGAGATTTCGACTGAAGCTGATAATGGCCTGGAGTTGGATGAAAATATTTTAATCGCCGAAGGCCAGAATAGCAGTATTCCAAATGAACCAGCTGGCCCAAGTTTGGAGGTTCATAATGATAAGACTGTGAAGCCGGATGAAAAAGCTGTGGTAACTAAACATCCAGAACCTGATAGTAAAGGACTGAAATATGGCACGACTAGTGCTGATTCTATACATAGTGGTGATAAAGCAGACCCGCAAAATTCTTACATAGATAAAGAACAAAAAAGTTACAGGAATGGGGAAGCTGAAGATGTTTCTTCCGCACGGCCTTCTGAACACAGTGGAGAAACTTCTGAGCTGAAAAGCAGTTTAGCAGACACACAATTGTCTACTCAGGATAAGGCAGTGACTTCAGAAGTTGTAAGCACACACGTCTCTGAAAAGTCTACAATAAAGAAGACAGAGGTCATACAGGCCTGTGCCACTGACTTGAGAACTGAGAGTTTGAATGCTAGACAACCTGAACAAGTTAGGGATGTTCATGTCATTTGCGACAACGGCACAACTAAGGAGCCAGAAAAGAAAGAAGAGAAAAATCAGGAAGAGAAGTGCAGTACTCAAATGAATAGGGCAGAAGATAAACCGACACAACGTCAAGCTTCATTACCTGCAAAGCCTACCAATCCTGCTCCTTCTCCCGCACAACCAGCCGGATTAGGGCGTGCTGCCCCTCTATTGGAACCTGCACCTCGTGTTGTGCAGCAGCCTCGGGTAAATGGTACAGTGTCTCATACACAGAACCAACAAAGTGACGAGCCTGTTAATGGAGATTCAGAGGAGAACGATGAAACTCGTGAAAAACTCCAGATGATAAGGGTAAAATTTTTGCGTCTTGCGCATAGGCTTGGACAGACTCCTCATAATGTTGTTGTAGCTCAAGTTTTGTACAGACTGGGTTTAGCAGAACAACTGCGTGGGAGAAATGGAGGCCGTGTTGGGGCCTTTAGCTTTGACCGTGCAAGTGCCATGGCCGAGCAACTTGAGGCGTCAGGGCAGGAACCCCTTGATTTCTCTTGTACTATTATGGTCCTTGGAAAGACGGGTGTTGGTAAAAGTGCAACCATCAATTCAATATTTGATGAAGTGAAGTTTGGTACCGATGCTTTTCAAATGGGTACAAAGAAGGTTCAGGATGTTGTGGGAACTGTGCAAGGGATCAAAGTACGGGTCATTGACACACCAGGCCTTCTACCTTCATGGTCTGACCAACGTCAAAATGAGAAGATTCTTCAATCTGTTAAGCGCTTTATCAAGAAAACACCTCCAGATATCGTTCTGTATCTTGATAGGTTGGACATGCAAAGCAGGGATTTTAGTGATATGCCGCTGTTGCGAACTATAACAGAGATATTTGGCCCTTCAATATGGTGCAATGCAATTGTGGTATTGACCCATGCCGCTTCTGCTCCACCTGAGGGTCCTAGTGGTGTTGCTTCTAGTTATGACATGTTCGTCACTCAGCGATCTCATGTCGTCCAGCAAGCCATCCGTCAGGCAGCTGCGGATATGAGGCTGATGAACCCTGTTTCGTTAGTGGAGAACCACTCTGCATGCAGGATAAATAGGGCTGGACAAAGAGTGTTGCCAAATGGTCAGGTTTGGAAGCCCCATTTATTACTGCTCTCTTTTGCTTCAAAAATTTTGGCCGAAGCAAATGCACTTCTAAAGCTGCAAGATAGTCCACCAGGAAAGAATTTTGCAACTCGGTCTAGGGCACCTCCTTTGCCTTTCCTTCTTTCTTCTCTGCTACAATCAAGGCCACAGTTGAGGCTGCCTGAAGAGCAGTATGGTGATGATGACGATATAGATGATGATCTGGATGATTCGTCTGATTCTGAAAATGAATCAGAATATGATGAGTTGCCACCATTTAAACGTTTGACAAAGGCCCAGGTGGCTAAGCTTTCTAAAGCTCAAAAGAAGGCGTATTTTGATGAGTTGGAGTATAGGGAAAAGCTTTTGATGAAGAAACAGTTGAAAGAGGAGAAAAAGCGGCGGAAGATGATGAAACAAATTGCAGCTTCAGCTAAGGATCTGCCTAGTGAGTACGGTGAAAATGCAGAAGAAGAAAGTACTGGTGCAGCATCTGTCCCTGTTGCCATGCCAGATTTGGTATTACCTGCTTCGTTTGATTCTGACAATCCCACCCACCGGTATCGCTATCTTGACTCTTCCAACCAGTGGCTTGTGAGGCCTGTTCTAGAAACTCATGGTTGGGATCATGATGTTGGTTATGAAGGAATAAACGTGGAGAGAATGCTTGTGGTTAAAGACAAAATACCTTTATCTTTTACTGGCCAGGTTTCAAAGGATAAGAAGGATGCCCATCTCCAAATGGAAGTCGCTAGCTCAATAAAACATGGTGAGGGCAAAGCAACTTCATTAGGTTTTGATATTCAGACTGTTGGGAAAGACTTTTCTTATACTCTACGGAGTGAGACGAGGTTCAGTAACTTTAGGAAGAACAAGGCAACTGCTGGTGTTAGTGTTACTGTCCTGGGAGATTCATTATCAGCTGGAGTTAAAGTGGAAGACAAGTTGATTGCAAATAAACGGTTCCAAGTTGTTATGACTGGTGGCGCAATGACCGGCCGTGGTGATGTTGCTTATGGTGGCAGCCTTGAGGCACAGTTAAGAGATAAAGATTATCCGCTGGGTCGCTCGCTATCGACTCTTGGGCTTTCTGTCATGGATTGGCATGGTGATCTTGCCATAGGATGCAATATACAGTCTCACATTCCAGTTGGACGCCATACAAACTTGGTTGCTCGTGCCAATTTGAACAACAGAGGAGCTGGACAACTCAGCATTCGCTTGAACAGTTCAGAACAGCTTCAAATAGCATTGGCTGCTCTCATTCCTATACTCAGAAGGTTATTTGCTTACCCTCAGCAATTGCAGTATGGGCAATGATGCAGATTGAGGGCAGCGTTGCAGTTATAGGTCCGTTGTCATCTCTTGTCAACCGCGAGGTCCGTTGTCATCTCTTGTCAACCGCGAAGCGTTGTCCATTTATTTCTTATAGTGATTTTAGCTTTTTTTAATTAGATAGTCGCGTTGTGGTGATTTTTGTTTCTTTAAGCTACTGGACCAAGTTTTGCTTTTCTTTTGTTCAATCAGGCCTTTATCGAAATTGTCTGTGAAAATTATTTTATGCTGCAGAAAATTATTACTTGCTTGGCCAAGAACGACTCTCACTTTGTCCTTTTACCTTGATATATATATATATATATATATATATATATGTATGTATATATGTATGTATGTATACTCACTCAGAAATAACATCTTTTCCTCCATAAAATCAACAATGCAGAAGTCTCTCTCATTCTTTGTTTGGTACCATTTCACTAATGAAATAGCAGAGAGCGCATAACAATTCCCTTGCTTCCGGTGGGACTTTTGACCCTAGGTGAGCAATGTTCACTTTAGAGACTTGATCAGAAAAAGGGCACGGAGTTGGTGTTTACTGTTCATCATTTCCAGGCTTTCCTGATAGCTCATGTCATGCGTTTTGGTTCTCAGGCAATTGTCCAATTCGTAAACAGAATCTTGTGACTGCTCATTGATAGGCTATTCTTTTTTAAATTGATTGGAAAGAGCCATTATTAGCATATGCTATAGCTGCTAGGTGCCAAGAATGGACCATCTTTGTGTCGTATTCTCCTAATTGTTTTCATTGTCTTGTATGAATTATTAGTTGAAGCCATAGGTGTATTTATGTCTATTTATGAGAATGAGATTAGCGTCCACCGTCCACTAAGTATCAAGGTAAGTTTATTCCATACCTTCTCTCCTCGCTGCCTGCATCCCACTGGTCCAACAAAGGTAGGGGAAATGAAAGAAAATTGTTGTAATTTATTTATAGGGAGAAAATGATGGGTTTTGTTTCTTCTTTGGCCTTTTCCATTTAAAATAAAATATTTAGGTAAGCTACGCGGTGAAAAAGCTGGTGGGCAAGCTTCCAAAGCAATTAACAAATTGGCGTTGGCTTCATGAATGCAGATATTAACAACAACAAACCGACGACAATACAACTGCAAAACGACAAGAAACTGTGATATCGATGGCGGCACTGAAAACAACAATACGATAAGAAGCCGATTGAAGAATTGAAAAACGACAAAGATAGAGTGAAAATGACGGTAGAAGTGGAACGGATAAAAAGAAGGAAAAAATAACCACAAAAATAAAAAAATAAAACGACATCAAAACACAAAAACGTGAACTCCAAAAGCGACATCTAGGGATGAGCTTTTAACCTACTAGGAGCTATTAAATTGGGGATCGGTTGGGTATGGGTGCTCATTTTATTTTTTATTTTTTAAAAAATACGTTGTACATGCGTGTGTCTATATAATGCAATATACAATGTTAGAAATATGAAATCATAAATCGTTTGATATTGTTTTCAAAATAGGTGAACAAGTTTTTGTTTTGAAAAATAAGAATTTTTTAAGAATTGTGTTGAAAGTGTTTTTAAAATTTTTTGCTTCGAAAAGCGTGTAAAAGCATTTCAAAAAATTCTGAGAATAAAAGCAAACGAGGTGAAAAGTTTGAACATGGTTTCGTATGGTTTTGAGACTTGCTTAGTTATCTTTAGATCTTAAGGGCTTATTTGGTACACCGTATTATATTATATTGTATTGCATTGCATTACATTTTCTGTATATAATACAATATAATACAATGCAATGCAATATAATACAATACAATGTGCCAAACATGCTCCAAGTTTCGATTTTCAGACTTGAGTTTGTTTTCGTGAAATATTAATGTTACACAGTTGAATTTTATATCTAATTTGATGGAATTCACTTTAAGTACTGATAATGTTCCAAAATTTTTTTACTGATAATGTTCCAAAATTTTTTTTAAGTTCTTAACTAATAAACGGGTAGTATATAGGGGGCTCTTCTCAATGGAGATTCCCCAAACTTGATCTTGCCACGAGTAATGCAGGCATGGGGAGCAAAAGTGAGGAAGGGGGCGGGGGTGGGGAAGCATACCTGTCCCGATATTGTACCATCCTTGATGACAAAAAAATACTAAAACAACAGAAGAGGAGAAACGATAACATAATAACCAATGGTAAAAACGCGATAACAAAATTGTGAAACGACTGTAAAGTGTAGAACCATAACTAAAGGAGAAAGAGAGGCAACTGGTACCGATATTAAAAGGCAAACAAAAAGAATAAATGTGCAAAACGACAACAGAAGAAAGCCACAACAAAACTTAGAAAACGACCACAAGATGAAAACAATGCTAAAAGAGAATATTTGTAAGTTTACACAAAACTTAAGAATAATAAGAAGAAGAAGATCAAAACCTCCGCACCTTCAAAAACACAAAAGAGAAACAAATTGGAAGAAGAAGAAAGGAGACGAAGTTAGTTGAAAATCAAGTCCTTTTCACCTTCAGAAGCACAAAAGAGAAAAAAAAAATTAGCACAGACCATGATAAAAAAATTATGGATCTTATATGCATCCTAGAAGCAAGAAGCTTAGGCTAGGGAGAACGTACACAAGTCTTGTGGTAAAGTTGATGCAATTCTTTTGATGGCAATTTGCAGATACTGTAAAGTTTGTATCTAGAAGAATTCGGAAATTATTTTCTAATGGCTGATCCTACCTTGTCGGCAAAAATCTTTATATGAAGATGGTAGAGCTACTACAGTTGAGGAAAAATGGATTACTTTGCAAGGAAAAAGAGCTACTTTTGCGTCTCATGAGCAATGGAAGAGATGGGTGTAAATGAATTGGTTTAGTGATATGATATGTCTGAGACATCGCCGCAATCTCAATGTTGCACCTTTGTTTTCTTGCTGGTAAAGTAGCCTGAGCTAGTGTACAACTAACAAATATAGGACAGTCTCAAAATTTCAAGTTTTAAGCATGTTTCTTGTTTAAATGACCCTTCTGTAAGTAAGATTTATCACTCTTTTAAAAAGGGAGACAAAGCATGGAGAGTGAAGATGATTTTCACCGGGACAGTACATATTGTCCAAACCAAAAATGTTCAGTATGCTTTATTTTGTCTTATTTTCTTTACCATGGAAATCGAGAAGAGCACCGTAGAAACATAAAAGTTCACCATGTTGGGAATCAAACAGCCATTTGAAACAACAAGAACTTTGATGTTTACGCAACATAATCTATACGCTAAAAGAATGGTAACAATAACCAAACAAAAGGAGAAAAAAGGAAAAATAATTCGAAGATCCAATCAAATAAACAAACAGAAAGAACAATAGAACATGATTGTGTGACATAAAACAAACAAATCTTATATCTCAACAGAGCTGGAATCACAAGAGAAGTACGAAGAGGCTAGAGAGAGAACTAAAATTAATCATGCAGCACTTGTAAGAGCACACAACAGAGTTGGGAATTTGTCAAATACCTCGAAAGGCATTCTTCTCTCAACCATGGAGTACTTTGAACTTTGAAACCAGGTGGCATTACTTCTCCTAGCTTATTTTGTCTATCGTCTTATTTCGTAAAGAAGACAAAAAAAAAAAAGTCAGGCAAGTTATCTCTTTAAGTAATCCTAATTTATGCAAGCTCTCAAATGCCGTCTTACAATATCTATTGTTATCTTAAGCTTCATGAAAGTGGACTGCTGTATTTCAAGACCAAACAAATACAGATTGCAAGAGAAGCCATTGAGCTTGCAAAAACCTTCTAAAACACAATTGGCCCAAGTATTAAATCGAGGTTTTTCGTCTTCAATAATGGAATGGGAAGATAGACACGTCCGGGATTTCAGTTACAGCAAGCAGAAACAATAGCATATGATATTCGTTACTATGACATGTTACGGCATTGTCATAAGAACAGAATATCATATGCTATGGTTTCTGCGAAGTGAAGATGCACCCAGGAGAAGCAGCCACGCTTTCGTAGATAAGTTCATTCTGGCTTGCAAGCTAAAGCTAACCACCTCTGATTAAACCATTCTCGAGGGAAGACGTGGGACAAGCATTCCTCCACGAACGCTACAAAGCAGAGAAAATTCACAAATACAGTTAGGAAAAACTTGTTATGAGTTGACATGCTGTTTGTGATAGCTGAAAAAAAAGATAATGATAATGAAACAAACATATTAATAGCATCATACGAAGATTAGGATAAACTTAGTCCATAAAAATTACTCTCTATTTGCCCATTTATCATATCATAATTGACCCTCCCCCATATCCACACAAGATCAAATCACTAATCACGTTTCTTTATTCATCTGTAACAATTTTTAATTTAGGAAATAAATTGATTTTAGGAGATTTGTTAATCTTGGCAACTTATCCGATTATTTGATTAAAACTTGTATTTGTATGGAGCACAACTCATAGTGCTTTTTAGCAGGGAATTCCCTCTGTTCATTCATAATCTGTGAATATAAACATAATACCGAACCAAGTTAAATCTTTGTGATCTTGTCTTTCTTTTCAATCTTTTATTTTCCGATATGTTTCTATTCAAGGTTTCTAAGCAGCAACCCATAATATTGAAAGTTATATATAATTTATCACTTTAGATACCAAATCAAGGGAATCTAAACCATTTAGGAACTGTATCGTGGACATTTAGGTTTGAGAAAAAGATGATGCTAATTAGGGTTTTGCCAAGAAACCAACACAAACAGAACGCATAATAAAGAAGCTGAAACTGAAAGCACAAAGGAGAAAAAAGCTAAAACTCAAATGCAATCAACCAAACAAAGCGAAACAGAACATGCATGGATTTCACAGACAAACAAAACCTTATATCTGAAACAAAAAGAAACCTTAAGAAACGCGTAAACAAAAGGAAAAGACTGACCATACCAGACTGACAAGAAGACGTAAAAATATGTCCTGTAAGTTTAGCCCTGTACCCCCGGCCTCAACATCATGCCATATTTATAGGTAAGTGGATAATGTACTTTTAGGATAGGATAGGATTGGATTTTATATTTTAATTAAATATAACGAGGATATAATGGATATTTGATTTTGAGTAGTTTTATTTAATTGCAAAAATATACTTCTATGAAAAAAGAAAAGCAATAATATACTACACTGTTTTCTCTTCTTCAAGTATATATTGTTCAAATTTATTTGCGGTTTACAAAAAAGGACATTCGTGAGCAACAAATAAAAACAATTCATAATTCTCATGGGAAAATAATTAACACCAATTCATCAATCCTATTTCATATCAAGTACTGTATTCGTGGCTTATTTATTTTTACATAATGGCTTGTTTGTAGGTAAAAAAAAAAAAAAAAAGATATCATAAACAAAGAAAATGGTACTGCGTTTTCCCCGTTATTTCTTGCTATATTTGGAAACAAACAGATATAATTAAACAGTTCTTTTTGGACCAACCAAAACTACATATTTGAAACAACAAGAACTTGATTTGAAAACGCCTAAAGAATACCAAAAATAACTGGAAAAAAAAAATCTGAAAGTGAAACTCAAATCCAATCAATCAAAGAGACAAAGTGCAATAAGAACATACCAGATGAATTAAATCGCATAGAACTTATAATGGAAATTTTTCAGATAGAACCTAAGAAGAACATATGAAGGCACAAACTTAATGACTTACTTATCGGATGAGCTATCCTAGCTTAAATAAAAATCCTAGTGTGTCTCAATATATGAAGACCTAATTTTGATAAAACTTTACAAACTTAAATTGAAATATTATAGGTTCATCGTAAATACACCCCTATTTTAGATTTTTTTTTCTTCATTGTATCTTTGACCATAAGTTTAGGAGTTATAGACTTATCCATTTTTTTAAATAAAAAAAGAAAAGAAAAGAAAGCCCAAGAGTTAGTTTCATTTTTTAAAAAATTAAGATTATTAACACTAATGACCTCTAAATTTTAGAGACTCTCATCCTTTTCTCTCTTGAACTTTAAAAATCATTACTTTACCTTCTAAATTTTTGAAACTCCTCATTTTGCCCCTTGAACTTTGAAAAATATCACTTTGCTCTTGAACTTTTAGAACTCCTTACTTGGCCCCAGAAGTTACGTTTTATGTTCAAATAGACTGAATTAAGCCCACATAATTTTCTCATGGATCACTTGTAAGAACAAAAATGAAATTATATCATTGCCAAATTTAGCTTCACATTTATACTCTCATTTATTTTTATTTTTATCTAAGATTTGTTTGCATATTTCTTTTCATCTTTAATACACAACTCATTTAATAAATCTATATTGTTTGCCGATATTTGAATTTAGATAATAAATATGGAGTTACGTATTAAAGATGAAAATATATCGACGAATAATATCGACGTATTAAAGGTGATTTACCATTAAAGATTAGAAGAAATAACATACAAACCATATGACCCATGTGCAAATCATGTAAGGCTTAATTCCATCTATTTGAATAGAAAATCTGAAGTACAGAGGCCAAAGCGAAGAGTTTTGAAAGTTTAGGAGATAAAGTGGTGATTTTTAATATTTAAAGGATAAAGTGAGAAGTTTTGAAAGTTTAAGGATAAAATGGTGATTTTTAAAGGTAAGAAGGCAAAATAGGAGAGATCCAAAAATTTAAGAGTTATTGGTGTTAATAACCAAAAAAATTACAAGATTCATCGTATCATCAATCCGTGGGTATTCAGCAAAAAAAAAAAAAAAAAAATCATGGTTATTTTTCTTATAGTATCAATTCCCGGCCTTAATCCGAGGCATGGAACACAAAATTCTCTCGCTTTGTTTTCCCTTTTTTTAATATATTGTTATTAGTTCCAGGGGTATTTTGTTATCATTTCTTCGTCGCTTGCCCTTTTTAGTTGTCGTTTTACAATTTTGTTTCCAATGGCTCTTTTGTTATCGTTCTCTCTCTCCCTTTTTTTCTTTTTTTTTTTGTCGTTCAAGTATACTTTTTCCTGTTTTGACATCGTCCAAGCCTATTACTACTAGACTTGCGGTCTAAATAACAAAACAGATTTTTTTTTCCCCTAAATATGATAAACTTTGCGATAAATCTAATCAAGACACCTGAATTAAAAAAGGCTTTGGTCTGTTCCACTTAATGTTCTCTTTTGGTTGCATTTAATTCATGCACTGTTCCTTAATGTAGTTTAAACAAAATTGGAATCATCACCATATCACAAAACTAAGAAATCTATCTAGTCTGTAGTTTCAAACTCTGCTGACAATTTTTCCAAATGTGGTTGATTCACTTGAGAATCTACAACTAAACTTGAAAAAAAGTTGAAGACGGAGAGAGTAGAAGTTAAGTCACTTAAGAAACTTCATCACTAGGAACTCACTTGTCTGCAAACTTGATGCAAATCTTCTACCGGAAATTCATAGAGACCGTGAAGTGTATCTGGAAGAACATCAATTGAAACTCGTATAATCTACGCACTTATAAGAATGGTAACAATAACGAAAGGCAAAAACAAGAGAAAGGAAATATAATTTGTAGATCCAATAGAGCATGAGTATGTGACATAAAACAAACAAACCTTCTATCACAAACAGAGCTGAAATCACAAGAGAAGTATGAAGAGACTAGAGAGAGAACCAAAATTAATTATGTAGCACTTGTAAGAGAACACAACAGAGTTGGGAATTTGTCAAAAACCTCGAAAGGCATTCTTGTCTCAACCATGGAGTACTTTGAACTTTGAAGGTAGGCGGCATTGCTTCTCCTAGCTTATTTTGTCTATCTTCTTATTTCATAAAGAAGACGAGAAAAAAAAAACTGAAAGTCAGGCAAGTTGTCTTTTTGAGTAAACATAATTTATAAAAGCCCAATGCCAAGTCTTACTATATCGAGGGTTATCATAAGCTTCACGAAAGAGCACTGCTGTATTTCAAGGCAGAGCAAAAATACAGATTGCAAGAGACGCCATTGAGCTTGCAAAAACCGGATTTCTAAAGCACAATCGGCCCAAGTATTAAATCGAGGTTTTCGTCTTCAATAATAAAATGGGAAGACAGACACATCCGGGATTTCAGTTACAGCACGCAGCAACAGCAACTTCCAATATCATTACTCTGACATGTCACGGCATTGTCATAAGAACAGAATATTGGAAGTTGCGGTTGCTGCGAAGTGAAGATAAACCCAGGAGAAGCAGCCACGCTTGCCTAGATAAGTTCATTCTGGACAGAAGCGCGCTTGCAGGCTCCAGCTAAGCACCTCCGTTTACACCACTCTCGAGGGAAGACGTGGGACAAGCGTCTGCAAAGCAGAGAAAAACCACAAATACAATTAGAAAAAGTTAGTTTGGAGATGACATGCTGTTTGTGAATGCAGAACAAAAATATTATAATAAAGTAAAAAAAAAAAAACAAATTAATAGAAGATTATAATAAACTGTCTTTTAAAGATTACTCTCTATTTGCTTATTTATAATCATACATATAAGATCAAACCAATAACCATGTTTCTAAAGCAGTAACCAATAACAATGTAAATTATATTATATATTATATATTATAAATCAAATCAAGGCAATCTAGACCATTTAGGAACTGCATCACGTGGATTTTAACGAAATAGGTTTGAGGAAAACATAATGTCCATTTGAATTTTACCAAGAAACCAACATAAACAGAATACATAAAAATAAAAACTCCCAAGTTTAGCCATGTACCCCCGGCCTCAAAATAATGTCATATTTATAGGTAACTGGTCAATCATAATCCAACTAAGAAACCAATAAACATTCCTATCGCAAAACACCAATTGAAATAATAACAATTTAAAAAATAGGATTGGATCGAATTTTAAAGGGTATTTGGATAGCCAGTTCGAATTGAAATCATTGTAGCAATTCAAATTCCAAAAAAAAAAAAATTACGGTAACAAAACCAGTTTGAACTAGTTAACCAAACAAGCTCTTAGTAGATAATGTACTTTTAGAGTAGGATAGGATGGGATAGTGTTAGATTTTATATTTTAAATAAATATAACGAGGATAATGGACAACTTGACTTTAAGTAGTTTTATTTTATCACAAGAATATACTTCAAGTAAAAGAAAAGCAATAAGATACTGCCTTACGTAGCACCTCTTCCAAACGGAGTTTACTCTTCTTAAAATATTTATTGTTCAAATTTATTGAAAGAAGGACACACAACGACAAATGAAAACAATTCATAGTTCTCATCATGGGAAAATAATTAACACCAATTCATCAATCCTATTTCATATAGAGTACTGTATTTATGGCTTATTTTAGGTAAAACAGAGTGATAAACGGAGAAAATTGGACTTTAGAGAAAATAAGCATCAGTTCTTTTTGACCAACTAAAACTAAATATTTAAAACAACAAGAACTTGATTTGAAAACATCAAAGAATACCAACAATAATAACAGAAAATAATAAAAAAAAAGAAACAGAAAGTGAAACTTAAATCCAATCAATCAAAGAAGCAAAGAGCAATAAGAACATACCTGATGAATTAAATCGTATAGAACTTGTAATGGAAATTTTTTGAGATAGAGCTTAAGAAGCAACATATCAAAGTACAAACTCGATACTTATTTATAGGCTGAGCTACCCTAGTCAAAGTAGAAAGTCCTAGTCTGAGTCAACGATTAAAAAAACAGAATTACTAATTTTGATAAAACTTCTCAAATTCAAACTGAAATATTATGAGCTTATCGTAAATATACCCCTATTTAGATTTACTTTATCTTCTTTGTTGCTTAGACCACAAGTTTAGGAGTGGAAGACTTGTCCATTTTTTTCGAAAAAGAAAGCCTAAGTTTCATTTATTAAAAAAAATTACAAGATTCATCTTATCATCAATCCGTGGGTATTTGTCTTCAGCAAAAAGAAAAAAAATCATGGATAATTCTCTTATATTATCAATTGCCACCCGCAATCCGTGGCATGAAACAGAAAATGCTCTTTTTTTTTTCTTTTAATAATGGTTATAAGTTCGCTGGGTATTTTTAATTCATGCTCTTTTCTTTAATGTAGTTTAAAGTAACAAAATTGGAATCATCCCCATATCATAAAACGAAGAAATCTATCCAGTCAATAGTTTCAAACTCTGCTGACAATTTTTTCAAAAGTGGTTAATTCACTTGAGCATCTACTTCTAAACTAGTATTTTCTTCGGGAACTTGTTTTGATTTCTCCTCAAGCAGCATTTTAATACTCGGATACATACAAGTTGATTCTTCAGCTATTTTGAAGTTAAATTTGCATGTCAATTTTGCTACTTGTTTGCAAAATTAATGCAGACTGCTTGTCGGCAATTCACAAATTTTGTAACCTGTCTTTTGTTTGGTTAGATGGCCATTTTCTAATGAGTGATCCTATTTTGTCCAGAAAAAACATCTTTATATGAGGATAAATATTTACAATTAATGGCTATAGGAAAATTTTGCAAGAAATACTCTAGCTACTGATGAGTAGTGGAAGGTTAATAGGTGATGTGATGTCTTAACGATAACTAAATAATTAACAAAAAGAGAACAATCTCAAATTTCAGGTTGTAAGCAATTAGTCTGTTCCTGGTTTGAATGTAAAATTAGCCAATAAGTCAACCGATCAAAACATGCCATTTCATATGCCTTATGACTAGAATTCTTCTCTTCATTTCAAGGACGTTAATGATCACAAACAACGTAACTTGAAAGCAAAATATCTCAAGGGAAAAGCATAACTTATTGCTTCCCACAAAAAATTGGTGGCTCAAGAAAGCATGATTTATTCTTGAAACTCAATGGCTTGTCTTGCGATCTGGGTTCGGCTCGTCTTGATAAACGTTGCAGTGAGAGGCAAAAACAGAACTGCAACAGTTATATAAAATTTAAAAGAAAGTGAATTTATAAAATGACTTATATCATAAACATGTATAAATGGAACAAATGACTACAAGGTTGCCCTCAAAGCATTAACAACATGTGGATAACCTGAGCACCAAAAGAGTAACAGAAAAGGGAAAAAGAAAGGTTTGGAGATACAAGCACAGAGAGAGAGAGGGAGAACAGTAGAACATATACACACTACATAAACAGATAAACCTTCTATCACAAGCAAAACAAAAATCTCAAGAAAAACCTGAGCAACGAAGACTAAATTCAATCATGCCACACTTCTAAGGGCGCACAGCAGAGTTGGGATTGCTTATGCGTCAAAAACCTCTCAACGGCATTAAGCAAGGTGGCATTACTTCTCCTAGCTTATTTTGTCTATCATCTTACCTCATAAAGAAGACAAAAAAAAAAAAAAAAAAAAGAAGAAGTTTAAGTAGTCAGGCAAGTTGTCTTTCCAAGAAAACCTAGTTTATATATGCAATCACAATGCCAAGTCTTACAATATCAAGAGTATTATTAATAAACATGAAAGACAACACTGATGTATTTCAAGATAGAACAAGATACAGTTTGCAAGAGGTGCCATTGAGCTTGCAAAAAACTGGAAGACAACTGGATTGAATATTAAATTGAGGATTTCATCTTCAATCATGAAATAGAAAGACACATTCGGGATTTCAATTGCAGCATACAGCAATCGCAGCCTGCTATACTAGTTACTATGACATGTCATGGCATTGTCATAAGAACAGAGTATCGCAAGTTGTGCTTACCTGAGGGAATATGCAGGACAAGGCTCCTCCGCAAACGCTGCAAGCAGAGAAAAATCGCAAATACAAATCGGAAAAGCCTTTGAGGAGTTGACATGCTGCTGGTGAAAGCTAACAAATTGGTTTTGATAAAGTAAAACAAATTAATTCAAAGCTATAAAGATCATAATAAACTTTGTCCTATACTCTATTTGTTCACTTATCATAGCAGGAATAAACTTGAAATAAACTTTGTAATAAATTAATTCAACCCTATAAAGATTATTATAAACTTTGTCCTATACTCTATTCGTTCACTTATCATAGCAAGAATGACTCTCCCATATCCATAGATCATCAAACTTGTAATTAAGTTTATATCTATTTTTTTAATCACTTGAGGTATCAAATCAGGGCGTTCATGGATACCCCATCTAAGTTCAAGCACTTTACTTTAATTTATGGCTTTAAGAGGTGCTTTACTTTTGCTTAAGCATGATAAAGTGTGGAAGGATTTTGTGGAATTAGTGAAAAGCCTTCACGCCTTAAGTTTTCAGATGTGAAGTTACTTCACAATGTGAAAGCTTAAGGAATGAACGCTTCTCGCTACTTATTCAACAAAAAAATTTCCCCTCATCATCTTGCTTAAGCAAAAGGAAAGCACATATTAAATTCCATAAAGAAGTTGCTTAAACTTAATTAATGTTCTCATTATGGCTTATGCAAGCTCAATATCAGTCAGAACTTAACAATCAAACAAACCAAGAAAGAACAAAGAAAGCATGATAAACAAACATAAACCCTTAAAAAAACGACAATTATATTTGAAACAAGAAGAAGTCAATATGAAAAGACCAAAATAAATAGACACAACAACAAGAGCTAAAATTGAAAGTGTGGCATAACATGCAATATTCTCCTCATTTAAGAAGTCAATATTGTTTACCGATATTTGAATTTGAATAAAAATAAGATGGGCTATGCATAAAAGACGATGACATATAGGCGAACAATATTGAGTTATTAAATGAGAGTTACACAATAAAGATAAGAAGAAATACGCATACAAATCCTTCCAAGACAAGAGTTCATTTAAAAAAATCCCTAAGTGAGAGTGTAAACTTTAAACAAAACCTAGACTTTGATAAAATCTCATTTTTTGCCCTTGCAGGTTACACTTGTGCGAATCACATAAAGTTTAATTTCGTCTATTTGAATGGAAAATCAGAGGCTCAAGGGTCAAAGTGAGGAGCTTCGAAAGTTCAGGGGAATCATCACCATATCATAAAAACTAAGAAATCTATTTAGTCAATAGTTTCAAATTTGCTGGCAATTTTTCCAAATGTGGTTGATTCACTTGATAATCGACTGCTAAACTATAAACAAAGTAGAAGAAGAAGAAGAGAGAAAGTTAAGTGAAAACCAAACACTTTTTGACTTCAAAATTGCAAATGAGAAACAAATTGGCACAAACTGTAATAAAAATATTGGATCTAGTACGCATCCTAGAAGCAATAAGCTTAGGCAAGGGAGAAATGTCTTATGGTGTATAGAAAAAATCCTAGAAACTTGTATTCCATAAACAATACATGATATGAGTTCAGAGATATATTGTGCGAGGATACTTTGGTTGAAAGCAAATTCCTTATAGTTGATAATGTATTACAAGAAACACATTTTCAGTTTTAAAAACAAGCGAAGACTTCCGCATCACTGCTCTATTTTTTTTTTGGGTTCTTTGTTTAGAGGTTTTGGTGTGGTGCAGTTTATGTTCTCTTTTTCTCATTTAATTCATTCTCTCCTCCTTTGTGAAGTTTAAAGGGAACAAAATTGGCATCATCACCATTGCACAGCAATAAGAAAATCCATCAAGTTTAATAGGGTTCGAACTCTGCTGACAATGTTTCCAACTGTGGTTAATTGACTTGAAAAACTTCATCACTAGTAATTTTTTGAGGAACTTGTTTTGATTGTCCTGAAGCAGCCTATCTACCGACAGTTCTTAATTGATTCTTTAGCTCTTTTGAGACTAAATTTGCATGTCAATTGTGCTCACTTGTCTGCAAACTTGATGCAAATCTTTTACCGGAAATTCACAGATATTGTAAATTGTATCTGGAAGAACATAGATTGAAACTCATATAATCTACACACTAAAAGAATGGTAATGATAACGAAAGGCAAAAGGAAGGAAAAAAAAAAAAACAAGAATTTGAAGATCCAATTAAATAAACAAACTTAAAGAACAATAGAACATGATTGTGTGACATAAAACAAACAAACCTTCTATCACGAACAGAGCTGAAATTGCAAGAGAGAAGTGTGAAGAGACTAGAGAGAGCAATCATTTAGTCATCCAGCACTTGTAAGAGCACACAACAGAGTTGGGATTTGTCAAAAAACGTCTGAAAGACCTTCTATTCTCAACTATCAAATACTTTGAACTTTGAAGCTAGGTGGCACTACTTCTCCAAACTTATTTTCTCTCTTCTTATTTCATAAAGAAGACAAAAAAAGGTCAGACAAGGTATCTTTTTAAGTAATCCTAATTTGTGCAAGCTCGAATGCCAAGTCTTACAATATCTATTGTTATTGTAAGCTTCATGAAAGTGGACTGCTGTATTTCAAGACCGAACAAATGCAGATTGCAAGAGAAGCCATTGAGCTTGCAAAAACCTTTTAAAACACAATTGGCCCAAGTATTAAATCGAGGTTTTCATCTTCAATAATGTAATGGGAAGATAGACAAATCCGGGATTTCAGTTACAACACGCAGACAAATCCGGGATTTCAGTTACAACACGCAGAAACAACAGCATATGATATTCGTTACTATGACATGTCTCGGCATTGTCATAAGAACAGAATATTATATGCTGTGGTTTCTGCGAAGTGAAGATAAACCCAGGAAAAGCAGCCATGCTTTTGTAAATAAGTTCATTCTGGCTTGAGGTTAAAGCTAAGCACCTCTGATTAAATCACTCTCGAGGGAAGATGCAGGACAAATACAAAGCAGAGAAAATTCACAAATACAACTAGGAAAAACCTGTTAGGAGTTGACATGCTGTTTGTGATAGCTGAAAAAGAGATAATGATAATGAAACAAACAAATTAATACCATCGTACAAAGATTAGGATAAACTTAGCCTATAAAGATTACTCTCTGTTTGCCCATTCATAATATCATAATTGACTCTCCCCCATATCCACACAAGATCAAATAATCACGTTTCTTCACTCATTTGTAACAATTTTGAATTTAGAAAAGAAATTGATTATAGGAGATTTGTTAGTCTTACTAACTTATCTGAGTCTTGGATTAAAACTCGTATTTATATGGAGCGCAACTCATAGTGCTTTTTACTAGTAAATTCCTTCTCTTTATTCATAGTCTGTCGATATGAACTTGTTGCTGAACCACGTTAAATCTTTGTGACCTGTCTTTCTTTTCAATCTTTTATTTTCCTATATAATTTTCTATTTCAAGTTTCTAGGCAGCAGCCCGTAATAATGAAAGTTATACATAATTTATCAGTTTAGATACCAAATCAAGGTAATCTAAATCATTTAGGAACTGTATCACTTGGACATTTAAGTTTGGGAAAAAAGAATGCTAACTAGGGTTTTACCAAGAAGCCACCAAAAACGGAATGCATAATAAAGAAGCCGAAAGAGAAAAAAGCTAAAACTCAAAGGCAATCAATCAAACAAAGCGAAACAGAACATGGATGGATTTCATAGACAAACAAAACCTTATATCAAAAACATAAACAAAAAGAAAAGACTGAGAATTCCATACCAGACTGAAAAGAAGACGTAAAAATATGTCCCAAGTTTAGCCCTGTGCCCCGGCCTCAACATTATGCCATATTTATAGGTAAATAATCAATCATAATCCCACTAAGAAACCAATAAAGAGTAAAACAACAATTGAAATTGAAATTTAAAACTAGAATTCGATTGAATTTTAGAGGGTCTTTGGATAGCCAGTTTGATTTTGAATTGAAAATACTGTTATGATTTAAATTTTGAAGGAGACAACACTATAACAAAACCGGTTTGAATTGGATAAACAAATAAGCTCTTAGGGGATAATGTACTTTTAGGATGGAATAGGATTAGATTTTATATTATAATTAAATATAACGAGGATAATGGATATTTGATTTTAAGTAGTTGTCTTTAATTGCAAAAATATGCTTCCAAGAAAAAAAGAAAAGCAATAATATACTAGAGTTTTCTTTTCATCAAGTATTTATTGTTCAAATATATTTTCGGTTTATAAAAAAGGACATTCACAAGCAACAAATAAAAACAATTCATAATTCTCATGGGAAAATAATTAACACCCATTCATCAATCCTATTTCATATCAAGTACTGTATTCGTGGCTTATTTATTTATACATAATGGCTTGTTTGTAGGAAAAAAAAAAATGCATAAACAAAGAAAATGGGACTGCGTTTTTTCCCGTTATTTCTTGTAAACATTTCTTTTTGGACCAACCAAAACTAGATATTTGAAACAACAAGAACTTGATTTGAAAACGCCTAAAGAATACCAAAAATAACTGGAAAAAAAAATCTGAAAGTGAAACTCAAAACCAATCAATCAAAGAGACAAAGAGCAATAAGGACATAGCAGATGAATTAAATCGTATAGAACTTATAATGGAAATTTTTTCAGATAGAACCTAAGAAGAATATATGAAGGTACAGACTTAATGACCTATTTATAGGATGAGCTATCGTAGCTTAAATAAAAATCCTAGTTTGACTCAATATATGATGTCTTAATTTTGATAAAACTTTACAAACTCAAATTGAAATATTATAAGCTCATCGTAAATACACCCCTATTTTAGATTTTCTTTTTCTTCTTGGTTGCCTTGACCACAGTCTAGGAGTTATAGACATCCATTTTTTTAAATAAAAAAAAAAGAAACGAAAAGAAAGCCTAATAGTAAGTTTCATTTTTTTTAAAAAAATTAGGATTATTATCACCAATTGTCTCTAAATTTTAGAGTCTCTTATACTTTTCTCTTGAACTTTAATAATCACCACTTTACCCTCTGAATTTTTGAAACTCCTCATTTTATCTCTTCAACTTTGAAAAATATTACTTTCTCTCTTGAACTTTGAAAACTCCTTACTTTACCTCCAAAAGTTTCGATTTTATGCTCAAATATACTGAATTAAGCCCACATAATTTTCTCATGGGTCACGTATAAGGTCAAAAATGAAATTTTATCACTGTCAAAATTAGTTTCATGTTTACACTCTCGTTAAATTTTTTATTTTCATGTTTTATTATCTAAACTCTCATTTAGAAGGGATTTGTCTGCATATTTGTTCTCGTCTTTAATACGCAACTAATTTAATAAATCCATATTATTCGATGATATCTAAATTTAGATAATAAATATGATGAGTTGCTTATTAAAGATGAAGATATATCGATGAACAATATCGATATATTAAATGAGAATTACATATTCAAGATTAGAAGAAATGTGCATACAAATCATGTGACCCATATACGAATCACGAAAGGCTTAATTCTATTTATTTGAAAGGAAAATCTAAAGTTCAAAGGCCAAAGTGAAGAATTTTGAAAGTTTACAAACAAAGTGGTCATTTTTATTATTCAAGGGATAAAGTGACGAGTTTTAAAGTTCAAGAATAAAGTGTTGATTTTTAAGGTTCAGAAAACAAAGTAAGAGAGACCCGAAAATTTAAGAACCATTGATATTAATAACTAAAAAAGTTACAAAGTTACAAGATTCATCAGAGCATCAAGCGGTGGGTTTTTGTCTTTAGCAAAAGAAAAAAAAAAATCATGGTTATTTCTCTTATAGGATCAATTCCCACCCCCTAATCCGTGGCATGAAAAATAAAATTCTCTCGTTTTCTTTTCTTTTTTTTTAATAAATTGTTATAAGTTCCTGGGGTATTTTCTCATCATTTCTTCATCGGTTGCCCTTTTAGTTGTCGTTTTACAATTTTGTTTCCATTGGCACTTTTGTTATCGTTTTCTCATTTTTTTGGTCGTTCAAGTTTACTTTTTTCTGTTTTGACGTCATCCAAGCCTAACAAAACAGATTTTTTTTTTCTAAATATAATAATTTTGTGATAAATCTAAAAAAGACACCTGAATAAAAAAAGGCTTTGGTCTGTTCTACTTAGGGCCCCTTTGGCACATTTTTGCTTGTATTTTTAGTCACTAGAAAAAGAGAAGCAAAACTTGTAACTTTTTAGTAAAGATTTAGAACCACATTTTAAAGAGTTTTAATGGATCAAAATGGTCTCAATTTTTTTAAAAGTTACAAAAATGTTATATTTAAGCTTATAATGTATTATTGATACTATGATACAAATTTCAAGTCTATTTCAGAAGGGCTTTTTTGAAAAGCTATGTTTTGTTGCTTCGACAGAAAGCACTTTTGAAGAGCAAAAGCTCTTCTGATAGTTTATCCAAACACTTCCAGAAGTAGCTTTTGGGGCCAAAACCAGCTTTTAGGAAGCCCTCCCAAACAAGCCCTTAATGTTCTCTTTTGGTTATATTTAATTCTTGCCAGTCAGAAAACTGTTTGGAGTTTAATTCAAGAAATTTCAAATTCCAGCCTCCCGGACCAAGTTCTGGCTCTATCGACAAGTCTATAACGACTAGTTTTCTAACCATTAGAACTCTATTTGCAATGGTTATTTTGATCCAAAAATGTTATTTTAGGCCATAATTGAGTACTTCGAGGATTTATATACCCCTTCATTCATTATGCTCAAAACCAAGTATTAATTGCAAGATTTCTCACATTGTTTTGATAATAAGCATTCATTCTCTTTACACACTCTTGAGCTTACGAATTCTATATTTTTCTTGAGAGCTACTCACACCCTCCAATATAAGCCTTACATTGTATTCATCTATGAGCGAGCTAAAAATTATTAATCACATCCTTTTGAGTGATAGGTTATTAAGCCTTAGAAATTGGGGGAATTTTTGGTTTGTCAATCTCCATAAAATTGATGTTGTAAGACGTCGTGGTAAGCCTCGGGTAGACCAAGTCACAGGTGTTGTACAAGGGGTGATTGTGCCGCAAAAACTGTCGCTATAGTAGAAGAGGTCGAGTCAAGCCTTGTTCGACGACAGTAGACATAGGCATATTGCCGAACCACTAAAAATAGCATTTGCGTCCTCTTTCCCTTAATCCTTTTATTTTACAAGCACTTACATTTTCCATTCATTATTTGTTCAATTGATTGTTTAATTTACTGTGCGATTATATTAGAAAATTCTAATAATTGTGAAAAGTTTTAAAGCCAATTCACCCTCTCATAGGTAGTCATTCGTGAGCTAACAAAGTCGTTTCTAAAAAAAATTATTTTAACAAATATATCATATTTGTGAAAAAAAAGACCTTAACAAAAAAATTATATAGAAAATTAATATGAAATATACATGTAAAAATAACAGAAAGTGTCAGTTGAGGAGAAAATGGTTAAGTAAAATAAATTTGAAAAAGAAAATGCTTAGACACGGAAAAAATAGAGAAATGGTATTCACTTATAATGATGTATATTGAAAGAGTTGAGTAAGATAACACTTAAGTGAGGACTTGTTTAAGAAAAAATATTTTAATCGAGTAATTAAAAAATGAATGTATAAAAACCATTATTAAGATATGCAGAAGTAGAGGAAAAAAATTAAATAGAGAAATATTTGGAAAAAAAAGAGGTTAATTTAATAAGATTTAAAAGGGAAAAAGAAAAAAAAATCAAAATAACAATATTCACCCATCACGTATCACCTATCACATTCCGTAAAGCCTCAATTTACCACCAAAAGCATGTAGCAACCAAAATGAAAATGAAAAAACAAAAAAAGGAAGGAACTTCCAGCCAAAACGAGATCGTTTTGGTTGAAAAGCGAAAAACCACTTTTTCTTTTTATAATAGATATCGATGGATACAAAAATCAAGCTAATCTTGCTCCTGGAAATTTTTTTTTAAAAATGTAATCAATTATCTATGATCTGATTATCACCACTTCCATAGCATAAGAATACTGATTTTCACGTAATATAAAAGCCATCATTGATTTCCATTGTTCATATCACAAAACGAAGAGTCATTTAGTGATGTCGTTAGTAAGGATTTTGATCAATTAAGATCAAGCATGCTCAATTTAAAGGTGGTAGAGAGTCGCGGAGCAAGATTTTTTTTTCCCCCTTCATGGCGCGTATAAGCTAGTTAAGCAAGTGAAAAGTTTTAGAAACATTTAATATCTCAAATCTAAATACTATAAAATAGTTAAAATGATATGTGTATTCATTTTTGTTGATTTTTTTTTGCTATATGAATATAAACTTTTGTTAACAGTTTAGTTTTTTTTTTATTTAATATTCTATTTAGAGTTTAGTTTATTAAAAAAAATAATGTAGAACACTTATGAAAAATGATTTTGATAACAATAATAAATAACATTATTGTAATGGGGGCAATATAGAAACAAAAAAAAAAAAATTAAATCACATATAAAAAGATAATTTAATTGGAAGAAATTGGAACAAAAAGTTTGTTAATGAGAGGGGCATATATAAAAGTTTGTGAATGGGGGGCATATGTGAAAAGTTTTCAAAAACTATGCACCAAAATATAAATTTTCAAAAATATGCCCCCGGCTATTGCCTCCCTCCGCCCCTGGTGGTAGATGATCAAAAGCATAAAATATACAAGACTGAACTTGTAAGTGAAATACTAAAAGACAACCGTGCAGACCAAGCACTAACAATCACATGCAAGGCATATGAGAAGTCTTCTGAAATTTCTTTGGATGAACATAAGCCCCTTTGTTTCACTAGTTCGAATTGTATCAATTTAAACTTTTTTTATTTGAACGAAAAAGTTCAAACTATATAATTCAAACAGTAGTCCGAATTGATATTTGAACGTACAATTTGTTTTTTTTAATCCGAATAGAAAATCTAAATAGAATTGGTGTTTGGTAGAGTGCTAAAAACTATTGTTTGAATTGAGTTTACTGGATAAAAAAAAGTTTGAAATGTAAAAAATATATAAAATAAATTAAATAAATTAAAAACGTTAATAATAATAATAATAATAGGTGGACTTGTTAAATGCAAAAAGTTTGTAATGCCAAAAATGCAAAAATAATTAATATAAAGTAATTAAAAATAATTAAAAATGTTAAAAGAAGGGAAAATAAAAAAAAAGAATTGAATGAAAAAAGTTTGTAATTAATGTATGAGATTTTTTACCAAAAAAATGCAATTTGGAATAAACATATAACACTAATAAAGGCAAGTTAATAAGAGTGAAAAAGATACTTGTAATAATATGAATAATAATAGAAGAAGTAATAACATTAACCATAATACAAATAAGAACAACAAACGAGTGTTAAATTAGTACAAACCGGTGACATTGGTTGAGAATAAGACAACAACATTACAAATAAAGGAAGTGCTAAACAAAACCATTTACATGATTCATCATCTCATCAATCCGTGGGTATTTGTCTTCAGCAAAAAGAACAAAAAAAAATCATGGATATTTCTCTTATATTATCAATTCCCACCCCCCAATCCGTGGCACGAAACAGAAAATTCTCTCGTTTTTTTTTCCTTTTTTCTTTTAATAATGATTACAAGTTCCTGGGCTATTTAGTTATCATTTATTCATGGCTTGCCCCTTTTAGTTGTCGTTTCACAATTTTGTTACAATTGGCTCTTTTGTTATTGTTTTTCTCACCTTTTGTCGTTCAACTTTACGTTTTCTTGTTTTGATGTCGTTCAAGCCTATTACTACTAGATTTGCGTTCTAAGCAACAAAACATAAATTTGTAAATCCGATCAAATAAAGAAACAGAAAGAACAATTGAACATGATTGTGTGACATAAAACAAACAAACCTTCTATCACAAACAGAGCTGAAATCACAAGAGAAGTGTGAAGAGACTAGAGAGAGAACCAAAATAATCATGTAGTATTTGTAAGAGCACACAACAGAGTAGGGAATTAGTACAAAACCCCTGAAAGACATTCTTTTCTCAACTATGGAGTGCTTTGAACTTTGAAGCCAGGTGGCACTACTTCTCCTGGCATATTTTATCTATCTTCTTATTTCACAAAGAAGACAAAAAAAAGTCAGGCAAGTTGTCTTTTTAAGTAATCCTAATTTATGCAAGCTCAAATGCCAAGTCGTACAATATCTATTGTTATCGTCGTAAAGGGTATTTGGAAGGGTGGTGGGAACTGTTGGTTAGAATTACTTTTACTGTAATATGTGAGAGCTTTACACTGTAGTAATATTTTTTTTTTGTTACCGCAACATATGAGAGTTTTATACTGTTCATAACTAAGTTTGTGGTGGGAACCACTCAGCCAAACAACCTTGTAAGCTTTATGAAAGTGGACTGCTGTATTTCAAGGCCGAACAAATACAGATTGCAAGAGAAGCCATTGAGCTTTAAAAAACCAGCTTTCTAAAACATGAAATTTCATCACTCCTAAATTTTATTTCATGTTTACAATCTTATTAAGTTTTTTACTTTTATTTTTATTATATCTAAACTCTCATTTACAAGGGGTTAATCTATACATTTTTTGTCATCATTAATACACAACTCATTTAATAAATTCATATTGTTTGTTGGTATTTGAATTTGAATAATAAATAAGACAAGTTCTCTTTAAAAAGAAAGATATATCGACAAACAACATCGATTAATTGAATGAGAGTTACACATTAATGATAAGAAGAAATGTGCATACAAACCACTTCTTAAATGAGAGTTCATATATATAAAAAAAAAAAAAAAAAAAAGCCCTCAGTGAGAATGTAAACATAAAACAAAACTTGGGATTGATAAAATCTTTTTTTTCCCTTACATGTGACCCATGTACGAATCATATAAACCATTAAAGAGTTGCACATTATCGACTAATTAAATGAGAGTTACACATTAAAGATAATAAGAAATGTGCATACAAACCATTTCTTAAATGAGAGTTCATATATATATATATATATATATAAAGAAGCCATCAGTGAGAATGTAAGCATAAAACAAAACTTGAGATTGATAAAATCTTATTTTTTCCCTTACATGTGACCCATGTACGAATCACATAAGGCCTAATTTCGTCTATTTGAATTGAAAATCAAAAGTTCAGAGGCCAAAGTGAAAAGCTTTGAAAACTTAGCGGGCAAAATGGTGATTTTAAAAGTTTAAGGGAAAAATGAGGAGTTTTGAAAGTTCAAGAGAGGGTAAAATAATGATTTTCAAAGTTTAGAAAACAAAGTAGGAGAGATCCAAAAATTTAGGAGCCATTGGTGTTAATAATCTAAAAAATTACAAGCTTTATCATATCATCAATCCGTGGGTATTTGTCTTCAGCCAAAAAAAAATAGTAGATATGTGATGCCCTGGAAAGGGGGTCAGGAAGTTTTAGGTAAATAAGATGAATTAAATGAGGTAATTAAAGAAAAAGAAAATAATACCATCGGAAATAAATAACTATCATCAGCGGTCACCGTCACGTAAATACCACGAAGGTGAGGCCAAGATCTTATTCTCATTCACCATTACGTAAATGCTTACCACGAAGGTGGGCTGGTAAATAAAATACAATATCAAGAATAATAATACAAAAATATTGAAAATCATCATCTCTAAGATATATTAAAAATATACAATTGATAGAGACGAAAAAGACATTAACACCAGGACAAGTCGTACAGTACACGCATCATACCACAGTTTTAGAGAAAATACCATTTCAATTCAAAGAGCTAGGTTTCAATCCTGAGCCTATCCTTCCTCCTTAAACCTAGAAGGAGGATTTAAAAAAAGAAAATGTGAGCGGAATGCTCAGTAGAAAAATTAGTTAAATACAAGTTATTTAAAAATAGTAATAAAAAACAGGTAATTGTTCACAAACCGTTCTATTTGAGATGAATCTCAAAGTCTTAACAAATCAATAAAAACACTTACTTGAAACCAACTTGATAAAACATCACCGTACGGGTTTTGAAAATCCAAAAGGAATATCAAAATACAATTCTTCAAAATCAAAGATAAATTATTTTCATCAATAATTCAAAAGGTCAAGCATTTGGCCCAAATAGTTTAAAAAGGGTTGCCAAAGAAATGGATAGAAATATGTGTATATCCTATCTCATTTGAAATCTAATAACGTAAGCTCAAATAAAATCCAACGTATGCTCCATATATGTTCAAGAGCTTAAAAACTGTATTTAAAATCAGAAATCATATTTAACAATTATCATTATGTTAATTTAATTATTAGTGTGCCTTTTTGATTCAAAATAATCATAATCCTTTTGGAAACATTTCAAAATCATTAAACATTAAAAACTGTGGTTAAAATATAATTTCATATTGTCCAGTTGGCCTGCCGAACCCCTAAACCGGCCTGCCGAGCCTGCATAGTTCGGCCTTCCGAACATGCAGATCGGCCTGCCGAACTGGCTTTAGTCCGGCCTGTCGATGACATGAATCCAGCCTACCGAACTCATGAATCCGGCATGCCGAAAATCAAGTTCGGTCTGTCAAACTCGCAAAATCTAGGGACCCGAGACTTCAAGTTTCGGCGTCCCCGAACTCAAAATATAATTTTAAAACCTGTTTTTCAATTCCCAGATTATAAAAATCACACAGAAAGCATAGAAAATCATATTAGAGTAAATTTAAACCATTTTTTTTCAAATTTAAACTCAATTTCACAATTGATTTGAAAATAAAAAAAATGTAAAAACTTGATTAAATCAATTTTTGTTCAAATAAAGTTTAAATCCATGATAAAATAAGTCCTATAAGCTTAGATCAAACATTATCTAAGCTCACCAAACTTCAGATTCAACAATCAAAGAAAATTTAAAAAATTAAAAATAAAACTTTGAAATTTTAAGAAAAAGGAAAACTAACCTTTAATGGTGTTTTTGGATGAAAAACTTAATGATTGAACTTCAATCGTTGCTCAAATCTATGAGAATGAAGCTTGAAAACAAAATTTTTAAGAGAAAGAAAGAGAGAGAGAGAGAGGGAGCATCGGGTGAAGAGAAAAGAAAGAGGGAGAGAGAGCGTGTAAGATAAAAGAAAGGGAAAAGAAAAAGTAAAAAGAAAAGCCCAAGGATGTTTTCATAAATATGAAAAAAATGTGGGGTAAAAATATCATTTGATATTTTAAAACTAAAAATTAAATTTTAAATATGACAAATGCAACAAAATCTTCGAATGACTAAAATTAACAATAAAATTTACACTGACACACTTAATAATTAAACTTAATATAACTAATCTTACTTTAAAATTCAGGGGTGTTATAAGATATTTCTCCTATATTATCAATTCCCACCCCCAATACGAGGCATAGAATGCAAAATTATCTCATTTTCTTTTCCCTTTCTTTTTTAATGCTAGTTTAGATACATGTGATTCAAGCCACAATAAAAAAATTAGAAAGACAGAAATAAGGGAAGCGATAATAAAATAACCAAGGTAACAATATAAGGGAAAACAACAAAACAACAAGCAACAAAGAGGCAAGCAACGAAGAAACGACAACAAAAGAGGCAAGCGTAAAACAACTACATCACTGAAAACGAAGAGAACAGCAACATATATAATAATAGTACTAATAAATCTTGCTAATTTTATTATAAGTAGCATACCGTCAAAACCAATGTTCTTACTAATATTTATCACATTAAATACCAAATCAAGGCTATATATGTTCTTGACAATTTAGGAACTGTATGTCCTGGACTCGAGCGAAGTAAACATCGGAAAAACTAGATGCTCCATTCAATGTCACTGACAAAACAACTTAACACAAAGTTGTAACATATGTACATAGTTCAATTTGAAAGGTTCAACGATCTTATACTTAATAGAGGGGAAAGAAAAAGGAGACGTTGTACATTTAATCCAATTTGAAAAATTCTGTTCTTGTTAAAAAGTAGTGCTATTGTAGCCTCGTGGTTTAATGAGAATTGATAAACTAACACTATAGTTGTGAACTGACAATAAAACAGAAAACGAAAGAAAGAGGCAAGCGATGGTGAAACGACAACAAATGAAGCAAGCGAAGAAGGACCTACATATATAACACGAAAAACAACGAAACATGTAGCAACAACAAAGAGGGAAACGACGATAAATGAGAGGAGGTTATAAGAGACAAATAAGAGAAGCGACCAATAAGGAAAAACACGACGGTAAAATAAACGTGTAAACGACAACAAAAGAAAGCCACTAAAATTTGAAAAGAAAAGCGTAATGTGTATGCGTGTGTGTAAATTACTAAATATTTCCGAGTCAAAATAGTGATCATGGAAGACGTACGAAGTGTTAATTAAGAGAAAGAAAAAAAAATAGGGAATACTAATAGTCACATAGTGCATAAAACATAATTTGAATTTCATCAACCATTGCACAATACTAATTAACTATGTTTGTGATGAGTAGAATCTAAAGACACCAAATGTACAAAAATAATTTATATCAATTTATTTTACACGCATATACAAAAGAATCTTCCTAACGGTCTAAACAACAAAAGAAAATTAATAGACTGTTTGAAAGAACAGTTGGAACCAACAGTTTTGGTTTGAAAATGTAGCATGTGCGAGCATTATACTATAGGAATTTTTTGCTTTTTAGTATAGCATATGAAGGTTTTACACTATTTATAGTTGTAACTAATGGTTCCAATCATCCTTTCAAACGGCCTAAAAGAGGAAAACAAGAAGTTTGTCTTGGAAACAAAAGTTAATTCAAATCCAACTGACTAATTGCCATATAAATCATGAAAAGTATCCCGCCATAACAAAGAGTAGCCAAAGTTCTTGGCCGGGGTGAGATATCTTGACTCAAACTCTTAGAAATAAGCTCATCATCTGACTGAAGGTTGAGTCCTGTACTTCTATCCGTCTCACAAAATTGCATAGGCCGTACTGGCTGAGTTATAGGCAGCCCTGATGCCTGACTCACAAAAGGGTGATCCAACAACATCTGAGCCGACCACCGTTTACGAGGATCTCGCTCGAAACACTTGTGCAAGAAATCCTTCCCGATTTCGCTCACTTCTTCAGGAATCTGAGGGGTCTTGTTAGTAAAAGCAAGAAGACGAATTATGTCCTTAGGGTTTGCATACTCCTTGCCATATTGCCACGCCGGTTTCCCAGTCATCATTTGCACCACAACGCAACCAAGAGACCAGATGTCCAGCGCAGGCTTAATATCACCGAGCGCCACCGATTCTGGCGACATGAAAAGCGGAGTTCCCCGGAATTTGTGCTTCCACAGCCTTCTTGGAAGCGTTTCCCGAGGCTCTTTGGCCAGTCCAAAATCCGCGATCTTAAGTTGAAAACCGTAATCTTGAGAAGGAAAAACGAGAATGTTTTCGGGCTTTAGGTCGCAGTGGACGTAGCCTTTTGCATGCATGCAACGAAGGCCTTTCAAAATCATTGAAGTGAAAATTCGGATGTCAATTGGTAACATAGAACCGCGAGATTCTTGAATCAAGTCGGATAGTGTGCCTAGAGGTGCATATTTTAGAAGGAGATTGTAGAATTTGACACCGCGTTCGACTGTTAACTCGCGGCCCAAGCAACGAACAATTTCCGGGCAGTTGTGGAAATCTTCAAGGACTCTGCTTTCTTTCTGGAGAGTATGTGCGCGTTCTAGTTTTGCTGTTTTCACCGCGATTTCTTCAAAAATCTTGTCATGATCTGTGTAAAGAGCTAAATAAACTTTTGCATAGCAACCACGGCCGAGTAGTTTTACTCGATGCCATGTTAAATGCGGAAAGCACCAAGGAAAACAAAGTTCCCTTAACATTCTAAGGAAAAAAAAATAAAAGGAGAAAAGATCAAAGGAAAGATCTAATAGTATTTCCAATAAAAAGAAAAATATTCTTTGAATTTGCTGGAAACAAAAAAGATCAGAAAAAAACTACAAATAAATCTGTTTATAAACAATGCGGATCACAGGGCCTATAACTTATTAATAAATCTATTAACCCCTCGTTGCCCGTATAAAGTTTTTATAATCCCATTCAACTTTTTATTTAGCCATATATAAAACTATATAAAACACTTTTCAAATCTTATTCTGTTTCAGCATATATGTAGTAAAAGACTATATACAAATTCTTTTTGAATAGGGGAGAGTCAGAAAAATTAATATAGTTAGAGAGAGAGGTGTGATTGATCTAACAAGGTGAGGGACAAATTAAATTAATTTTAAGAGGGGCAAAATATAATTTTATAGAGGCAGAATATGTAAATTTAAGCATGATGGAATATAATTTTTATAAAATTTTATATGAAAAAAAAAAAAAAGTTTAGAGGCAACCACCCACCATTATCCCTATCCGGCTCTACCCTTTTATACGTGTGTGTGAGAGAGAATCCACCGGTAACAGAAGGATAACATGATTGACGTATTAATTGCATCAATATATTTCAACATGCCCTACGATATAATTTTTTTATATGAAAATATTTTATAGATTAAAAAAACCCTAAACCAAGCCATCATATTTCAAAGAATAGATTTTGAGTTTTATGTTTTTAAATCCTAAAGTACTTTTTAACTCTTTCTCAAGAAAAAAAAATGTTTTTCAAAATAAATTTGGTCTAACTAAAAGTATCATATCTTTTTCTCTCTCTTTTTTCATAAAGTCTACTCGGAATAAATTTGAAATAAGTTTTTAAAATTCAAAAGAATTAATAAATATTGAATCTATAAGGCCTTGTTTAAATATGGGTCAACATTTTTGAATTAGTCCCAATAAATATTTAACAAGGAAACAAAGTTCAATAGATTAGATAGCGTCCTTGTATTAGGAAACGCGTCTTCGTATTAGGAAACTGATAACATAAATACATTTATTAGACAGCGTCTTTTAACGTTGTCGAACTAATCCAAAAATTAGAAAAGGTCGTTTTTTGAATATTGGTGTGTTAGATCAAAATCTAATATATGAGCTAATATATTAAATAAATGTGAATTAAAGGTTATCAATAAGGTTGCTCAATTAAAAATGATCAATTTTGGTTTTGTGCTTTTAATGCATCATTAAGCGTGGGCCTCCTATGTGTAGAGACCAAAAATATAATTACTAATTTTATGATGGGTTAAATTAGTAATTAAGGATAATTGCTATGGTTTAGCAATTATATAATGGGGTTGTGGTCCCTAATTCAGTACATATATTATTTTTCTGTCCTCATCCACAAAGAAATTACAGAGCATTCTGAGAAGGAGGATTTACGTACCAGACTTGAAAGATCCTTAACCTACAGACTCAAGAATCACATTCAATCTATGGATTCAGGTTAGCTTCCGCATCTTATTAATGTTCTTGATGATTTGACATGAACGATCTTGGGTGATAATAGTTTTCATCACAATTTTGTTATAACAAGTGGTATCTAGAGCCTCTTCATGTTGAACCAGTGGGCCCAAGTTTGGAGGTTCATAATGATAAGACTGTGAAGCCGGATGAAAAAGCTGTGGTAACTAAACATCCAGAACCTGATAGTAACGGACCGAAATATGGCACGACTAGTGCTGATTCTATACATAGTTGTGACAAAGCAGACCCGCAAAATTCTTACATGGATAAAGAACAAAGAAGTTACAGGAATGGGGAAGCTGAAGATGTTTCTTCCGCACGGCCTTCTGAACACGGTGGAAAAACTTCTGAGCTGAAAAGCAGTTTAGCGGACACACAATTGTCTACTCAGGATAAGGCAGTGAGTTCAGAAGTTGTAAGCACACCCGTCTCTGAAAAGTCTACAATAGAGAAGACAGAGGTCATACAGGCCTGTGCCACTGACTTGAGAACTGAGAGTTTGAATGCTAGACAACCTGAACAAGTTAGGGATGTTCATGTCGTTTGAGACAACGGCACAACTGAGGAGCCAGAAAAGAAAGAAGAGAAAAATCAGGAAGAGAAGTGCAGTACTCAAATGAATAGGGCAGAAGATAAACCGACACAACGCCAAGCTTCATTACCTATAAAGCCTACCAATCCTGCTCCTTCTCCTGCACAACCAGCCGGATTAGGGCGTGCTGCCCCTCTATTGGAACCTGCACCTCGTGTTGTGCAGCAGCCTCGGGTAAATGGTACAGTGTCTCATACACAGAACCAACAAAGTGACGAGCCTGTTAATGGAGATTCAGAGGAGAACGATGAAACTCGTGAAAAACTCCAGATGATAAGGGTAAAATTTTTGCGTCTTGCGCATAGGCTTGGACAGACTCCTCATAATGTTGTTGTAGCTCAAGTTTTGTACAGACTGGGTTTAGCAGAACAACTGCGTGGGAGAAATGGAGGCCGTGTTGGGGCCTTTAGCTTTGACCGTGCAAGTGCCATGGTTGAGCAACTTAAGGCGTCAGGGCAAGAACCCCTTGATTTCTCTTGTACTATTATGGTCCTTGGAAAGACGGGTGTTGGTAAAAGTGCAACCATCAATTCAATATTTGATGAAGTGAAGTTTGGTACCGATGCTTTTCAAATGGGTACAAAGAAGGTTCAGGATGTTGTGGGAACTGTGCAAGGGATCAAAGTACGGGTCATTGACACACCAGGCCTTCTACCTTCATGGTCTGACCAACGTCAAAATGAGAAGATTCTTCAATCTGTTAAGCGCTTTATCAAGAAAACACCTCCAGATATCGTTCTGTATCTTGATAGGTTGGACATGCAAAGCAGGGATTTTAGTGATATGCCGCTGTTGCGAACTATAACAGAGATATTTGGCCCTTCAATATGGTGCAATGCAATTGTGGTATTGACCCATGCCGCTTCTGCTCCACCTGAGGGTCCTAGTGGTCTTGCTTCTAGTTATGACATGTTCGTCACTCAACTATCTCATGTCGTCCAGCAAGCCATCCGTCAGGCAGCTGCAGATATGAGGCTGATGAACCCTGTTTCGTTAGTGGAGAACCACTCTGCATGCAGGATAAATAGGGCTGGACAAAGAGTGTTGCCAAATGGTCAGGTTTGGAAGCCCCATTTATTACTGCTCTCTTTTGCTTCAAAAATTTTGGCCGAAGCAAATGCACTTCTAAAGCTGCAAGATAGTCCACCAGGAAAGAATTTTGCAACTCGGTCTAGGGCACCTCCTTTGCCTTTCCTTCTTTCTTCTCTGCTACAATCAAGGCCACAGTTGAGGCTGCCTGAAGAGCAGTACGGTGATGATGACGATCTAGATGATGATCTGGATGATTCGTCTGATTCTGAAAATGAATCAGAATATGATGAGTTGCCACCATTTAAACGTTTGACAAAGGCCCAGGTGGCTAAGCTTTCTAAAGCTCAAAAGAAGGCGTATTTTGATGAGTGGGAGTATAGGGAAAAGCTTTTGATGAAGAAACAGTTGAAAGAGGAGAAAAAGCGGCGGAAGATGATGAAACAAATGGCAGCTTCAGCTAAGGATCTGCCTAGTGAGTACCGTGAAAATGCAGAAGAAGAAAGTACTGGTGCAGCATCTGTCCCTGTTGCCATGCCAGATTTGGTATTACCTGCTTCGTTTGATTCTGACAATCCCACCCACCGGTATCGCTATCTTGACTCTTCCAACCAGTGGCTTGTGAGGCCTGTTCTAGAAACTCATGGTTGGGATCATGATGTTGGTTATGAAGGAATAAACATGGAGAGAATGTTTGTGGTTAAAGACAAAATACCTTTATCTTTTACTGGCCAGGTTTCCAAGGATAAGAAGGATGCCCATCTCCAAATGGAAGTCGCTAGCTCAATAAAACATGGTGAGGGCAAAGCAACTTCATTAGGTTTTGATATTCAGACTGTTGGGAAAGACTTTTCTTATACTCTACGGAGTAAGACGGGGTTCAGTAACTTTAGGAAGAACAAGGCAACTGCTGGTGTTAGTGTTACTGTCCTGGGAGATTCATTATCAGCTGGAGTTAAAGTGGAAGACAAGTTGATTGCAAATAAACGGTTCCAAGTTGTTATGACTGGTGGCGCAATGACCGGCCGTGGTGATGTTGCTTATGGTGGCAGCCTTGAGGCACAGTTAAGAGATAAAGATTATCCGCTGGGTCGCTCGCTATCGACTCTTGGGCTTTCTGTCATGGATTGGCATGGTGATCTTGCCATAGGATGCAATATACAGTCTCACATTCCAGTTGGACGCCATACAAACTTGGTTGCTCGTGCCAATTTGAACAACAGAGGAGCTGGACAACTCAGCATTCGCTTGAACAGTTCAGAACAGCTTCAAATAGCATTGGCTGCTCTCATTCCTATACTCAGAAGGTTATTTGCTTACCCTCAGCAATTGCAGTATGGGCAATGATGCAGATTGAGGGCAGCGTTGCGGTTATAGGTCCGTTGTCATCTCTTGACAACCGCGAAGCGTTGTCCATTTATTTCTTGTAGTGATTTTAGCTTTTTTTAATTAGATAGTCGCGTTATGGTGATTTTTGTTTCTTTAAGCTACTGGACCAAGTTTTGCTTTTCTTTTGTTCAATCAGGCCTTTATCGAAATTCTGTGTGAAAATTATTTTATGTTGCAGAAAATTATTACTTGCTTGGCCAAGAACGACTCTCACTTTGTCCTTTTACCTTGAAATATATATATATATATATATATATATATATGTATGTATGTATACTCACTCAGAAATAACATCTTTTCCTCCATAAAATCAACAATGCAGAAGTCTCTCTCATTCTTTGTTTAGTACCGTTTCATTAATGAAATAGCAGAGAGCGCATAACAATTCCCTTGCTTCCGGTGTGACTTTTGACTCTATGTGAGCAATGTTCACTTTAGAGACTTGATCAGAAAAAGGGCCCGGAGTTGGTGTTTACTGTTCATCATTTCCAGGCTTTCCCGATAGCTCATGTCATGCGTTTTGGTTCTCAGGCCATTGTCCAATTCGTAAACAGAATCTTATGATTGCTCATTGATAGGCTATTCTTTTATAAATTGATTGGAAAAAGCCATTAGCATGTGCAATAGCTGCTTGGTGCCAAGAATGGACCATCTTTGTGTAGTATTCTCCTCATTGTTTTCATTGTCTTGTATGAATTATTTGTTGAAGCCATAGGTGTATTTATGTCTATTTATGAGAATGAGATTAGTGTCCACCGTCCACTAAGTATCAAGGTAAGTTTATTCCATACCTTCTCTCCTCGCTGCCTGCATCCCGCTGGTGCAACAAAAGTAGGGGACATGAAAGAAAATTGTTGTAATTTATTTATAGGGAGAAAATGAATGGGTTTTGTTTCTTCTTTGGCCTTTTCCATTTAAAATAAAATTTAGGTAAGCTACGCGGTGAAAAATTTGGTGGGCAAGCTTCCAAAGCAATTAACAAATTGGCGTTGGCTTCATGCATGCAGATATTAACAACAACAAACCGACGACAATACAACTGCAAAACGACAAGAAAGTGTGATATCGATAGCGGCACTAAAAACAACAATACGATAAGAAGCCGATTGAAGAATTGAAAAATGGCAAAGATAGAGTGAAAATGACGGTAGAAGTGGAACGGATAAAAAGAAGGAAAAAATAACCACAACAAAAAAAATAAAATAAAATAAAATAATACGACATCAAAACACAAAAACGTGAACTCCAGAAGCGACGTCTAGGGATGAGCTTTTAACCTACTAGGAGCTATTAAATTGGGAATAGGTTGGGTATGGGTGCTGATTTTATCTTTTATTTTTTAAAAAATACGTTATACATGCGTGTGTCTATATAATGCAATATACAATTTTAGAAATATGAAATCATAAACCGTTTGTTATTGTTTTCAAAATAGGTAAACATGTTTTTATTTTGAAAAATAAAATTTTTTAGGAATTGTGTTGAGAGTGTTTTTAAAATTTTTTGCTTCGAAAAACGTGTGAAAGTATTTCCAAAAATTCTGAAAACAAAAGCAAACGAGATGAAAAAGTTTGAACACGATTCTGTATGGTTTTGAGATTTGGTTAGTTATCTTTAGATCTTAAGGGCTTGTTTTGCACACCGTATTATATTGTATTGTATTGCATTACATTTTTTGTATATAATACAATATAATACAATGCAATGCAATACAATACAATGTGTCAAACATGCTGCAAGTTTTGATTTCAGACATGAGTTTGTTTCCGTGAAATATTAATGTTACACAGTTGAATTTTATATCTAATTTGATGGAATTCACTTTAAGTACTGATAATGTTCCAAAATTTTTTTACTGATAATGTTCCAAAATTTTTTTTAAGTTCTTAACTAATAAACGGGTAGTATATAGGGGGCTCTTCTCAATGGAGATTCCCCAAACTTGATCTTGCCTCGAGTAATGCAGGCATGGGGAGCAAAAGTGAGGAAGGGGGCGGGGGTGGGGAAGCATACCTGTCCCGATATTGTACCATCCTTGGTGACAAAAAAAAATATTAAAACAACAGAAGAGGAGAAACGATAACATAATAACCAATGGTAAAAATGCGATAACAAAATTGTGAAACGACTGTAAAGTGTAGAACCATAACTAAAGGAGAAAGAGAGGCAACTGGTACCGATATTAAAAGGCAAACAAAAAGAATAAATGTGCAAAACGACAACATAAGAAAGCCACAACAAAACTTAGAAAATGACCACAAGATGAAAACAATGCTAAAAGAGAATATTTGTAAGTTTACATAAAGCTTAATAATAAGAAGAAGAAGATCAAATCCTCCGCACCGTCAAAAACACAAAAGAGAAACAAATTGGAAGAAGAAGAAAGGAGACGAAGTTAGTCGAAAATCAAATCCTTCTCACCTTCAGAAGAACAAAAGAGAAAAAAAATTAGCACAAACCATGATAAACAAAAAGTATGGATCTTATATGCATCCTAGAAGCAAGAAGCTTAGGCTAGGGAGAACGTACACATGTCTTATGGTAAAGTTGACGCAATTCTTTTGATGGCAATTTGCAGATATTGTAAAGTTTGTATCTAGAAGAATTCGGAAATTATTTTCTAATGGCTGATCCTACCTTGTCCGGAAAAATTCTTATATGAAGACGGTAGAGGCTACTACAGTTGAGGAAAAATGGATTACTTTGCAAGGAAAAAGAGCTACTTTCGCATCTCATGAGCAATGGAAGAGATGGGTGTAAATGAATTGGTTTAGTGATATGATATGTCTGAGACGTCGCCGCAATCTCAATGTTGCACCTTTGTTTTCTTGCCGGTAAAGTAGCCTGAGCTAGTGTACAACTAACAAAAATAGGACAGTCTCAAAATTTAAAGTTTTAAACATGTTTCTTGTTTAAATGACCCTTCTGTTAGTAACATTTATCACTCTTTTAAAAAGGGAGACAAAGCATGGAGAGTGAAGATGATTTTCACCGGGACAGTACATATTGTCCAAACCAAAAATGTTCAGTATGCTTTATTTTGTCTTATTTTCTTTACCATGGAAATCGAGAAGAGCACCGTAGAAACATAAAAGTTCACCATGTTGGGAATCAAACAGCCATTTGAAACAACAAGAACTTTGATGTTTACGCAACATAATCTATACGCTAAAAGAATGGTAACAATAACCAAACAAAAGGAAAAAAAGGAAAAATAATTCGAAGATCCAATCAAATAAACAAACAGAAAGAACAATAGAACATGATTGTGTGACATAAAACAAACAAATCTTATATCTCAACAGAGCTGGAATCACAAGAGAAGTACGAAGAGGCTAGAGAGAGAACTAAAATTAATCATGCAGCACTTGTAAGAGCACACAACAGAGTTGGGAATTTGTCAAATACCTCGAAAGGCATTCTTCTCTCAACCATGGAGTACTTTGAACTTTGAAACCAGGTGGCATTACTTCTCCTAGCTTATTTTGTCTATCGTCTTATTTCGTAAAGAAGACAAAAAAAAAAAAGTCAGGCAAGTTATCTCTTTAAGTAATCCTAATTTATGCAAGCTCAAATGCAGTCTTACAATATCTATTGTTATCTTAAGCTTCATGAAAGTGGACTGCTGTATTTCAAGACCAAACAAATACAGATTGCAAGAGAAGCCATTGAGCTTGCAAAAACCTTCTAAAACACAATTGGCCCAAGTATTAAATCGAGGTTTTTCGTCTTCAATAATGGAATGGGAAGATAGACACGTCCGGGATTTCAGTTACAGCAAGCAGAAACAATAGCATATGATATTCGTTACTATGACATGTTACGGCATTGTCATAAGAACAGAATATCATATGCTATGGTTTCTGCGAAGTGAAGATGCACCCAGGAGAAGCAGCCACGCTTTCGTAGATAAGTTCATTCTGGCTTGCAAGCTAAAGCTAAGCACCTCTGATTAGACCACTCTCGAGGGAAGACGCGGGATAAGCATCCCTCCACGAACGCTGCAAAGCAGAGAAAATTCACAAATACAGTTACGATAAACTTGTTAGGAGTTGACATGCTGTTTGTGATAGCTGAAAAAAAGAATAATGATAATGAAACAAACAAATTAATAGCATCATACGAAGATTAGGATAAACTTAGTCCATAAAAATTACTCTCTATTTGCCCATTTATCATATCATAATTGACCCTCCCCCATATCCACACAAGATCAAATCACTAATCACGTTTCTTTATTCATTTGTAACAATTTTTAATTTAGGAAATAAATTGATTTTAGGAGATTTGTTAATCTTGGCAACTTATCCGATTATTTGATTGAAACTTGTATTTATATGGAGCACAACTCATAGTGCTTTTTCGTAGGGAATTCCCTCTGTTCATTCATAATCTGTGGATATAAACATAATACTGAACCAGGTTAAATCTTTGTGACCCTGTCTTTCTTTTCAATCTTTTATTTTCCGATATAATTTTTTATTCAAGATTTCTAAGCAGCAACCCGTAATATTGAAAGTTATATATAATTTATCATTTAGATACCAAATCAAGGGAATCTAGACCATTTAGGAACTGTATCACGTGGACATTTAGGTTCGAGAAAAAGATGATGCTAATTAGGGTTTTGCCAAGAAACCAACACAAACAGAACGCATAATAAAGAAGCTGAAACTGAAAGCACAAAGGAGAAAAAAGCTAAAACTCAAATGCAATCAACCAAACAAAGCGAAACAGAACATGCATGGATTTCACAGACAAACAAAACCTTATATCTGAAACAAAAAGAAACCTTAAGAAACGCGTAAACAAAAGGAAAAGACTGACCATACCAGACTGACAAGAAGACGTAAAAATATGTCCTGTAAGTTTAGCCCTGTACCCCCGGCCTCAACATCATGCCATATTTATAGGTAAATGATCAATCATAATCCAACTAAGAAACCAATAAAGAGTAAAACACCAATTAAATTTTAAACTAGGATTGGATTGAATTTTAGAGGGCCTTTGGATAACCAGTTCGATTTTGAATTGAAAACATAGTTACAATTTAAATTTTGAAAGAGACAACACTATAACAAAACCGGTTTGAACCGGTTAATTAAACAAGCTCTAAGTGGATAATGTACTTTTAGGATAGGATAGGATTGGATTTTATATTTTAATTAAATATAACGAGGATATAATGGATATTTGATTTTGAGTAGTTTTATTTAATTGCAAAAATATACTTCTATGAAAAAAGAAAAGCAATAATATACTACACTGTTTTCTCTTCTTCAAGTATATATTGTTCAAATTTATTTGCGGTTTACAAAAAAGGACATTCGTGAGCAACAAATAAAAACAATTCATAATTCTCATGGGAAAATAATTAACACCAATTCATCAATCCTATTTCATATCAAGTACTGTATTCGTGGCTTATTTATTTTTACATAATGGCTTGTTTGTAGGTAAAAAAAAAAAAAAAAAGATATCATAAACAAAGAAAATGGTACTGCGTTTTCCCCGTTATTTCTTGCTATATTTGGAAACAAACAGATATAATTAAACAGTTCTTTTTGGACCAACCAAAACTACATATTTGAAACAACAAGAACTTGATTTGAAAACGCCTAAAGAATACCAAAAATAACTGGAAAAAAAAAATCTGAAAGTGAAACTCAAATCCAATCAATCAAAGAGACAAAGTGCAATAAGAACATACCAGATGAATTAAATCGCATAGAACTTATAATGGAAATTTTTCAGATAGAACCTAAGAAGAACATATGAAGGCACAAACTTAATGACTTACTTATCGGATGAGCTATCCTAGCTTAAATAAAAATCCTAGTGTGTCTCAATATATGAAGACCTAATTTTGATAAAACTTTACAAACTTAAATTGAAATATTATAGGTTCATCGTAAATACACCCCTATTTTAGATTTTTTTTTCTTCATTGTATCTTTGACCATAAGTTTAGGAGTTATAGACTTATCCATTTTTTTAAATAAAAAAAGAAAAGAAAAGAAAGCCCAAGAGTTAGTTTCATTTTTTAAAAAATTAAGATTATTAACACTAATGACCTCTAAATTTTAGAGACTCTCATCCTTTTCTCTCTTGAACTTTAAAAATCATTACTTTACCTTCTAAATTTTTGAAACTCCTCATTTTGCTTCTTAAACTTTAGAAAATATAACTTTGCCCTTAAACTTTTAGAACTCCTTACTTGGTCCCAAAAGTTACGATTTTTTGTTCAAATAGACTGAATTAAGCCCACATAATTTGCTCATGGATCACTTGTAAGAACAAAAATGAAATTATATCATTGCCAAATTTAGCTTCACATTTATACTCTCATTTATTTTTATTTTTATCTAAGGTTTGTTTGCATATTTCTTTTCATCTTTCATATGCAACTCATTTATAAATCTATATTGTTTGCTGATATCTGAATTTGGATAATAAATATGATGCGTTACGCATTAAAGATGAAAATATATCGACGAGTAATATCGACATATTAAAGGTGATTTACACATTAACGATTAGAAGAAATATACATACAGACCATGTGACCATGTACGAATCATGTAAGACTTAATTCCATCTATTTGAATAAAAAATCTGAAGTTCAGAGGCCAAAGTGAAAAGTTTTTAAAGTTCAAGAGATAAAGTAGTGATTTTTATTATTTAAAGGGCAAAGTGAGGAGTTTTAAAAGTTTAAGATAAAATAGTAATTTTTAAAGTTCAGAAGGCAAAATATGAGAGATCTAAAAATTTAAGAGCCATTGGTGTTAATAACAAAAAAAGTTACAAGATTCATCGTATCATCAATCCATGGGTATTCAGCAAAAAAAAAAAAACAATCATGGTTATTTTTCTTATAGTATCAATTCCCGCCCTTAATCCGAGGCATGGAACACAAAATTCTCTGGCTTTGTTTTCCCTTTTTTAAATATATTGTTATTAGTTCCTGGGGTATTTTGTTATCATTTCTTCATCTCTTGCCCTTTTTAGTTGTCGTTTAACGATTTTGTTTCCAATGGCTCTCTTGTTATCGTTCTCTCTCTCTCTCTCTTTTTTGTCGTTCAAGTATAATTTTTCCTGTTTTGGCGTCGTCTAAGCCTATTACTACTAGACCTTGCGGTCTAAAAAACAAAACAGATTTTTTTCCCCCTAAATATGATAATTTTGCGATAAATCTAATCAAGACACCTAAACCAAAAAAGCTTTGGTCTGTTCCACTTAATGTTCTCTTTTGGTTGCATTTAATTCATGCACTGTTCCTTAATGTAGTTTAAACAAAATTGGAATCATCACCATATCACAAAACTAAGAAATCTATCTAGTCTGTAGTTTCAAACTCTGCTGACAATTTTTCCAAATGTGGTTGATTCACTTGAGAATCTACAACTAAACTTGAAAAAAAGTTGAAGACGGAGAGAGTAGAAGTTAAGTCAGTTGAGAAACTTCATCACTAGCAATTTCTTGAGGAACTTGTTTTGATTGTCCTGAAGCAGCATATCTACTGACAGTCGTTGATTGATTCTTCAGCTATTTTGAAACTAAATTTGCATGTCAATTGTGCTCACTTGTCTGCAAACTTGATGCAAATCTTCTACCGGAAATTCATAGAGACCGTGAAGTGTATCTGGAAGAACATCAATTGAAACTCGTATAATCTACGCACTTATAAGAATGGTAACAATAACGAAAGGCAAAAACAAGAGAAAGGAAATATAATTTGTAGATCCAATAGAGCATGAGTATGTGACATAAAACAAACAAACCTTCTATCACAAACAGAGCTGAAATCACAAGAGAAGTATGAAGAGACTAGAGAGAGAACCAAAATTAATTATGTAGCACTTGTAAGAGAACACAACAGAGTTGGGAATTTGTCAAAAACCTCGAAAGGCATTCTTGTCTCAACCATGGAGTACTTTGAACTTTGAAGGTAGGCGGCATTGCTTCTCCTAGCTTATTTTGTCTATCTTCTTATTTCATAAAGAAGACGAGAAAAAAAAAACTGAAAGTCAGGCAAGTTGTCTTTTTGAGTAAACATAATTTATAAAAGCCCAATGCCAAGTCTTACTATATCGAGGGTTATCATAAGCTTCACGAAAGAGCACTGCTGTATTTCAAGGCAGAGCAAAAATACAGATTGCAAGAGACGCCATTGAGCTTGCAAAAACCGGATTTCTAAAGCACAATCGGCCCAAGTATTAAATCGAGGTTTTCGTCTTCAATAATAAAATGGGAAGACAGACACATCCGGGATTTCAGTTACAGCACGCAGCAACAGCAACTTCCAATATCCGTTACTCTGACATGTCACGGCATTGTCATAAGAACAGAATATTGGAAGTTGCGGTTGCTGCGAAGTGAAGATAAACCCAGGAGAAGCAGCCACGCTTGCCTAGATAAGTTCATTCTGGACAGAAGCGCGCTTGCAGGCTCCAGCTAAGCACCTCCGTTTACACCACTCTCGAGGGAAGACGTGGGACAAGCGTCTGCAAAGCAGAGAAAAACCACAAATACAATTAGAAAAAGTTAGTTTGGAGATGACATGCTGTTTGTGAATGCAGAACAAAAATATTATAATAAAGTAAAAAAAAAAAAACAAATTAATAGAAGATTATAATAAACTGTCTTTTAAAGATTACTCTCTATTTGCTTATTTATGATCATACATATAAGATCAACCAATAACCATGTTTCTAAGCAGTAACCAATAACAATGGAAATTATATTATATATTATATATTATATGTTATATATTATAAATCAAATCAAGGCAATCTAGACCATTTAGGAACTGCATCACGTGGATTTTAACGAAATAGGTTTGAGGAAAACATAATGTCCATTTGAATTTTACCAAGAAACCAACATAAACAGAATACATAAAAATAAAAACTCCCAAGTTTAGCCATGTACCCCCGGCCTCAAAATAATGTCATATTTATAGGTAACTGGTCAATCATAATCCAACTAAGAAACCAATAAACATTCCTATCGCAAAACACCAATTGAAATAATAACAATTTAAAAAATAGGATTGGATCGAATTTTAAAGGGTATTTGGATAGCCAGTTCGAATTGAAATCATTGTAGCAATTCAAATTCCAAAAAAAAAAAAATTACGGTAACAAAACCAGTAACAAAACCAGTTTGAACTAGTTAACCAAACAAGCTCTTAGTAGATAATGTACTTTTAGAGTAGGATAGGATGGGATAGTGTTAGATTTTATATTTTAAATAAATATAACGAGGATAATGGACAACTTGACTTTAAGTAGTTTTATTTTATCACAAGAATATACTTCAAGTAAAAGAAAAGCAATAAGATACTGCCTTACGTAGCACCTCTTCCAAACGGAGTTTACTCTTCTTAAAATATTTATTGTTCAAATTTATTGAAAGAAGGACACACAACGACAAATGAAAACAATTCATAGTTCTCATCATGGGAAAATAATTAACACCAATTCATCAATCCTATTTCATATAGAGTACTGTATTTATGGCTTATTTTAGGTAAAACAGAGTGATAAACGGAGAAAATTGGACTTTAGAGAAAATAAGCATCAGTTCTTTTTGACCAACTAAAACTAAATATTTAAAACAACAAGAACTTGATTTGAAAACATCAAAGAATACCAACAATAATAACAGAAAATAATAAAAAAAAAAGAAACAGAAAGTGAAACTTAAATCCAATCAATCAAAGAAGCAAAGAGCAATAAGAACATACCTGATGAATTAAATCGTATAGAACTTGTAATGGAAATTTTTTGAGATAGAGCTTAAGAAGCAACATATCAAAGTACAAACTCGATACTTATTTATAGGCTGAGCTACCCTAGTCAAAGTAGAAAGTCCTAGTCTGAGTCAACGATTAAAAAAACAGAATTACTAATTTTGATAAAACTTCTCAAATTCAAACTGAAATATTATGAGCTCATCGTAAATATACCCCTATTTAGATTTACGTTATCTTGTTTGTTGCTTAGACCACAAGTTTAGGAGTGGTAGACTTGTCCATTTTTTTCGAAAAAGAAAGCCTAAGTTTCATTTATTAAAAAAAATAACAAGATTCATCTTATCATTAATCCGTGGGTATTTGTCTTCAGCAAAAAGAAAAAAAAAAATCATGGATATTTCTCTTATATTATCAATTCCCACCCGCAATCCGTGGCATGAAACAGAAAATGCTCTTTTTTTTTTCTTTTAATAATGGTTATAAGTTCGCTGGGTATTTTTAATTCATGCTCTTTTCTTTAATGTAGTTTAAAGTAACAAAATTGGAATCATCCCCATATCATAAAACGAAGAAATCTATCCAGTCAATAGTTTCAAACTCTGCTGACAATTTTTTCAAAAGTGGTTAATTCACTTGAGCATCTACTTCTAAACTAGTATTTTCTTCGGGAACTTGTTTTGATTTCTCCTCAAGCAGCATTTTAATACTCGGATACATACAAGTTGATTCTTCAGCTATTTTGAAGTTAAATTTGCTTGTCAATTTTGCTACTTGTTTGCACAATTAATGCAGACTGTTTGTCGGCAATTCAAGAATTTTGTAACCTGTCTTTTGTTTGGTTAGATGGCCATTTTCTAATGAGTGATCCTATTTTGTCCAGAAAAAACATCTTTATATGAGGATAAATATTTACAATTAATGGCTATAGGAAAATTTTGCAAGAAATACTCTAGCTACTGATGAGTAGTGGAAGGTTAATAGGTGATGTGATGTCTTAACGATAACTAAATAATTAACAAAAAGAGAACAATCTCAAATTTCAGGTTGTAAGCAATTAGTCTGTTCCTGGTTTGAATGTAAAATTAGCCAATAAGTCAACCGATCAAAACATGCCATTTCATATGCCTTATGACTAGAATTCTTCTCTTCATTTCAAGGACGTTAATGATCACAAACAACGTAACTTGAAAGCAAAAGATCTCAAAAGAAAAGCATAACTTATTGCTTCCCACAAAAAATTGGTGGCTCAAGAAAGCATGATTTATTCTTGAAACTCAATGGCTTGTCTTGCGATCTGGGTTCGGCTCGTCTTGATAAACGTTGCAGTGAGAGGCAAAAACAGAACTGCAACAGTTATATAAAATTTAAAAGAAAGTGAATTTATAAAATGACTTATATCATAAACATGAATAAATGGAACAAATGACTACAAGGTTGCCCTCAAAGCATTAACAACATGTGGATAACCTGAGCACCAAAAGAGTAACAGAAAAGGGAAAAAGAAAGGTTTGGAGATACAAGCCCAGAGAGAGAGAGGGAGAACAGTAGAACATGTACACACTGCATAAACAGACAAACCTTCTATCACAAGCAAAACAAAAATCTCAAGAAAAACCTGAGCAAGGAAGACTAAATTCAATCATGCTACAGTTCTAAGGGCGCACGGCAGAGTTGGGATAGCTTATGCGTCAAAAACCTCTCAACGGCATTAAGCAAGGTGGCATTACTTCTCCTAGCTTATTTTGTCTATCATCTTACCTCATAAAGAAGACAAAAAAAAAAAAAAAAAAGAAGAAGAAGTTTAAGTAGTCAGGCAAGTTGTCTTTCCAAGAAAACCTAGTTTATATATGCAATCACAATGCCAAGTCTTACAATATCAAGAGTATTATTAATAAACATGAAAGACAACACTGATGTATTTCAAGATAGAACAAGATACAGTTTGCAAGAGGTGCCATTGAGCTTGCAAAAAACTGGAAGACAACTGGATTGAATATTAAATTGAGGATTTCATCTTCAATCATGAAATAGAAAGACTCATTCGGGATTTCAATTACAGCATACAGCAATCGCAGCTTGCGATACTAGTTACTATGACTTGTCATGGCATTGTCATAAGAACAGAGTATCGCAAGTTGTGCTTACCTGAGGGAATATGCAGGACAAGCCTCCTCCACAAACGCTGCAAGCAGAGAAAAATCGCAAATACAAATTGGAAAAGCCTTTGAGGAGTTGACATGCTGCTGGTGAAAGCTAACAAATTGGTTTTGATAAAGTAAAACAAATTAATTCAAACCTATAAAGATTATAATAAACTTTGTCCTATACTCTATTTGTTCACTTATCATAGCAGGAATAAACTTGAAATAAACTTTGTAATAAATTAATTCAACCCTATAAAGATTATTATAAACTTTGTCCTATACTCTATTTGTTCACTTATCATAGCAAGAATGACTCTCCCATATCCATAGATCATCAAACTTGTAATTAAGTTTACATCTATTTTTTTAATCACTTGATGTATCAAATCAGGTCGTTCATGGATACCCCATCTAAGTTCAAGCACTTTACTTTAATTTATGGCTTTAAGAGGTGCTTTACTTTTGCTTAAGCATGATAAAGTGTGGAAGGATTTTGTGGAATTAGTGAAAAGCCTTCACGCCTTAAGTTTTCAGATGTGAAGTTACTTCACAATGTGAAAGCTTAAGGAATGAACGCTTCTCGCTACTTATTCAACAAAAAAATTTCCCCTCATCATCTTGCTTAAGCAAAAGGAAAGCACATATTAAATTCCATAAAGAAGTTGCTTAAAGTTAATTAATGTTCTCATTATGGCTTATACAAGCTCAATATCAGTCAAGAACTTAACTATCAAACAAACCAAGAAAGAACAAAGAACGCATGATAAACAAACATAAACCCTTAAAAAAACGACAATTATATTTGAAACAAGAAGAAGTCAATATGAAAAGACCAAAATAAATAGACACAACAACAAGAGCTAAAATTGAAAGTGTGGCATAACATGCAATATTCTCCTCATTTAAGAAGTCAATATTGTTTACCGATATTTGAATTTGAATAAAAAATAAGATGAGCTATGCATAAAAGATGATGACATATAGGCGAACAATATTGAGTTATTAAATGAGAGTTACACAATAAAGATAAGAAGAAATACGCATACAAATCCTTCCAAGACAAGAGTTCATTTAAAAAAATCCCTAAGTGAGAGTGTAAACTTTAAACAAAACCTAGACTTTGATAAAATCTCATTTTTTGCCCTTGCAGGTTACACTTGTGCGAATCACATAAAGTTTAATTTCGTCTATTTGAATGGAAAATCAGAGGCTCAAGGGTCAAAGTGAGGAGCTTCGAAAGTTCAGGGGAATCATCACCATATCATAAAAACTAAGAAATCTATTTCGTCAATAGTTTCAAATTTGCTGACAATTTTTACAAATGTGGTTGATTCACTTGAGAATCTACTGCTAAACTATAAACAAAGTAGAAGAAGAAGAAGAGAGAAAGTTAAGTGAAAACCAAACACTTTTTGACTTCAAAATTGCAGAAGAGAAACACATTGGCACAAACCGTAATAAAAATATTGGATCTAGTACGCATCCTAGAAGCAATAAGCTTAGGCAAGGAAGAACGGAGAAATGTCTTATGGTGTATAGAAAAAATCCTAGAAACTTGTATTCCATAAACAATACATGATATGAGTTCAGAGATATATTGTGCGAAGATACTTTGGTTCAAAGCAAATTCCTTATAGTTGATAATGTATTACAAGAAACACATTTTCAGTTTTAAAAACAAGCGAAGACTTCCGCATCACTGCTCTATTTTTTTTTTGGGTTCTTTGTTTAGAGGTTTTGGTGTGGTGCAGTTTATGTTCTCTTTTTCTCATTTTAATTCATTCTCTCCTCCTTTATGAAGTTTAAAGGGAACAAAATTGGCATCATCACCATTGCACAGCAATAAGAAAATCCATCAAGTTTAATAGGGTTCGAACTCTGCTGACAATGTTTCCAACTGTGGTTAATTGACTTGAAAAACTTCATCACTAGTAATTTTTTGAGGAACTTGTTTTGATTGTCCTGAAGCAGCCTATCTACCGACAGTTCTTAATTGATTCTTTAGCTCTTTTGAGACTAAATTTGCATGTCAATTGTGCTCACTTGTCTGCAAACTTGATGCAAATCTTTTACCGGAAATTCACAGATATTGTAAATTGTATCTGGAAGAACATAGATTGAAACTCATATAATCTACACACTAAAAGAATGGTAATGATAACGAAAGGCAAAAGGAAGGAAAAAAAAAAAAACAAGAATTTGAAGATCCAATTAAATAAACAAACTTAAAGAACAATAGAACATGATTGTGTGACATAAAACAAACAAACCTTCTATCACGAACAGAGCTGAAATTGCAAGAGAGAAGTGTGAAGAGACTAGAGAGAGCAATCATTTAGTCATCCAGCACTTGTAAGGGCACACAAAAGAGTTGGGATTTGTCAAAAAACCTCTGAAAGACCTTCTATTCTCAACTATCGAATACTTTGAACTTTGAAGCTAGTTGGCACTACTTCTCCAAACTTATTTTCTCTCTTCTTATTTCATAAAGAAGACAAAAAAAGGTCAGACAAGGTATCTTTTTAAGTAATCCTAATTTGTGCAAGCTCGAATGCCAAGTCTTACAATATCTATTGTTATTGTAAGCTTCATGAAAGTGGACTGCTGTATTTCAAGACCGAACAAATGCAGATTGCAAGAGAAGCCATTGAGCTTGCAAAAACCTTTTAAAACACAATTGGCCCAAGTATTAAATCGAGGTTTTCATCTTCAATAATGTAATGGGAAGATAGACAAATCCGGGATTTCAGTTACAACACGCAGAAACAACAGCATATGATATTCGTTACTATGACATGTCTCGGCATTGTCATAAGAACAGAATATTATATGCTGTGGTTTCTGCGAAGTGAAGATAAACCCAGGAAAAGCAGCCATGCTTTTGTAAATAAGTTCATTCTGGCTTGAGGTTAAAGCTAAGCACCTCTGATTAAATCACTCTCGAGGGAAGATGCAGGACAAATACAAAGCAGAGAAAATTCACAAATACAACTAGGAAAAACCTGTTAGGAGTTGACATGCTGTTTGTGATAGCTGAAAAAGAGATAATGATAATGAAACAAACAAATTAATACCATCGTACAAAGATTAGGATAAACTTAGCCTATAAAGATTACTCTCTGTTTGCCCATTCATAATATCATAATTGACTCTCCCCCATATCCACACAAGATCAAATAATCACGTTTCTTCACTCATTTGTAACAATTTTGAATTTAGAAAAGAAATTGATTATAGGAGATTTGTTAGTCTTACTAACTTATCTGAGTCTTGGATTAAAACTCGTATTTATATGGAGCGCAACTCATAGTGCTTTTTACTAGTAAATTCCTTCTCTTTATTCATAGTCTGTGGATATGAACTTGTTGCTGAACCACGTTCAATCTTCGTGACCCTGTCTTTCTTTTCAATCTTTTATTTTCCTATATAATTTTCTATTTCAAGTTTCTAGGCAGCAGCCCGTAATAATGAAAGTTATACATAATTTATCAGTTTAGATACCAAATCAAGGTAATCTAAATCATTTAGGAACTGTATCACTTGGACATTTAAGTTTGGGAAAAAAGAATGCTAACTAGGGTTTTACCAAGAAGCCACCAAAAACGGAATGCATAATAAAGAAGCCGAAAGAGAAAAAAGCTAAAACTCAAAGGCAATCAATCAAACAAAGCGAAACAGAACATGGATGGATTTCATAGACAAACAAAACCTTATATCAAAAACATAAACAAAAAGAAAAGACTGAGAATTCCATACCAGACTGAAAAGAAGACGTAAAAATATGTCCCAAGTTTAGCCCTGTGCCCCGGCCTCAACATTATGCCATATTTATAGGTAAATAATCAATCATAATCCCACTAAGAAACCAATAAAGAGTAAAACAACAATTGAAATTGAAATTTAAAACTAGAATTCGATTGAATTTTAGAGGGTCTTTGGATAGCCAGTTTGATTTTGAATTGAAAATACTGTTATGATTTAAATTTTGAAGGAGACAACACTATAACAAAACCGGTTTGAATTGGATAAACAAATAAGCTCTTAGGGGATAATGTACTTTTAGGATGGAATAGGATTAGATTTTATATTATAATTAAATATAACGAGGATAATGGATATTTGATTTTAAGTAGTTGTCTTTAATTGCAAAAATATGCTTCCAAGAAAAAAGAAAAGCAATAATATACAAGAGTTTTCTGTTCTTCAAGTATTTATTGTTCAAATATATTTTCGGTTTATAAAAAAGGACATTCACAAGCAACAAATAAAAACAATTCATAATTCTCATGGGAAAATAATTAACACCCATTCATCAATCCTATTTCATATCAAGTACTGTATTCGTGGCTTATTTATTTATACATAATGGCTTGTTTGTAGGAAAAAAAAAAATGCATAAACAAAGAAAATGGGACTGCGTTTTTTCCCGTTATTTCTTGTAAACATTTCTTTTTGGACCAACCAAAACTAGATATTTGAAACAACAAGAACTTGATTTGAAAACGCCTAAAGAATACCAAAAATAACTGGAAAAAAAAATCTGAAAGTGAAACTCAAAACCAATCAATCAAAGAGACAAAGAGCAATAAGGACATAGCAGATGAATTAAATCGTATAGAACTTATAATGGAAATTTTTTCAGATAGAACCTAAGAAGAATATATGAAGGTACAGACTTAATGACCTATTTATAGGATGAGCTATCGTAGCTTAAATAAAAATCCTAGTTTGACTCAATATATGATGTCTTAATTTTGATAAAACTTTACAAACTCAAATTGAAATATTATAAGCTCATCGTAAATACACCCCTATTTTAGATTTTCTTTTTCTTCTTGGTTGCCTTGACCACAGTCTAGGAGTTATAGACATCCATTTTTTTAAATAAAAAAAAAAGAAACGAAAAGAAAGCCTAATAGTAAGTTTCATTTTTAAAAAAAAAAAAAATAGGATTATTATCTTGAACTTTAATAATCACCACTTTACCCTCTGAATTTTTGAAACTCCTCATTTTATCTCTTCAACTTTGAAAAATATTACTTTCTCTCTTGAACTTTGAAAACTCCTTACTTTACCTCCAAAAGTTTCGATTTTATGCTCAAATATACTGAATTAAGCCCACATAATTTTCTCATGGGTCACGTATAAGGTCAAAAATGAAATTTTATCACTGTCAAAATTAGTTTCATGTTTACACTCTCGTTAAATTTTTTATTATCTAAACTCTCATTTAGAAGGGATTTGTCCTGCATATTTGTTCTTGTCTTTAATACGCAACTAATTTAATAAATCAATATTATTCAATGATATCTAAATTTAGATCATAAATATGATGAGTTGCTTATTAAAAATGAAGATATATCGATGAAGAATATCGATATATTAAATAAGAATTACATATTCAAGATTAGAAGAAATGTGCATATAAACCATGTGACCCATATACGAATTACGTAAGGTTTAATTCCATCTATTTGAAAGGAAAATCTAAAGTTTAAAGGCTAAAGTGAAGAGTTTTGAAAGTTCACAGACAAAGTGGTGATTTTTATTATTCAAGGGGTAAAGTGACGAGTTTTGAAAGTTCAAGAATAAAGTGTTGATTTTTAAGGTTCAAAAAATGAAGTAAGAGAGACCTCGAAAATTTAAGAGTTATTGACATTAATAACTAAAAAAGTTACAAGATTCATCATAGCATCAAGCGGTGGGTTTTGTCTTTAGCAAAAGAAAAAAAAAATCATGGTTATTTCTCTTATAGGATCAATTCCCACCCCCTAATCCGTGGCATGAAAAATAAAATTCTCTCGTTTTCTTTTCTTTTTTTTTAATAAATTGTTATAAGTTCCTGGGGTATTTTCTCATCATTTCTTCATCGGTTGCCCTTTTAGTTGTCGTTTTACAATTTTGTTTCCATTGGCACTTTTGTTATCGTTTTCTCATTTTTTTGGTCGTTCAAGTTTACTTTTTTCTGTTTTGACGTCATCCAAGCCTAACAAAACAGATTTTTTTTTTCTAAATATAATAATTTTGTGATAAATCTAAAAAAGACACCTGAATAAAAAAAGGCTTTGGTCTTTTCTACTTAGGGCCCCTTTGGCACAGCTTTTGCTTGTGCTTTTAGTCACTAGAAGAAGAGAAGCAAAACTTGTAACTTTTTAGTAAAGATTTAGAACCACATTTTAAAGAGTTTTAATGGATCAAAATGGTCTCAATTTTTTTAAAAGTTACAAAAATGTTATATTTAAGCTTATAATGTATTATTGATACTATGATACAAATTTCAAGTCTATTTCAGAAGGGCTTTTTTGAAAAGCTATGTTTTGTTGCTTCGACAGAAAGCACTTTTGAAGAGCAAAAGCTCTTCTGATAGTTTATCCAAACACTTCCAGAAGTAGCTTTTGGGGCCAAAACCAGCTTTTAGGAAGCCCTCCCAAACAAGCCCTTAATGTTCTCTTTTGGTTATATTTAATTCTTGCCAGTCAGAAAACTGTTTGGAGTTTAATTCAAGAAATTTCAAATTCCAGCCTCCCGGACCAAGTTCTGGCTCTATCGACAAGTCTATAACGACTAGTTTTCTAACCATTAGAACTCTATTTGCAATGGTTATTTTGATCCAAAAATGTTATTTTAGGCCATAATTGAGTACTTCGAGGATTTATATACCCCTTCATTCATTATGCTCAAAACCAAGTATTAATTGCAAGATTTCTCACATTGTTTTGATAATAAGCATTCATTCTCTTTACACACTCTTGAGCTTACGAATTCTATATTTTTCTTGAGAGCTACTCACACCCTCCAATATAAGCCTTACATTGTATTCATCTATGAGCGAGCTAAAAATTATTAATCACATCCTTTTGAGTGATAGGTTATTAAGCCTTAGAAATTGGGGGAATTTTTGGTTTGTCAATCTCCATAAAATTGATGTTGTAAGACGTCGTGGTAAGCCTCGGGTAGACCAAGTCACAGGTGTTGTACAAGGGGTGATTGTGCCGCAAAAACTGTCGCTATAGTAGAAGAGGTCGAGTCAAGCCTTGTTCGACGACAGTAGACATAGGCATATTGCCGAACCACTAAAAATAGCATTTGCGTCCTCTTTCCCTTAATCCTTTTATTTTACAAGCACTTACATTTTCCATTCATTATTTGTTCAATTGATTGTTTAATTTGCTTGTGCGATTATATTAGAAAATTCTAATAATTGTGAAAAGTTTTAAAGCCAATTCACCCTCTCATAGGTAGTCATTCGTGAGCTAACAAAGTCGTTTCTAAAAAAAATTATTTTAACAAATATATCATATTTGTGAAAAAAAAGACCTTAACAAAAAAATTATATAGAAAATTAATATGAAATATACATGTAAAAATAACAGAAAGTGTCAGTTGAGGAGAAAATGGTTAAGTAAAATAAATTTGAAAAAGAAAATGCTTAGACACGGAAAAAATAGAGAAATGGTATTCACTTATAATGATGTATATTGAAAGAGTTGAGTAAGATAACACTTAAGTGAGGACTTGTTTAAGAAAAAATATTTTAATCGAGTAATTAAAAAATGAATGTATAAAAACCATTATTAAGATATGCAGAAGTAGAGGAAAAAAATTAAATAGAGAAACATTTGGAAAAAAAAAAAAGAGGGTTAATTTAATAAGATTTAAAAGAGAAAAAGAAAAAAAATCAAAATAACAATAATCACCCATCACGGATCACTATCACCTATCACCTATCACCTATCACCTATCACCTATCACCTATCACGTATCACCTATCACATTCCGTAAAGCCTCAATTTACCACCAAAAGCATGTAGCAACCAAAATGAAAATGAAAAAAAGAAAAAGAAAAAGGGAAACTTCCAGCCAAAACGAGATCGTGTTGGTTGAAAAGCGAAAAACCACTTTTTCTTTTTATAATAGATATAGATGGATACAAAAATCAATGCTAATCTTGTTCCTGGAAAATTTTAAAAAATATCTATGATCTGATTATCAGCACCTTCATAGCATAAGAATACTGATATTCACGTAATTTGAAAGCCATCATTGATTTCCATTGTTCATATCACAAAACGAAGAGTCATTTAGTGATGTCGTTGGTAAGGATTTTGATCAATTAAGATCAAACATGCTCAATTTAAAGGTGGTAGAGAGTCGCGGAGCAAGATTTTTTTTTCCTCCCTTCATGGGCCAGTGTGTTTGTTTCGGTTTTCAAATCACCGTTTGAATCATTTTGCTACAATATTTTTTCTCACAAAAATTTAAATCTTCATTCAAATATCTCAACTCTAAATACTATAAAATAGTTAAAATGATATGTGTATTCATTTTTGTTGATTTTTTTTTGCTATATGAATATAAACTTTTGTTAACAGTTTAGTGTTTTTTTTATTTAATATTCTATTTAGAGTTTAGTTTATTAAAAAAAATAATGTAGAACACTTATGAAAAATGATTTTGATAACAATAATAAATAACATTATTGTAATGGGGGCAATATAGAAACAAAAAAAAAAAAATTAAATCACATATAAAAAGATAATTTAATTGGAAGAAATTGGAACAAAAAGTTTGTTAATGAGAGGGGCATATATAAAAGTTTGTGAATGGGGGGCATATGTGAAAAGTTTTCAAAAACTATGCACCAAAATATAAATTTTCAAAAATATGCCCCCGGCTATTGCCTCCCTCCGCCCCTGGTGGTAGATGATCAAAAGCATAAAATATACAAGACTGAACTTGTAAGTGAAATACTAAAAGACAACCGTGCAGACCAAGCACTAACAATCACATGCAAGGCATATGAGAAGTCTTCTGAAATTTCTTTGGATGAACATAAGCCCCTTTGTTTCACTAGTTCGAATTGTATCAATTTGAACAGAAAGGTTCAAACTATATAATTCAAACAGTAGTCCGAATTGATATTTGAACGTACAATTTGTTTTTTTTAATCCGAATAGAAAATCTAAATAGAATTGGTGTTTGGTAGAGTGCTAAAAACTATTGTTTGAATTGAGTTTACTGGATAAAAAAAAGTTTGAAATGTAAAAAATATATAAAATAAATTAAATAAATTAAAAACGTTAATAATAATAATAATAATAGGTGGACTTGTTAAATGCAAAAAGTTTGTAATGCCAAAAATGCAAAAATAATTAATATAAAGTAATTAAAAATGTTAAAAGAAGGGAAAATAAAAAAAAAGAATTGAATGAAAAAAGTTTGTAATTAATGTATGAGATTTTTTACCAAAAAAATGCAATTTGGAATAAACATATAACACTAATAAAGGCAAGTTAATAAGAGTGAAAAAGATACTTGTAATAATATGAATAATAATAGAAGAAGTAATAACATTAACCATAATACAAATAAGAACAACAAACGAGTGTTAAATTAGTACAAACCGGTGACATTGGTTGAGAATAAGACAACAACATTACAAATAAAGGAAGTGCTAAACAAAACCATTTACATGATTCATCATCTCATCAATCCGTGGGTATTTGTCTTCAGCAAAAAGAACAAAAAAAAATCATGGATATTTCTCTTATATTATCAATTCCCACCCCCCAATCCGTGGCACGAAACAGAAAATTCTCTCGTTTTTTTTTCCTTTTTTCTTTTAATAATGATTACAAGTTCCTGGGCTATTTAGTTATCATTTATTCATGGCTTGCCCCTTTTAGTTGTCGTTTCACAATTTTGTTACAATTGGCTCTTTTGTTATTGTTTTTCTCACCTTTTGTCGTTCAACTTTACGTTTTCTTGTTTTGATGTCGTTCAAGCCTATTACTACTAGATTTGCGTTCTAAGCAACAAAACATAAATTTGTAAATCCGATCAAATAAACAAACAAAAAGAACAATTGAACATGATTGTGTGACATAAAACAAACAAACCTTCTACCACAAACAGAGCTGAAATCACAAGAGAAGTGTGAAGAGACTAGAGAGAGAACCAAAATTAATCATGTAGTATTTGTAAGAGCACACAACAGAGTAGGGAATTAGTCCAAAACCCCCTGAAAGACAGTTTTTTCTCAACTATGGAGTGCTTTGAACTTTGAAGCCAGGTGGCACTACTTCTCCTGGCATATTTTATCTATCTTCTTATTTCACAAAGAAGACAAAAAAAAGTCAGGCAAGTTGTCTTTTTAAGTAATCCTAATTTATGCAAGCTCAAATGCCAAGTCTTACAATATCTATTATTATCGTCTTAGAGGATGTTTGGAAGGGTGGTGGGAACCGTTGGTTAGAACTACTTTTACTGTAATATGTAAGAGCTTTACATTGTAGTAATCTTTTTTTTTTTTTTTACGGTAACATATGAGAGCTTTGCACTGTTCATAACTAAGTTTGTGGTGGGAATCGTGGTTCCCACCACTCAGCCAAACAACCTTGTAAGCTTTTATGAAAGTGGACTGCTGTATTTCAAGGCCGAACAAATACAGATTGCATGAGAAGCCATTGAGCTTTAAAAACCGGCTTTCTAAAACATGAAATTTCATCACTCCTAAATTTTATTTCATGTTTACAATCTTATTAAGTTTTTTACTTTTATTTTTATTATATCTAAACTCTCACGTACAAAGGGTTTATCTATACATTTTAAATTTTTTGTCATCATTAATACACAACTCATTTAATAAATTCATATTGTTTGTTGGTATTTGAACTTGAATAATAAATAAGACAAGTTCTCTTTAAAAAGAAAGATATATCGACAAACAACATCGACTAATTGAATGAGAGTTACACATTAATGATAAGAAGAAATGTGCATACAAACCACTTCTTAAATGAGAGTTCATATATATAAAAAAAAAAAAAAAAAAGCCCTCAGTGAGAATGTAAACATAAAACAAAACTTGGGATTGATAAAATCTTTTTTTTCCCTTACATGTGACCCATGTACGAATCATATAAACCATTAAAGAGTTGCACATTATCGACTAATTAAATGAGAGTTACACATTAAAGATAATAAGAAATGTGCATACAAACCATTTCCTAAATGAGAGTTCATATATATATATATATATAAAGAAGCCATCAGTGAGAATGTAAATATAAAACAAAACTTGGGATTGATAAAATCTTATTTTTTTCCTTACATGTGACCCATGTATGAATCACATAAGGCCTAATTTCATCTATTTGAATTGAAAATCAAAAGTTCAGAGGCCAAAGTGAAAAGCTTTGAAAGTTAGCAGGCAAAACGGTGATTTTAAAAGCTCAAGAGAAAAATGAGGAGTTTTGAAAGTTTAAGAGAGGGTAAAATAATGATTTTCAAAGTTTAGAAGACAAAGTAGGAGAGATCCAAAAATTTAAGAGCCATTGGTGTTAATAATCTAAAAAAATTACAAGCTTTATCATGTCGTCAATCCGTGGGTATTTGTCTTCAGCCAAAAAAAATCGTAGATATGTGACGCCCTGAAAAGGGGGTCAGGAAGTTTTAGGTAAATAAGATGAATTAAACGAGGTAATTAAAAAAACAAAAATAAATATCATCGAAAATAAATAACTATCATCTGTGGTCACCGTCACGTGAATGCCACGAAGGTGAGGCCAAGATCTTATTCTCATTCACCATCACGTAAATGCTTATCATGAAGGTGGGCTGGTAAATAAAATACAATATCAAGAATAATAACGCAAAAATATTAAAAATTATTGTCTCTAAAATAAATTAAAAATATACAATTGATAGAGACGAAAAAGACATTAACACCAGGACAAGTCGTACATTACATACATCATACCATAGTTTTAGAGAAAATACAATTTCAATCCAAAGAACCAGGTTTCGATCCTGGGCCCATCCGTCCTCTTTAAACCTGGAAGGGGATTTAAAAAAAGAAAACATGAGCTGAAGACTCAGTAGAATAGTTAGTTAAAAACAAGTTATTTTAAAATAGTAATCAAAAACAGATAATTGTTCACAAACTGTTCTATTTGAGATGAATCTCAAAGTCTTAACAAATCAATAAAAATACTTACTTGAAAGCAACTTGATAAAACATCACCGTACGGGTTTTGGAAATCCAAAAGGAATATTAAAATACAATTCTTCAAAATCAAAGACAAATTATTTTCATCAATCATTCAAAATATCAATCACTTGGCCTAAACAGTTTAAAAAGGGCTGCTAAAGAAAGGGATAGAAATATGTGTATATCCTACCTCATTTGAAATCTAATAATGTAAGCTCGAAATAAAATCCAACGTATGCTCCATATATGTTCAAGAGCTTAAAAATTGCATTTAAAATTAGAAATCATATTTAACAATTATCATTGTGTTAATTTAATTATCGGTGTGCCTTTTTGATTCAAAATAATCATAACCCAAAATCATAATCCTTTTGGAAACATTTCAAAATCATTAAACATTAAAAACTGTGGTTAAAATATAATTTCATATTGTCCAGTTGGCCTGCCGAACCCCTAAACCGGCCTGCCGAGCCTACACAGATCAGCCTTCCGAACATGCAGATCAGCCTGCCGAACTGGCTTTACTCCGGCCTGTCGATGACATGTGTTGGGGTGTTGAGATCCTGGGCCGGAGCCTGGCGGGCACCTCTAACGTATTGCCGAGGAGGCTGCCCGGCTCGACCCTGAGTACCCCCAGCTGAGTTATATCCCAGCTGAGTTCCCAGGGAGGTCGGGAGCCCCCACGCGGATTTGCCTCCCGCGAGGGGAGCGTGTCCCCCAGGGGTTTGAACCTGTGACCTCTTGTGTATAAGAGGCCTTAAGGTAAACCCCAGGTACCAATCCCTCAAACCCCTGGGGGACACGCTCCCCCCGCGGGAGGCAAATCCGCGTGGGGGCTCCCGACCTCCCTGGGAACTCAGCTGGGATATAACTCGGCTGGGGATACTCGGGGTCGAGCCGGGCAGCCTCCCCGGTAATACGTTAGAGGTGCCCGCCAGGCTCCGGCCCGGGATCTCAACACCTCAACAACATGAATCCAGCCTACCGAACTCATGAATCCGGCATGCCGAAAATCAAGTTTGGTCTGTCAAACTCGTAAAATCTGGGGACCCAAGACTTCAAGTTTCGGCGTCCCTGAACTCAAAATCTAATTTTAAAACTTGTTTTTCAATTCCCAGATTATGAAAATCACACAGAAAGCATAGAAAATCATAGTAGAGTAAATTTAAACCATTTTTTTCAAATTTAAACTCAATTTCACAATTGATTTGAAAATAAAAAAATGTAAAAACTTGATTAAATCAATTTTTGTTCAAATAAAGTTTAAATCCATGATAAAATAAGTCCTATAAGCTTAGATCAAACATTATCTAAGCTCACCAAACTTCAAATTCAACAATCAAAGAAAATTTGAAAAATTAAAAATAAAACTTTGAAATTTTAAGAAAAAGGAAAACTAACCTTTAATGGTGTTTTTAGATGAAAAACTTAATGATTGAACTTCAATCGTTGCTCAAATCTATGAGAATGAAGCTTGAAAACAAAATTTTTGAGAGAAGAAAGAGAGAGAGAGAGAGAGAGAGAGAGAGGGAGCATCGGGTGAAGAGAAAAGAAAGAGGGAGAGAGAGCGTGTAAGATAAAGGAAAGGGAAAAGAAAAAGTAAAAAGAAAAGCCCAAGGACGTTTTCATAAATATGAAAAAAATGTGGGGTAAAAATATTATTTGATATTTTAAAACTAAAAATCAAATTTTAAATATGACAAATGCAACAAAATCTTCGAATGACTAAAATTAACAATAAAATTTACACTGGTACACTTAATAATTAAACTTAACAGAACTAATCTTACTTTAAAATTCAGGGGTGTTATAAGATATTTCTCCTATATTATCAATTCCCACCCCCAATACGAGGCATAGAATGCAAAATTATCTCATTTTCTTCTCCCTTTCTTTTTTAATGCTAGTTTAGATACATGTGATTCAAGCCACAATAAAAAAATTAGAAAGACAGAAATAAGGGAAGCGATAATAAAATAACCAAGGCAACAATATAAGGGAAAACAACAAAACAACAAGCAACAAAGAGGCAAGCAACGAAGAAACGACAACAAAAGAGGCAAGCGTAAAACAACTACATCACTGAAAACGAAGAGAACAGCAACATATATAATAATAGTACTAATAAATCTTGCTAATTTTATTATAAGTAGCATACCGTCAAAACCAATGTTCTTACTAATATTTATCACATTAAATACCAAATCAAGGCTATATATGTTCTTGACAATTTAGGAACTGTATGTCCTGGACTCGAGCGAAGTAAACATCGGAAAAACTAGATGCTCCATTCAATGTCACTGACAAAACAACTTAACACAAAGTTGAACATATGTACATAGTTCAATTTGAAAGGTTCAACGATCTTATACTTAATAGAGGGGAAAGAAAAAGGAGACGTTGTACATTTAATCCAATTTGAAAAATTCTGTTCTTGTTAAAAAGTAGTGCTATTGTAGCCTCGTGGTTTAATGAGAATTGATAAACTAACACTATAGTTGTGAACTGACAATAAAACAGAAAACGAAAGAAAGAGGCAAGCGATGGTGAAACGACAACAAATGAAGCAAGCGAAGAAGGACCTACATATATAACACGAAAAACAACGAAACATGTAGCAACAACAAAGAGGGAAACGACGATAAATGAGAGGAGGTTATAAGAGACAAATAAGAGAAGCGACCAATAAGGAAAAACACGACGGTAAAATAAACGTGTAAACGACAACAAAAGAAAGCCACTAAAATTTGAAAAGAAAAGCGTAATGTGTATGCGTGTGTGTAAATTACTAAATATTTCCGAGTCAAAATAGTGATCATGGAAGACGTACGAAGTGTTAATTAAGAGAAAGAAAAAAAAATAGGGAATACTAATAGTCACATAGTGCATAAAACATAATTTGAATTTCATCAACCATTGCACAATACTAATTAACTATGTTTGTGATGAGTAGAATCTAAAGACACCAAATGTACAAAAATAATTTATATCAATTTATTTTACACGCATATACAAAAGAATCTTCCTAACGGTCTAAACAACAAAAGAAAATTAATAGACTGTTTGAAAGAACAGTTGGAACCAACAGTTTTGGTTTGAAAATGTAGCATGTGCGAGCATTATACTATAGGAATTTTTTGCTTTTTAGTATAGCATATGAAGGTTTTACACTATTTATAGTTGTAACTAATGGTTCCAATCATCCTTTCAAACGGCCTAAAAGAGGAAAACAAGAAGTTTGTCTTGGAAACAAAAGTTAATTCAAATCCAACTGACTAATTGCCATATAAATCATGAAAAGTATCCCGCCATAACAAAGAGTAACCAAAGTTCTTGGCCGGGGTGAGATATCTTGACTCGAACTCTTAGAAATAAGCTCATCATCTGACTGAAGGTTGAGTCCTGTACTTCTATCCGTCTCACAAAATTGCATAGGCCGTACTGGCTGAGTTATAGGCAGCCCTGATGCCTGACTCACAAAAGGGTGATCCAACAACATCTGAGCCGACCACCGTTTACGAGGATCTCTCTCGAAACACTTGTGCAAGAAATCCTTCCCGATTTCGCTCACTTCTTCAGGAATCTGAGGGGTCTTGTTAGTAAAAGCAAGAAGACGAATTATGTCCTTAGGGTTTGCATACTCCTTGCCATATTGCCACGCCGGTTTCCCAGTCATCATTTGCACCACAACGCAACCAAGAGACCAGATGTCCAAGCGCAGGCTTAATATCACCGAGAGCCACCGATTCTGGCGACATGAAAAGCGGAGTTCCCCGGAATTTGTACTTCCACAGCCTTCTTGGAAGCGTTTCCCGAGGCTCTTTGGCCAGTCCAAAATCCGCGATCTTAAGTTGAAAACCGTAATCTTGAGAAGGAAAAACGAGAATGTTTTCGGGCTTTAGGTCGCAGTGGACGTAGCCTTTTGCATGCATGCAACGAAGGCCTTTCAAAATCATTGAAGTGAAAATTCGGATGTCAATTGGTAACATAGAACCGCGAGATTCTTGAATCAAGTCGGATAGTGTGCCTAGAGGTGCATATTTTAGAAGGAGATTGTAGAATTTGACACCGCGTTCGACTGTTAACTCGCGGCCCAAGCAACGAACAATTTCCGGGCAGTTGTGGAAATCTTCAAGGACTCTGCTTTCTTTCTGGAGAGTATGTGCGCGTTCTAGTTTTGCTGTTTTCACCGCGATTTCTTCAAAAATCTTGTCATGATCTGTGTAAAGAGCTAAATAAACTTTTGCATAGCAACCACGGCCGAGTAGTTTTACTCGATGCCATGTTAAATGCGGAAAGCACCAAGGAAAACAAAGTTCGAAAAAAAAAATAAAAGGAGAAAAGATCAAAGGAAAGATCTAATAGTATTTCCAATAAAAAAAGAAAGATATTCTTTGAATTTGCTGGAAACAAAAAAGATCAGAAAAAAACTACAAATAAATCTGTTTATAAACAATGCGGATCACAGGGCCTATAACTTATTAATAAATCTATTAAACCCCTCGTTGCCCGTATAAAGTTTTTATAATCCCATTCGAATTTTTATTTAGCCATATATAAAACTATATAAAACATTTTTCAAATCTTATTTTGTTTCAGCATATATGTAGTAAAGACTATATACAAATTCTTTTTAAATAGGACAGAGTCAGAAAAATTAGTATAGTTGGAGAGAGATGTGTGATTGAACTAACAAGGTGATGGGCAAATTAAATTTATTTTAAGAAGGGTAGAATATAATTTTATAGAGGTCGAATATGTAAATTTAGGCATGACGGAATATAATTTTTATAAAATTTTATATATAAAATTAAAAAAAAAAAGTTCAGAGGCAACCGTTATCCCTGTCCGGCTCTACCCTTTATATGTGTGTGTGAGAGAGAATCCACCGGTAACAGAAGGATAACATGATTGACGTATTAATTGCATCAATATATTTCAACATGCCCTACGATATAATTTTTTTATATGAAAATATTTTATAGATTAAAAAAACCCTAAACCAAGCCATCATATTTCAAAGAATAGATTTTGAGTTTTATGTTTTTAAATGCTAAAATACTTTTTTACTCTTTCTCAAGAAAAAAAAATGTTTTTCAAAATAAATTTGGTCTAACTAAAAGTATCCTATCTATTTTTTTCTCTTTTTTCATAAAGTCTACTAGGAATAAAATTGAAATAAATTTTTAAAATTCAAAAGAATTAATAAATATTGAATCTATAAGGCCTTGTTTAAATATGGGTCAACATTTTTGAATTAGTCCCAAGAAATATTATAACAAGGAAACAAAGTTCAATAGATTAGATAGCGTCCTTCTATTGGGAAACGCGTCTTCGTATTAGAAAACTGATAACATAAATACATTAGATAGCGTCTTTTGACGTTATCAAACTAATCCAAAAATTAAAAAAGGGCGTTTTTTGAATATTGGTGCCCTTAAACTTATGCACATTTAAATTTGCCCTAAACTTTTAATTTTCACAACTTAATCTCTCTGAATTTTCAAATTTGTAGCACTTATATTGATAGCGATATTTATAAAATTAATCCAAAAAATATATCTGAATATATACTAATAATCAGGCGCTACAAAATATCAGGTACCGTTATGCACGAACAAAAAACATATATTAATCCTTAGAAAAACCATATATTATTTAACCATACAAAAGTCCTTCAAAATCCGACTCTATATTTAACCAAACTAGATCAAAAGCAAACCGAACTACGCCACTGGAATAAAAGTACGTTAAAAAAAAAGCATGAAAAACAAGGACGTCTAGACTCTAGTAGTGAACCACAGTGACATTGTATCCAACTATAGCATCGCCGAGAAGATTAAACCAATGAGTATGAGCGATTGCATATCCACGCGCCAGCCGGAAAATCCCCGTCCCCCCCACGATAGGCATCTCGCGGACCAGATCAAGCGCCGGATTTCTCCCGAGAATGCTGATTGAGTTCCCATTGTACTCGCCGTCCGTGAATACAAAGTTCATGGCCATGATTAAACCTAGTTCATGTTGACCAGCCGAACCATATAGCCCTTGTGCCCGGCCCACAAGCTTAGAATTCGGGTCGGGTGTCTCGGTTAACGGGTCGTCGACCATGAGCAAAGCCCCGAAGAGTGTGGGGGACTTGTCGGTTTCGGGTGCTTGAGCCACTCTCACGGCACTTGGGGTCTTGCCACTGACTGTGTCATGGAAGTAGAATTGGAGGTTTGTTGTTTTCTCTTTTGTGTCCTCTGCTTTACAGCTTTGAAACCACATTGTAAATATCACTATATTGACCATGATCATAACCATATGACTAATTAGTTTTCCCATCTCTCTCTCTCTTTCTCTCTTATTCTCTCTCAATTTCTCTAAAGAAGAAGAGAGAAGAAGGGAGGGAATTATATTGAGGAGGGTCTTGCAGGCACATGGATTCAATTTCAAAGCAGTTGAACCACAACAGAATGAAGAAAGAATTTTTATTATTATTATTATTTTTTTTTTTTTTTGTGAAGTCCTAGCTACTGGGGATCACTAATTACTAGATATGTGGCCAGGTGGGCCAACTCCTTTACCAAAGAGGGAATCTAATAATTTGAGTCTTCTTTTGTGACGACAGCTGTCAAATAATGTTCTTTTTTTTTTTCAAGTGGTCGTACATGGTTTGACTTGGAATTTGGGTGCATTTGGTTGAACTCATATGCATAGAATTTAGTTCAAACTTTGTAGTTTTAAGCAAAGATTCACAATTTCAAAGTAGATGTGGGGCAGGTTTGCTTAAACCACATTGTGTAAGCCAACTAATTCATCTGTCTTCATCCCCTAAAAAAAGGAAAAAGGAAAAAAAATTATGTGTCTTTATTGCTATATCCTTATGCACGAAGTCTTACCAATTGCATGAAAATCTTGAAAGCTTTCTGAGTTCGATCTTTGGCCAGACGCCAGATAAAGCAAGAAGTTTGATTCCGAAGTGGCTGACGCAATAACCAATTTTGAGTCATCAATTGTGAGTCATGTGAACATATACAAGACACGACCGTAAAGCGTACCAAATCACCTAATTTTTCAATGTAATAAAGTAGTTGGCAGAGATGGGCAAAAAATAAAAAAATAAAAAAATAAATAGTCAACAAACTCTATATTATTTCTGCTGTACCGAGATGTGATGGTCAATTACTAGTTGAACTATTTTTACATGATTTCCCAGCTTATAGTTTTAACGTTATCAGATTTCCGAAACAATACATTAGAGAAAAAAAAAAAAAAAACACGAAAACAAAACAAGAAAACTAATGGAAAACGCCTTATTTTTATGGCTTATTATATATATTTTTGGTTTCTTGAGATTACAATTTGTTCTATTACTTGTTGAGATAAATATAACATCAGCTTTTACACAGATTATGATATTGTATAATCGTTTTCCTTTTTCTTTTCAATTATTTGATTACGTGATATCTGTTTTTTTTTTTTTCGTTTATTTGAATTTAAAAAAAAGAAGGCATAAATAGACAACGTGTCGCCCGTTAAAATACGACATGTCCTTAGTTGAAATGACATTTCATCACTGAAAATAAAGCAACATGTTCTTATGGTTTATGTCATACTGCCATATCAAATTGAAAGCGAGACGTTCACACATAAAATGGCGGAAAATCGTGAGAAGTTGAACGACATGTAATTTCATATTCTGAACGACAGTAAAATTTTAGTTTACAAACGATATGTAATTTTGTCTACTTTGCAAAACAAACTTTAGGCTTGAACGACATGTAGCTTACAACCTAAACGACACCAAAGTTAGACATTAAACTACACGTCAGTATATACATTAGCAGCTTCAAAACTTATGCAACAAACAACTTTTCTCTTCATCTTAAACAAGCATTTCGTGGCGAACGGGATGTTGTCCCTTTCGCTTCGAAGATATCCGATTCTAAATGTAAAATGCCATGTCGGTTTTGAATTGCACGTCAACGTTCAAACTGTTTACTATATACGTCGTTCACTTCACAAGATAAAAACACTAAAGATTCTAGCATTTAAAAAAGCAAAACTACATTATTTTCGGAAAAAAAGCAAAACCACATGTTCTTCTTAAACTAAAAGTTATCATTTGACCTGTAGCTTTTCTACCCAGGAAAAAAAAGGCATGTAGCTTTTCCTATTCAGTACGTGATGGAAAACAAGAAAATATACGACGAAAGAGTTTGATTATATTTCTTTGTAAGCAGTCTAATACATATAAAAATTTGCTCCAAATTATAAGGAAGACATTATTCATCACGCGAACTATTTTTGCCACAATATTTGACAGATAATTTTCTCACTAGCTGACAAAATCCTGAATCTTAGATTATTCTTAAACTTCAACTTCAAGGTTGAAAAGTAGGAGGCTTCCTAACTAGAGTTGCCTGCTCAAAATCATATGCAATCTCTATGAGCTTTGGCTCGGAGCCCTTAAGTCCTCCAAAAGTAATGCCAAAAGGCACCTCCTTCTTGTCATATCCAGCAGGGACGGTTATTCCTGGGAATCCACCAATCGCAAGCACAGGAGAAACAACAGATCCGGGAGTCACCAATGCATCTAGCTTATTGTCCCCCATCAACTTCTCAAATCCTTCTCTAGATAGCCTTGCCAAATTATATATTGCCGCTTTCTCCTTTTCTCCAATTCCATTTGTGGCTTCGGCTGCCAGAAATATGTCTTGCCCAATTTCCTTGGTCATTTCCTGCACATTTAACGAAGCATAAATCATATTGCAGTAAAGAATAGACTACATTGTCCAATGGAGAAAAACGTGTATTATTTACGTACCAAATCTGAGAACCTTTCATTGAAGGCTATAATCTCTGCTAATGATCTCACTGGGGAGACTACAAGGTCTTTTAGATAATCATTCAAGGCTAATTTGAACTCCGCCAATGATGCTACTGCTTCTCCGCTTAATGTGAAGTTCAAGATAACATCTATGTTTGCTATTTCCAAGTTGTCAATCAATACTGCACCTCTCTGCCTTTAATTCAAGCAATTAATAACTTTATTATCTTTTTTTTGTTTGAAGATTAATCTCAATATGTGGCACCAGAGTTTAAAAAGTAAATAGCAATTTGTTTTACCTTAATGTTTGGAAATGATACTCAAATACTTGAAGATCAAATCCGCTTCCAGGGGCAAAAAATGGATCCCTTACTATCCCCAATCTCTTTCCTTTAAGACCATAAGCATTAAGAAATTGTTTGTAACCACCGTATGGAATGTATTTTGATGCCTGTTTGGTTGCATGATCTTTGTAATCAATGCCTACAATGGCGTCAAGGACATAAACAGCATCGGACACAGACCTCCCAATGGGCCTGTTTAACAACCATTAAAGCAATTCTTATCATAAACCCTACAACCAATAATATGAGAAAACCAAGTTGAAAGTACAAGTAATATATTTATTTGAAATATTAGATTTAACTAGTTGACATGGTGTAACAGAAACTACCCAACAGTGTCTTGTCTAGGAGTGACTGGAATAACCCCTGCTCTGCTAGTCAGCCCAACTGTTGGTTTGATGCCCACAACTGAGTTAAAACTTGCAGGACACAGAAGGGAACCATCGGTTTCAGTTCCCAGAGACACCACCACAAGATTTGCTGCAACCGATATGGCTGATCCACTACTTGAACCACAAGGATCCGCCGACAGAACATAAGGATTCTACAGACAAAATCAAATATATAGACTCAAATTTCACTAATCCATAAGTTATTTTATTAGGGCTTGTTTGGCACACTGTATTGTATTGTACTACATTACATATTTTGTATATAATACAATGCAAGACAATACAATATAATACAATACAATACAACGCGGTATGTCAAACATGCCCTTAGATATAGAAAGACGCCAAAAAAGGCTAAGTACCTTTCCTTGGCCACCTCTGGCGCTCCAGCCATTAGGTGCATTGAGGGACCGAAAGTGAGTCCACTCGCTCAAACTGGCCTTTCCCAATATGATCGCCCCAGCTTTCCTAAGCTTGGTCACAACACCGGCATCATGAGGCACGACAGAGCCAAGCAAAGCGAACGAGCCAGCAGTTGTGTTGAGCTTATCATTGGTTCCAATATTGTCCTTGAGAAGAACCGGAATTCCATGCAAGCCAGAGTAGGATCTGTAGTCATTGGTTTTGCGCTCATAGTCAGCCATGTCTGCCTGATAAAGCGCATCCGGGTTGAGCTCTATAACGGCATTGAGGACAGGCTTAAGCCTGCGGATTTCAGCGAGGTAGAACTTAACAAGTTGTCTTGACGTGAGTTTGTTGTGCTTGAAGGCCAACTGAAGATCATAGATTGTGGCTTCTTTGATTGATAGCCCATTCCCAAACGAGAAAAGAATTATAAGCAATGATGTGAAAAGAGGGAAATGTAAAACTAATTTAGCGGCCATGGAATTGAGGTTAGAAAGTAATTGTTGTGTGTGTTGAATGATACTATGAGTTTGGTAAATGTACGAGGCAAGCAACAATTTATAAGCCAAACCTGCTGGCCTTTTTCGTGGCCTTATTCAAGTTTTTTTGTTACATTTTAATTATGGAAATTTGTCCTCTTTATGTTGGACATGGTTTGAGCGTAAAAAATAGTTTTTTTTTGGGGATTTAATTATGGAAAAATACTTACTTGGTAATCATACAGCAACAATATGACACGGGAAACTGCCAAATATGGAATGCAGATTTCATAAGATAGCGTTATTGTTTCTTGTTTTTGTTTGGATATTTGAGAAAAAAGTTTGTTCAAATAAATACAAAAAGGAATTATTTAAATTGCTTTGAAATTCATAAAGAAGTGACGGATGACAAGGTCAGAGACTTTGCCGTCCATTTTTTTGTAAAAGGAGGTTAATTAATTGTATTGGGAAGTTAATGTCTCGTCTAAGCCTGTTTGTAACGTGGCTATCAGGAGAATTTTAACATGTTTTTGTGGCATTATGATTTGGAGTGGCCACCTTTTGGGGTCGTCCTATGATTTCATAAAAGAATATTGTTTTTTAGAAAATAGAAAATTATTACTTTATTTGTTGGATCAATTATCATTATCCAATTGTTACAAAAATAATGTGATAGAAACAAAGAACAAAAATATACAGAGAATTTATATAGAAACCCAAAAAGAGAAAAACCACGACAGAGAAGAAAAAAATCACTAAACTCATGAAGATTACAATAGAGGCATTAGGAATGCTAAAAATTCACTAATTATTAAATCCTAACACAATACATCATATATAGAGGTATAAACAAAACCTTTTGGGCTAAAAACATAAACTAAACGGCCTAAAAACACAACGGTCTGTACCGCAGGGGCTCTACCCCACACCCCTCGTGAGATCAGTGGTGGGCTACGGGATCTGTAACGCCCCGAAATTTATTTAACATTAATGTAATGTAAATGATGAATTAGTGTACCATAATTAATATTTTAACATTAATTAGATTATTTGGTTGGATTTTAAATTTTTGGTTGTTTTGTTAAATTGATGCATTCAAATGATTTCTTATTATTTTAAAATGATGTTTTGAGTTTTAAAACACAACAATTTGTAAAATGTTAAAAATACTCCGTTTTACAAAACCGTGGGCGGCACATGGTTTTCGCACAGTAAAACCGCCCACCGATTTTCTCTATTTATTTCCTTCTTCTCTCTCTCCTCACTCTCACGTAGCCTCTCTCTCTCTCTTCCTCTTGATATCTCTCGGCTCCTCTCTCTCTTCTCTCAATTCTCTCTCAAGATTTTTGAAAGAAATTCGAATCCAAGCTTCGAGATAGCAAGGAGGAGGCTCGGGGACGTGATTTGGCAACCGAGATCGCAGATTGAAGCTTCGATTCGAGGTTAGATTTGAAATTTCTAAACTTTTTACAAATTTTTCAATTTTGTGCATTTTTGAAATCTATGTTTGTTTAAGCTTAGAAAACCGTGGATTTGAGTTAAATGAACTTAGAACAACTAGAATCTAAGCTTAGATTGAAGAAAAAAACGGATTGGATTCAAGATTTTTCATTTTTCCTCAATTTTTCTCATTTTTGGATTTTCAGGATTTTTGTGTTTGAATCTTGTTTAAATGAGTTTTAAAGTGTCTAAATATGTTTTTCTATCATCTATGAATGTTTTCTATGCCTGGGATTTGAGAAAAACAGGTTAGAATCAAGATTTGGGTTTTGGGGAAATCGAAACCCGTGGCTGGAATTTCTGGGTTTTCCCAGTTCGGCAGGCCGAAGTGCGTGTTCGGCAGGCCAGAACAGGGATCGGCAGGCCGGTGTTCTTCAGTCCGGCAGGCCGAACCTGGAAATTGTTCGACCGACCGAACTTTGCTTCCGGCAGGCCGAACTGTGCAGTTCGGCAGGCCGAAGCAGGGAGTTCGGCAGGCCGACCGAGGCATGGAAAATTTTGTGATTTTCACCCGTTTTCACTGTTTTGAACCCTGATTTAAATTCCAACCTTATAGAATGATTTTAAAGGTAGAAATGGCACACTAGGACATCATGAAATGGTTTAGTAACATAGGATGTCTTGGACTAGATATTAATCAACTTAGTTTGTATCTAGGATCATCCGTGGTTCCGCGGAGCTAACGTATAGCAGATCGGGATTACGGTGTGGGGCACCGGCACGAGTATTGAGGTAGGACTTCTATCCTATTTCTTTGGTAGCCTGGTTTTGAAATGATTTGGCTTTAAAAAGGATTTCTATCAAAATGTTTTCAACGGTTGTTTGAAAATGGATTTATCGGTTATATTTTAATATACCGTGATCTGAAATGAACTTCATAACAAATGTAATTGACAACACTCGGTAATTGGGTTTTGAATGATAATGATAATAAACACATAGGCATGATGCCATATCAGAGATCGGGTCGTGTAGCGATCGACCTTGGGGGCAGGTCCCGAAACCCAGCTGGGCCACTACGGTGGTGATATCATGGTTTGCCTAGGAAAAGAAAAATGGTATTTCTGATTGTGCGAGTAGACTGTTCTGGGTCAGAACGGTTCTACTCAAATTATCTTTTTATTTATTTATTTATTTATTTAAAGTTTTCTTTTGAGTACTCCTAACAATGAAATGTTTCTTTAAATTAAATTATTTTATAAAACCTAGTCCTACTGAGCCTTTCGCTCACATTTTATTTGTTTTAAATTTCCCCCTCTAGGTGGTTTCCCATTTAGGTTTGGAGATGATTCTTCAGACCGAACTCATGAGCAATAGGAGGATTAATTTATTTTTGTATCATTTAATCAAGGCATGTAAGATTTTAACTTTATTTGTACTTTGACTGTGATTGAATTTATGATATTGTCAGAACCATGTGTGTGCACAAGTTGGGGGTTGTGGAACCCATACTCGCAGTTCTTTATTAATTTTTATTACTTGCTTAATATTTATAAATTCTTTTATAAAAATGTGGTGGAAATCTTCTTATTTCTCACGTAATTTGATCCTTAAACCATTGATTTTAATTAAATTCTTATTTAATCAATCTAAATAATCCGTCACATCACCTCCCGTACTCCCGGGCGTAACAGAATGGTATCAGAGCTCAAGGTTATGAACCTTGGGAATTGTGCACACATAGGTTTGACAACGAAATACCTCTGACAGTCCAAATTTTGTTTTCAGAAGTGAGAGAATGGCACCTAGACATCGTTCGACTGTTGACGCCAAGTTCGGAAATGATGAGAGCATGATGAGGTCTATGTTTGCGGCTTTCTGGCAGATGGCAGCCAGGGCTGGACCAGAAGACTCTAGTGTTGGTAGTCGGCATGCGTACTTTAAGGAATTCCGGTGGGCGTCTATTCTGACTTTTGATGGTAATGGGGATCCGCAGTTAGCAGAGTATTGGTTGGATTCGATCTTGAAGCATTTGGATACTCTTGGTGTGCCTGAGGAGTATCGTGTGGAGTTTGCTGCGTATAAGCTCGAGGGTGGCGCTAACACTTGGTGGAAACAGACTAAGTGTTTGGAGCGCGATGGCGATATCAGTTGGGACAAGTTCGAGGAGCTGTTCTATGATCGATATTTTTTGCAGGGGTATAGAGATCAGAAGGCAGCTGAGTTCTACAGGTTGTAGCAGGGTGAGTTGTCAGTTCGGGAGTATGAGGCAAAGTTTAATGAGTTGGCTAGGTTTACTCCATCAGTGGTGGCATCGGAGTGTGAGAAGTGTATTAAGTTTCAAGAGGGGCTCAAGGCTCCTATTCGGCGGCAGTTGGTTGCTCTACGGCTTAGGAGTTTCGGAGAGCTTGTGTCGTCGGCGATCTCCGTGGAGAATGATTATGTGCAGTATTGTGAGGACCGAGCCAAGGCTTTAGGAGGACCGCAGAGGAGTGGCAGGAAGAGCACCAGTAGTCGTCCAGCTCCGGGGAAAGGCAAGCAAGGCGGTGCGACCAGTGGTAGCAGCAGTTCATCTGGCAGCGGGCGCAGCAATCCTTATAGCTTTCATTGTCATTTCTGTCAGCAGCCCGGACACATCAAGAGGAATTGCCCGATCAGGAGTGCTCGTCTTGGATCTCAGACCGGGGAGGATGCCAGTCGTTCGTCTCAGCCTCAGACCCTACCTCCGCCTCCGCAGTACCCGCAGTTGTAGTATCCGCAGTTCTCTCCTCAGCAATTCTCATATCCGGCACGGGGGCAGCAGCCGCAGCATTTTCAGCGCAGTGTTCCTCAGTATAGAGCACCGAGTACAGGTAGTGTGCAGTCGTCTCCATCTCAGCAGCATCGGCCGAGTAATCCAGGACCCAACAATGTTGGTAGAGGAAAAGGAAAGGCGCCAGTGCAGGTTCATGTAATGGCATCTAGAGGGTCAGATTCTCAGACTGGTAACGCGGTTGTCGATGGTATGATTTTGGTTTCTAGATCTTTAGCTCGCGTTTTATTTGATACCGGTGCCTCTCATTCTCTCATTTCAAGTTCTTTTGTACATGCCTTGGGATTAGAGATAGAAGAGTTTAATGAACCCCTAGTCATAACTTCTCCCTTGGGGCGGGTGTGTGTAAATTGTATGTGTAAATCCTGTAAAATTGGGGATGAGATTTTGAAAAGTGATTTGATTATACTCCCCATGAGCTCCTATGAGGTGATTCTAAGGATGGACTGGTTGTCCAGGTATAGTGCAGACGTGGACTGCCAACTTAGAAAGATGACCCTAGTGTCTGATAGGGGGACGGTGATCACTTACCAGGGTGGTGGTGATTGGTTAATGAGTGAGCGTCTCATGAAGTCGTGTCTAGGAGGGCGAAGAAATCTAGGTTGCTGTGCTTTTCTTGCCAATCTAGATTGCGAGCCCTATGTTTCGAGTGGCAGTGTAGCGATTCCAGTGGTTGATGAGTTCGAGGATGTTTTCCCCGACGAGTTATCAGGGTTACCACCGCATCGGGAGATTGAGTTTGGTATCGAGTTGTTTCCAGGGACATCACCAATTTCTATGGCACCTTATCGGATGGCGCCGGCAGAAATGAAAGAATTGAGAAAGCAACTTCAGGAGCTTGCTGATAAGGGATATATTCAGAACAGCACATCTCCGTGGGGAGCACCGGTTTTGTTTGCTAAGAAGCACGATGAGACTCTGAGGTTATGTGTGGATTATCGGCAGCTAAACCATGTTACAGTGAAGAACAAGTATCCCTTGCCTAGGATTGATGAGTTGTTTGATCAGTTGGGAGGTTCGCGGTACTTCTCGAAGATTGATTTGCGTTTAGGTTATCATCAGCTCAGAATCAAGGAAGAGGATATTCCTAAGACAGCTTTCAGGACTCGGTATGGGCACTTCGAGTTTCTGGTTATGTCTTTTGGGTTGACGAATGCTCCGGCAGCTTTTGTGGATCTGATGAACAGGATATTTAGGCCGTATCTGGATTAGTTCGTGATCGTGTTCATCGATGATATTCTTGTGTATTCTAAGACTTAGGAGGAGCATGAGCAGCATCTCCGGATCGTGCTTCAGACTCTGCGGGAGCACCAGTTGTATGCTAAGAGGGAAAAGTGTGAGTTCTGGTTGACTGAGGTCAAGTTTCTGGGTCATGTTATCTCGGAGCATGGTATTTCAGTGGATCCATCCAAGATTGAAGCTATATTGGAGTGGGAACAGCCAAGGAATGTAGCGGAGATTCGCAGCTTCTTAGGTCTTGCTGGATATTACAGGAAATTTGTAAAGGATTTTTCGAAGATTGCAGCTCCGTTGACGAGATTGATCAAGAAAAATGTTAGGTTTGAGTGGGATGAAGATTGTGAGCTTGCTTTTCAGGAATTGAAGAATCGGTTGACTTCAGCTCCAGTGTTGGTTATTCCTAGCAGTGACGAGCCGTATGAGGTTTATGCAGATGCTTCAGGGCGTGGACTTGGATGCGTGTTGATGCAGCATGGACGTGTAGTTGCGTACGGATCGAGACAGCTACGACCTCACGAGCGGAATTATCCTACTCATGATTTAGAGCTTGCGGCGGTGATTTATGCGCTAAAGATTTGGAGATGTTACTTGTATGGAGCATCGTTTCAGGTCTTCTCCGATCACAAGAGTTTGAGGTATCTGTTCACTCAGAGGGATCTTAACTTGAGGCAGCGTAGATGGATCGAGTATATGGAGGATTATGATTTTGCGTTGCAGTATCATCCCAGGAAAGCTAATGTGGTCGCAGACGCGCCTAGCAAGAAGTCTTCAGGGATTCTCGCTTGTTTGGTTTTTGAGGACTAGAGTAGGGATGCGACAGTGAGTGAGTATCGGCTACTGTATCATGAAGACTGTGATCGTGTTTCGGTGTATCATGTTGAAGTGACTCCAGCTCTTGTTTGGATGGTGAAGCAAAGTCAGTGGCAGGATCAGCATTTGCAGGGGATTTGGTCGCGGATTCAGAACGAGGAGCAGTTCAAGGAATGGAGCGTGCATGCAGATGGATCGTTGTACTTCCGGGAGCGCCTTGCAGTTCCAGTTATCGCCGAAGTGACGAAAGCCGTTCTAGACTAAGCTCATAGGTCTCAGTTCACTATTCATCCAGGGAGCACAAAGATGTATCGTGATTTGAAGAGGTAGTATTGGTGGAGAGGCATGAAGAAAGACGTTCGAGAGTACGTGGCCAAGTGTTCGACGTGTATTCAGGTGAAAGCTGAGCATCAGAAGCCTGCAGGTCAACTTCAGCCGCTTCCTATTCCAGGGTGGAAATGGGAACATGTGATGATAGATTTCCTCACAGGTTTACCGAGGACGGAGCAGCGGCACGATGCAGTTTGGGTTGTGGTCGACAGGTTGATGAAATCGGCACATTTCATTCCGTTTAGATCAACATGTTCTAGGAAGGTTCTCGGGGAGTTGTATATGCAGAACATTGTGAGGTTGCATAGAGTTCCTTTTTCCATCACCTCTGATCGATACACCAGGTTTAATGCTAAGTACTGGAGGAGTTTTCAGGAGGCTTTAGGTACGGATTTGAACTTCAGTACGGCGTTTCATCCTCAGACTGATGGGCAGTCTGAGCGGGTTATTCAGGTTCTCGAGGATATGTTGCGTGCCTGTGCGTTGGACTTCGACGGGAATTGGAAGCAATGTTTGCATCTGGCGGAGTTCGCATACAACAATAGTTATCAGGCGAGTATCGGTATGGCACCGTTTGAGGCGTTGTATGGGTGACCGTGTCGGTCACCTATGTGTTGGGCTAAGCCGGAAGATGATTCTTGGGCTGGATGAGATTCGTGATAGCAACGAGAAAGTCGCGGTGATTCGAGATCGGTTGAGGGCAGCTCAGAGTCGGCAGAAGAGCTACGCGGATAGGAGACGTAGACCTTTAGAGTTCACGGTTGGAGATTTCGTTCTCTTGAGGGTATCGCCTCGTAAGGGAACTATGCGGTTCGGAGTGAGTGGGAAACTCGCGCCGAGGTATATTGGGCCGTTCGAGATCACTCAGCGTGTTGGTGTGGTCGCTTATCAGCTTGATCTTCTGCCCGAACTTTCTCATGTTCACGATGTGTTTCATGTGTCGATGCTTAGGAAGTGTCCACCTGAGCAGGGTAAGATAGTTTCGTTCCGCGATGTGCAGGTTCAGGAAAATACGACGTACGAAGAAGTGCCGATTCAGATTATTGAACGGAAAGTGATTAGTTTGCGTCATCGTGAGATACCGTTGGTAAAAGTCAGGTGGCAGCATCATGGGGTTGATGAAGCCACTTGGGAGCTAGAGTCGAGTATGCGGGAATTGTATCCGCATTTGTTTTGTTTTTGAGACGAGTTGTAAATTTCGAGGGCGAAATTTCTTTTAGGGGTGGAGAGTTGTAACGCCCCGAAATTTATTTAACGTTAATGTAATGTAAATGATGAATTAGTGTGTCATAATTAACGTTTTAACATTAATTAGATTATTTGGTTGGATTTTGAATTTTTGGTTGTTTTGTTAAATTGATGCATTCAAATGATTTCTTATTATTTTAAAATGATGTTTTGAGTTTTAAAACACAACAATTTGTAAAATGTTAAAAATACTCCGTTTTACAAAACTGTGGGTGGCACATGGTTTTCGCACAGTAAAACCGCCCACCGATTTTCTCTATTTATTTCCTTATTCTCTCTCTCCTCACTCTCACGCAGCCTCTCTCTCTCTTCCTCTTGATATCTCTCGGCTCCTCTCTCTCTTCTCTCAATTCTCTCTCAAGATTTTTGAAAGAAATTCGAATCCAAGCTTCGGGATAGCAAGGAAGAGGCTCGGGGACGTGATTTGGCAACCGAGATCGCGGATTGAAGGTTCGATTCGAGGTTAGATTTGAAATTTCTAAACTTTTTACAAAATTTTTAATTTTGTGTATTTTTGAAATCTAGGTTTGTTTAAGCTTAGAAAACCGTGGATTTGAGTTAAATGAACTTAGAATAACTAGAATCTAAGCTTAGATTGAAGAAAAAAACGGATTGGATTCAAGATTTTTCATTTTTCCTCAATTTTTCCCATTTTCGGATTTTTGGGATTTTTGTGTTTGAATCTTGTTTAAATGAGTTTTAAAGTGTCTAAATAAGTTTTTCTATCATCTATGAATGTTTTCTATGCCTGGGATTTGAGAAAAACAGGTTAGAATCAAGATTTGGGGTTTGGGGAAATCGAAACCTGTGGCTGGAATTTCTAGGTTTTCCCAGTTCGGCAGGCCGAAGTGCGTGTTTGGTAGGCCGAAACAGGGATCGGCAGGGCGGTGTTCTTCAGTCCGGCAGGCCGAACCTGGAAATTGTTCGGCCGACTGAACTTTGCTTCCGGCAGGCCGAACTGTGCAGTTTGACAGGCCGAAGTAGAGAGTCCGGCAGGCCGACCGAGGCATGGAAAATTTTGTGATTTTCACCCGTTTTTACTGTTTTGAACCCTGATTTAAATTTCAACCTTATAGAATGATTTTAAAGGTAGAAATGGCACACTAGGACATCATGAAATGGTTTAGTAACATAGGATGTCTTGGACTAGATATTAATCGACTTAGTTTGTATCTAGGATCGTTCATGGTTCCGCGGAGCTAACGTATAGCGGACTGGGATTATGGTGTAGGGCACCGGCATGAGTATTGAGGTAGGACTTCTATCCTATTTCTTTGGTAGCCTGGTTTTGAAATGGTTTGGCTTTGAAAAGGATTTCTATCAAAATGTTTTCAACGGTTGTTTGAAAATGGATTTATCGGTTATATTTTAATATACCGTGATCTGAAATGAACTTCATAACAAATGTAATTGACAACACTCGGTAATTGGGTTTTGAATGATAATGATAATAAACACATAGGCGTGATGCCATATCAGAGATCGGGTCGTGTAGCGATCGACCTTGGGGCAGGTCCCGAAACCCAACTAGGCCACTACGGTGGTGATATCATGGTTTGCCTAGGAAAAGAAAAATGGTATTTCTGATTGTGCAACTAGATTGTTCTGGGTCAGAACGGTTCTACTCAAATTATCTATTTATTTATTTATTTAAAGTTTTCTTTTGAGTACTCCTAACAATGAAATGTTTCTTTAAATTAAATTATTTTATAAAACCTAGTCCTACTGAGCCTTTCGCTCACGTTTTACTTGTTTTAAATTTCCCCCTCTAGGTGGTTTCCCATTTAGGTTTGGAGAGGATTCTTCGGACCGAACTCAAGAGCAATAGGAGGATTAATTTATTTTTGTATCATTTAATCAAGGCATGTAAGATTTTAATTTTATTTGTATCTAGACTGTGATTGTATTTATGATATTGTCAGTACCATATGTGTGCACAAGTTGTGGGTTGTGGAACCCATACTCGCGGTTCTTTATTAATTTTTATTACTTGCTTAATATTTATAAATTCTTTTATAAAAATTTGATGGAAATCTTCTTATTTCTCATGTAATTTGATCCTTAAACCATTGGTTTTAATTAAATTCTTATTTAATTAATCTAAATAATCCGCCACGTCACCTCCCGTACTCCGGGGCGTGACAGGATTGGACCTATCGGCCTGATCCCTCCGCTACCACCATAGATTTCATGAAAAATCCCATTTTTGTTTTTCATCACAACTGTCGCACCGCGAAATTTTCAAGTCAGGCCAAACTGAATTTAGGTCACCATACTCTAACACCAATAAAATTAAATAAAAGAAACTTAGAGGTGCTTTGCCAAATAGTATAGTCAAATAATTCTTCAACTATCTTGCCTAACCTTATAATTTTCACGTCTCAACAAACAAAAAGAAAGACACACTAGTAGGCCGTTTGGGAGCGTAGTTCAAACCATAAAGTTATAGTTAAAACTAACTTTGTTATAGTATGTTCTTTCACAAAATTATAATTTCAAACCAATTTTGTTTAGAACTTTTAGTTTGAATGCGTTCCCAATAGATGTTTTCCAATCAGGTGGTCAAGATTCGACCACCTCGAGCGCTTGAACAACAACCAGTCTAGTCGAGACACTGCCAAACGTTGCCAAATCTTTCAAAGGAAAGACAGATCCTGGCATAAATTTTTGTCATATATGGCCGGACCAAGGCCTTGAGTCTCGCAAAGAGCCCTCCTTGTAACAAGTTTGGAGCCGGGTTTGCCACGAAAGTGCCGGAGGGAGTGCGGAAACCTCGCACAAGGTTCATCAGTACAACGACATTCTATCATTTCTTTCTTAAATGCTAGCTAGAGTGGTTTGCTTCAAATTCTTTATCGCCAACACAGAAAGAGAAGATACGAAAGCGTGAAGGAGAAAAAAAGTTGAAATTAGCGGGATGCTTGCGTAAATGCTTATATTTGTTTGACTTTCTTCTTCTATTTTACTTTTATCAATCCATAATCAAATATTATCATAACCAAATTATCATGTGGCACGGGCCATATAATGTTCTTCACATGTAAACCACCATAATCTTATCAAAAGTATTCCAAGGCAATCAATATTTCATTATGCAACAGATGCCTGATAGATGAGATTTTCCACACAACTCAAGCCACACCTTACAAATTTTCATCATAAAAACACTACATATATATATATATATATATGGAGATCAATTCTCTTTTGAAGCTTCAAGCAATCTTGAAGGAAGGAGGCTTTCTAATTTTAGTGGCTTGCTCGAACGCATAAGCAATTTCTATCATTTTAGTCTCACAAACCTTTAGTCCTCCAAAGAAAATGCCATTTTACTGAAAGTTTGTATTTTAGATGCTTTTCAGTTGTAGACATATTTTATAGATAATTTATGGTTATTTTCTACAGAATTAAAGTCTATAGTTTATTTTCACTCTGAATATGTTTGATTTGGTCTCACTAAAGAAGAAGGTTGGATCAGTAGGAAATAGGTATGTTAAGATTACATTGCATGAAATTTTCTTGCTGCACATCCATATTTGATCCATGTCGTTCATTATATTAATATACATGACTATTGATGGGTTTAGTTACGTTACATGAACAAAGACCTCTTTGATCCTATATTCGTATGATTGATAGACCGAATTGATCGAAGATGCTTTAGTAATGATAGCAAATTTTAAACTCACAAGGTTATGTTATGATATACAATTATAAAGTATTTTTTATATATGTGCCCAAGTGGAAATTGTTGGATTTGATCCTTAGGGGCATACATATATATAATAATTGTATATTATGGGCTATCATAAGATTGAGCCTAATTAAAATGATTTAATAAGACATGAAGTTTTGGGCTTTAAAACATCTTATAAAGTATGGACCCATTTATGTATAAAGACCTAAAGTCTAATTTTTATTTTTATGATGGGCCAAAATAGAAATAAGACAAAGTTAAAATATTTATATACGGTTTTGGTCCCCAAGACGTACTTATGATTTTTTTTGACAACCCATCTTTAGAAAAGACAAAAGGTTTCTTCTCAAAAAAACCATACGTATTGGCTTAGAAGATCAAGAACCGAAACATTCAAAAATCATATTTGTTCTTATGGATTTAGGTATGTTTTCGCTAAATTTCTTCATGAATTAACATGAGATTCTGTATTTGATGATGGTTTTCATCTATGGAAGTTTCCTCTAACAATGGAACCATATATCCTCCAAGGAAGTTGTGTATAAAATATTATAGGGTGGGAAAAATAAGGGAGTATACTGATAGTATACAATGTAGCACTATTAACACAATTATCATTTTCTAATTAAATATAATGTAAAACTTTTTGAAGTACGTATTTTGAAAATATTTATAATAAATAACAGATTTATAATATAAATAATTTATAAATAAAAATAATAAATTACTCACACTATAAGCTGATATCTACTGTAAATATTTTATCATACGATTTACTACAATTACGTTACTATAATTGGTTTTAAAAAGTGTTATCTACCGTAATTTCCTTAATATGACATGAAAATTTTAATAACGTCTTTTTTTTTTCCCCAATTCGATGATGAATTTTACTACTGTTTGTGGGAATGTGTTAAACGTGGGGACCATTTCATGGTGGCAACTTTTTGCACTGAGCGGATCATTTCATTCTTTTTAAAATTAAAAGCTTGGTTTAAAAAAAAAAAAGCATCTTGTATTTGCTACGATTAAGAATTAAGATTCCTATTTTATTGTTAACATTTTCTGAGTTTAATAAAGAAAGAATATGCTTCTTTTTTTAATTTTATTGTACGTTTTATTTTTTTAACCATTTTTTTGTGGGAATGTGTACCTTATTATTGTCAATTTTTTATTTTTAAAAAATTGATTTGCTTTTCTTTTCTTTTCTTTTCTTTTCTTTTCTTTTTCTGGTGAACTGAATAGATTAAATTGTTTTTTTTTTCCTTTTCCCGTGTTGTTTTTGGAAAAAGAGATGAACATGTACTTTAATTTACCTTTCGTTAGATTAAGTGGATTCAATTAATCTTTTAATAATAAGGATTTTTTTTTAAACAGATGAGAAGGATTAATTATGTATTACTCTGGTCATGTGTGGTTTTTTTCCCTCAACTGACCATGTGCGACATTTTCCACTACTTGGTTTTGTAACTTACTCACTAGCCACTTTTATTCTACGGTAAATATTTTTTTGTCCTATCATTGCATGAAAGGCTAATCAATTTTGGGCAAGGTCAATTTCTTTCTTATTTTAATTACCACGATAGAGTTTGATAATCTTGTATCTTCATCCATTTCAATTTGTTATAATTATTGCCTTGAGCACTGGGAAGTCAAAGCACCAGCCCCAATAGGCTGCATCTTACGCATAATCAATAATAATAATAAAAAATGTACAACTAGGACTAGCAAGGCACAACGGTGCAGCCACTAAGGACCTGTTTGGTTTGAGTATTTGAATAGAATATTTAAATGAAGATTTAAATTTTTATGAGAGAAAATACTGTAGCTAAATAATTCAAACCGTGATTCAAGTATCGAAACAAACGAGCCTTAAATGTCCAAATTGAACCCCAAAAAAAAAAAAAAAAAGAGCTAAACTCAATAGCTCCACGGTCACGGAATATGCCATACAATTATCTATAAATTTCTCTAAAAAATTATCCCAAACTTTATTCTAGTTTTATTTTAGTCTCAGAATTTGAAGCATACATATCTAACTATAATTTATTAGTTTGTTTAAGTAATAGTCCTTTCATATTTTCTGTCACGATCACATACATATTTAGTATTACATCAACAGAGTATTAATATTTTTCCTTTTTTTAACAACCGATTGAAGAGCTAAAGTTAAAACAAAGTAAGAGATAAAGGTTTGAGTTTGAAGTATTTTAAAAGGTAGGGACCAAAACAAAATTGAAAGTGAATTTCGAGGACTATGATTAACCTTAGTGAGTATGAAACCAGCCCAAACTGGTGTTTCACATCATTTCTCCTGTCACATGCCAAGCATTTTCTTTTCCCTTAAAAAAAAAAGGTGCCTTGTACACAATTATGCTGGTCCCTTTTATCCACCAAACAAGATCGATCTTTTTCTTAGCTAGTATTATCAAATAGATCAAACAAACTTCGATACTGGCAGAAGACCACATAAAACATTCATTTGGATTTAGGGTAAATGTAAAACAATTTCATTTGTTCACCAGGATAACACTAAATTTACCACAAACTTCCAAAACCACCTTCGTTGTGATCCAACAATTCAAACAATTTGGCAAAAGGCGGTCTGCGGATCATGGTGGCTTGTTCAAAGGCATATGCAGCCTCAATTAGCTTTGGCTCTGTACCCTTCAACCCACCAAAACAGAGACCAAATGGCATTCCATCATCGTCATACCCGGCTGGGACAGTAATTCCAGGGTAGCCGCCAATTGCCAAGACGGAAATAGAACCTGTACCTGGTGTCACCAGCGCATCCAACTTATTTTCCACCATCATTTTCTCGAACCCATCTCGCGAAAGATTTCTCATCAACTCAGTTGCCCTCCTTTCCTTTTCTCCAATCCCATTCGTCTTTTCTGATTGGATAAAAGTGTGTTGACCATATTCTCCTGTCTTCTCCTGGATTGGACAACATGCAACACACAAGACTATTGAACGTTTTTCTGTATGTCAACAAACTCTATCAACAAAATACTAAACTCTATCAGATAAAGTCTGAGATTTGAGAATGAGATTGTTACCAAATCAGGGTGATTCTTGTTATAAGCAATAATGTCAGCAAGCGACCTCACCGGAGAAATAACAAGTTCTTTTAAGTACTCATTTAAGGAGAGCTTGAACTCGGCCAACATTGCTGTGAGTTCACCACTTCTACCTGGATTCAGCACCACATTTATGTTTTCTATTTCAAGATTGTCCACAATAGTTGCGCCCCTTTCTCTAAATTTTAAAAAAAGAAAACATCAAAGTGAGTGTCAGTCGGTGTGTAGTCAATTTACTTCCTTTACTAGGGCAATATGAAGGTTTAACTAAATCTTTTTGTGATACCTTAATGTATTCAGATGACTTTCCAAAGCTTGCAGGACGGAGGACTTTATAGTGTCTAAAAATGGTTTTCTAACGACCCCAAGTCTTTTTCCTCTGAGTCCATCTAATTTGAGGAACTGTTTATAACCACCCAAAGGTATGAATTTAGCAGCTTCTTTTGTTGCTTCATAGTCTTGTTCGTCAAAGCCCACAATTGCATCGAGCACGTAAACCGCATCAGAAACTGTCCTGCTTATAGGCCTGACAATTTTTTCATAAGGAATGTACTTCAATAAACCATTAAAAACAGATCAAACCATGCATGTCCTTCAGTTAGCACAAGTGACATTAATACGAGTGACTACAAATTTAGAATAAAAATCTTTACCCAATGGTGTCATGGGGAGGCAAAACAGGAATGACCCCAGCGCGGCTAGTGAGTCCAACTGTAGGCTTGAACCCAACGACAGAGTTGTGGTCAGATGGGCAGAGTATGGAGCCATGAGTTTCAGACCCAAGGGACACTGTGACCATGTTTGTAGCTACCGAAATGGCCGATCCACTGCTTGAGCCACATGGATCTCGGGATGCTACATAGGGATTCTGCATTGGTTTCAGTTTCACACATTGCAGAGTCAAATTCAGTTGGTTATATACCAAAATTTCACAATGTGCATTGAACCTAGGAAGTTCTCTTCAAAATAAATAGATTGTTTGGCAAATGCATTATGTTTGCTGCAGTGTTCCTCTCACAAAATTTGAAATCAAATTTAGTTTGAACTACAAATTTGTCGTTCAAACTGCATTGCCGACCTATTGTGATTGTAATGTAGAAAGATTTAGCTATAGGACTCATTTTTTAAATTTGCATTGTGGTTTATTTTAGCTTATATACATGGCTTTATTATTATTTATTTGTATTGCTATTTGTCTATCTTGTCACTTGTCTATGTAGCTTAGTTGTCATCGTTTGATCTAAGCGATCTATAAATACTCGTTTTAGCTATGACTAGACTTGAAGATTATAATTTGGGACATTGTGTATTAGAGCTTTCAATTTTCAGGTTGATTTGGTGCTTGTAGATTTGAGATTTCCGATACCTAATAAATACATATAGCTATATTATTTACTACTAATTACTAATGCTTTTTTACCTAATATTTTCAACGCAGATTTTATTTTGTATTTTTTTAGGATTTTGTATTATTTTGAAAAAAAGACGTTAAGGTTAGTTCAGATTCTTAATTGCATAATTACTTTGTTCTTCTTCTTTTTTTTTAATTTGATAAGTCAATTATCCTAAACTTACAAAAAACCCAAAAAAACAAAAACAAAACAAAACAAAACCAAGACAAAATTGAAAAGGACGGTGACAAACTGACCACGCCTTGTCCAGCTCTGGCGCACCAACCATTGGGAACGCGACCCAGAGCACGAAACGAGTACCACTCGGTGAGACTCGCTTTTCCCAATATCACAGCCCCGGTGGCCCTAAGCTTCTCCACCACTCCGGCGTCCCGAGGCACCACCGATCCAAGCAGCGCGTACGATCCCGCCGTCGTGTTCAACTTGTCCTTCGTCGCTATCGTGTCCTTCACCAGCACCGGAATTCCCTCCAGATCTCCCCGCCGCCAATCAGCCCCCCTCGACCTCCCTCTCCGGCGACGGTCGGCCTCCTCCGCCAGCTCCAGCGCGTCCGGGTTGACCTCCACCACGCTGCGAAGCGTGGGATTTAGCTTTTCGATTTGGCGGAGGTAGAACTCCACCAGCTGTCTCGAGGTCAGCTTATTCTCCGAGAAGGCTCTTTGGATCGCTTCAATGGTTGCTTCCTGGATGCTGAATTCCTGGCCGTTTATTATGTTGACTTTTGTGATCAGGATTGCGATGAACAGAAGAAACAGAGAAAAAGCTGGAATCTTGATCGCCATGGCAAGATTACCGAAAGCAAACGACCAACTCCATTCTAGTCCAACGGGCAAACTAATATATTGTTATTATTTAATTTAATTTTTTTAATTTTTTCTTTTGTTTATATTATCAAGTATCAAATTTTATATTCGAACAAATCGTAGTCTTGTCACAGAAATGCTTATTTCATACGTTCAGTTTGAATTTTGATTTAACAACGTTAAAAAATGTCATCGTAGGAAGTGTATAAGTTGTTTAGTACAGTGGTTAGAATATTAGTTAGAATTGTTTTTATTGTAACATATAAGAGCTTTATATTGTAATAATTTTTTTCTTTTTATTGTAACACGTGAGAGTTTTACACCATTTATAACTAAATTAGTGATTAAAACCGCCCCTGTGAAACACCTTTATATTTACAATTCTCAAATTAGCTGACGTGTGACTCAAGTCTCAACATTTTTGTTTTGAATTTGATCTTCAAAACAGAGACTAAACATCGTACTTAAAACGATTTTTGGACATCATTATCTCCAAAATAGAAAAATATTATTCTATCAATATTTAGAGGAACAAAAAATTTTACTTCAATATTACGTTTGTCACACTTCCAAGATCGGAGGAATCCTTCGGATTTTGGTGGATTGTTCAAAATCATAAACAATCTCAATCAACTTCGGCTCAGTACCCTTTGATCCTCCGAAACGGATTCTGAACAGCATTCCATTGCTTTCACAACCTGCTGGCACGGTAATTGCAGGGTAACCTCCAATTCCCAGCAGTGCGTAAGCACCCCATCCCATTGTCACAATTGCATCCAACTCATTCTCCTCCATCAGTTTCGAAAATCCGTCTTCAGACAGTTCCTTCACCGTCTCTGCTGCCTTACAACGCATCTTCTCCAATCCCACTTGTCCTCTCCGACTCAATCAGCTGTTCTTGCCCGTATTTCTCCATCATTTCCTGCAATGAACAAGTCGCAAATATTCAACCTTTTGTTGTCTGTCAACCGGTTGATCAGGAAAAGAAACGGATTCTGTGCTTACCAAATCAGGGTTGTCCAAATTGCAAGCAATGATGTCTGCTAGAGATCTCACTGGAGACTTTGTTAGCTCCTCGAGATATTTGTTAAGAAGACCTTGAACTCAGTTGTTAGTGCAATTGCTTCGCCACTTTTATTAGGATCCTGAATAATATTAATATTTACTATTTCCAAACCATCCAATGTGGTTACTGTTGCAATATAGAGTCAAATCAACCTAGCAAAGGAGAAAGAAGAGAGAAAAAAAAAAAAAAAGAGGACAGTGGCCTAGTGCCGCGGCGCCCAAAAGGAGGGCCGCGGCGCCCGAAGTCTGGTTTATCGCGAAATTTTGAGTCAGAGTCGAACTCAAAAGCCCCAAAAAGGGAAACTGCTAGGATTTCTCATTTGTTGCTATTTTTCTCTTCTTTGGTGTATAAATAGACATAAGGTGGCTAGGGTTAAGTATGTGTGACATTGAGAGTGGCATTATTTTGTGTGAGGTATAATTCTTGAGAGCTCCATCCTTGAGAGAGAAAAATTCCCACAGGGTGCTAGATAGAAGAGAGTTTTGATAAGCACAATTTGAGAGTGTGTGAGAAACTTCTCTTGTAATCTGTAATCTCCTTCATCATAGTGGAATCTGCAAGCGGCAAAAACAAGACGTAGTCTCAATTTTGGACGAACCTGTATAAAATTTAGTGTCTCTATTTTCTTCTCTTCTTCAATTTATTTTATACAATTATTCGTTCTTGCGATCCTTGGAACTAGGAGTCGCCTAATTTCCCAACAAGTGGTATCAGAGAGGAGGTTTTGATCAAGAATGATGACGGGAGAAGAAGGTTCGGCAGCCAGTATCACCAAATTTGATGGTTTAGATTTTTCCTATTTGAGGATGCAAGTAGAAGACTACCTCTATAGCAGGAAACTGCACTTGCCCTTGAGTAATAAGCCTGAAGGCATGAAGGATGAGGAGTGGAATCTCCTTGATAAACAGGTGCTGGGTGTGATCCGTTTGACCCTGTCAAAGAACGTTGCCCACAACGTTGCAAAGGAGACTGCTACAGCTGGGATGATGAAGGCTCTGTCAAAGATGTATGAGAAGTCCTCAGCCAATAACAAGGTACATCTCATGAAGAAGCTTTTTAATTTAAAAATGCCTGAAGGTGCCTCGGTTGTAGAGCATCTAAACAGTTTCAACACAGTCCTGAATCAATTGGTCTCGGTAGAGATTAAATTCGATGATGAGATCAATGCCCTAATCCTCTTGGTCTCGTTACCAAATAGTTAGGAACCCATGAGGGTGGCCATTACAAATTCACTTGGGAATGCAAAATTGAAGTTTGTTGATGTCAGAAACTCTATTCTGGCGGAAGAAGTTCGTAGGAAGGACTCAGGTGAAGCCTCATCGTCGAACTCGGCCCTTAATGTTAATAATAGGGGCAGGTAACTTGAGAGGCATTCCAACAAGGATAATGGCAAGAGAGGCAAGTCGAGGAATGGGAGAAGCAAGTCAAGGAACGGTAGGACCATGGAGTATTGGAATTGTAGGAAGACTGGCCACTTGAAGAAGAACTGCAGGGCTCTAAGGAAGAACGAAGACAAGAATAATGACGCAGCTAACGTCACCACTGAAGAGCAACAGGATGCCTTAATCTTGTCAGTTGACAGTTCTTTTAATTCGTGGGTGATAGATTCAGGAGCATTATTCCACACCACTGCACACCGTCATGTCCTGGAGAATTATGTTGCTGAAAATCATGGTAAGGTTTATCTTGCTGACGGAGAACCTTTGGATATTGTTGGCATTGGAGATGTCAGTTTAAAATGCCTAATGGGTCTATGTGGAAGATTCATAAGGTGAGACATGTTCCCAAACTAATGCACAACTTGATTTTGGCGGGACAACTAGATGATAAAAGACATAAAGTGACCTTCAATTGTGGAGGTTAGAAAGTCACGAAAGGAGTGATGGTTGTTGCTCAGGGACACAAGGCTGGAACTCTCTACATGAACTCTAGTTGCAAAGATACCATAGCAGTTGTTGATTCTACTGTCAATACCGAGTTATGGCATTATAGGCTCGGTCACATGAGTGAGAAGGGAATGAAGGTTCTTCACTGTAAAAGAAAATTGCCATGATTGAAAATTGTTGATCACAGTTTGTGTGAAGCCTGCATTTTTGGGAAACAGAAGAGAGTTACTTTCTCAACAATAGGTAGAGAGCCCAAGTCCAGGAAATTAGAGCTAGTTCACACTGATGTGTGGGGGCCTGCGCCAGTGACTTCCTTTGGTGGCGTAAATTACTATGTGACGTTCATAGATGACTCAAGTGGGAAAGTATGGGTTTACTTTCTGAAAAACAAATCTGATGTCTTTGATGCTTTCAAGAGATGGAAAGCTATGGTGGAGAACGAAACAGATTTGAAAGTGAAGTGCTTGCAGTCAGACAATGGGGGAGAATATTTAGATAATGACTTCAAGCAGTACTGTGATGAGAATGGAATAAAGATGAAGAAAACCATTCCAAGGAAACCACAACAGAATGGGGTAGCTGAGAGGATGAACATGACTTTAAACGAGCGCGCCAGAAGCATGAGGTTGCATGTAGGGCTGCCAAAGACGTTTTGGGTTGAGGCAATTAATACAACTGCTCATCTGATCAACAGAAGTCCATCCACACAGTTGAAGTTCGAGCTACCAGAAGAAGTTTGGAGCCGTAAAAAGGTTGATCTCTCTTACTTGAGAGTGTTTGGGTGTGTTTCTTATGTTCACATTGATCCTACTGCTAGAAGTAAGCTTGATGCCAAGTCAAAGAAGTGTTTTCTAGTTGGCTATAGTGGAATTGAGTTTCGTTATCGTCTCTGGGATGACTAAAATCGAAATAATATTAGGAGCAAGGATGTGATCTTCAATGAAGGTGTTTTGTACAAAGACAAAGATAGCACTGATTCTAGGGGTTCGGGTTCTGAAGATAAGAAGCTTGAGGTGATTCCATTGAAGGATCTTCCTAAAGTGAAGGTGCAAAATCCAAAGGTTGAAGACCAAGAAGACATAGCTTTAGAAGGAAACCAGAGGACTCCTACCACACCAGCCAAGAGGTCTAGCAAGACCATCAGACCACCGCAGAGATACTCCCCTTCTCTGCATTATATTTTGTTGACCGACAAAGGAGAGCCAGAGAGCTATGATGAAGCCGTGGAGGCTGAAGATTCGGTCAAGTGGGAGTTAGCCATGAGGGATGAGATGGATTCCCTAATGTCCAATCAGACATGGCAATTGACAAAGTTACCACAGGGCAAAAAGGCCTTGCACAACAAGTGGGTATACCGGATTAAAGACAAAAGTGATGGCAGCAAAACGGTATAAGGCAAGGCTAGTGGTTAAAAGCTTTCAGCAGAAAGAAGGCATCGACTTTAATGAGATTTTTTCTCCGATGGTGAAATTAATCACGATCAGGACGGTACTTGCGCTAGTGGCAAATGAAGACTTGTTCTTGGAACAGTTGCATGTGAAGACAGCTTTTCTCCATGGTGATTTGGAGGAGGAGATCTACATGAAGCAGCCACAAGGTTTTGAAGTATTGGGTAAGGAGAACTTGGTGTGCAAACTTCAGAAGAGCTTGTATGGCCTCAAACAAGCTCCCAGGCAGTAGTACAAGAAGTTTGATGGTTTTTTGTGCAACAATAGTTTCTTGAGGTGTCAAGGAGATCACTGTTGTTATGTGAAGAATTTAGGTGACTCTTACATTATATTGTTGCTATATGTCGATGACATGTTGATAGCCGGAGGTTGCAAACAGAAGATTGGCAAGCTGAAGAAGGAGCTATCTAAGGAGTTTGCAATGAAGGATTTGGGTGCTACAAAACAAATCCTTGGGATGAGAATAACGAGGAACCGTAATGGCCTAAAACTGTCACATGAAGAATATGTTGAAAAGGTGCTTAGTAGATTCAACATGGGTAATGTGAAACCTGTGAATACTCCTTTGGCCAGTCACTTCAAGTTATCAAAGGAGCAATCACCAACCATAGAGCAGGAACGAGACCACATAGCCAAGGTGCCTTATGCTTCAACAATAGACAGTCTCATGTATGCCATGGTTTATACCAGACCAAACATTGCACATGCAGTGGGAGTTATGAGTAGGTACATGAGTAATCCAGGTAAGCAGCATTGGGAGGTAGTGAAGTGGATTCTCAGATATCTAAGAGGTACTGTGGGTTTAGCACTATGTTTCAAGAAGTCAGACTTGGGACTACAGGGCTATGTTGATGCTGATATGGCTGGAGACATTGATGACAGAAAGAGTACCACCAGTTATGTTTACACTTTGTGTGGCATAGCAGTTAGTTGGGTCTCGAAGCTGCAAAAGATAGTTGCACTCTCTATAACAGAAGCAGAGTATGTGGCAATGACAGAAGCGAGTAAGGAGATGATTTGGTTACGGTCGTTTCTGGAAGAACTAAGTCACTAGCAAGAAAAGAGTGCATTACACAGTGACAGTCAGAACGTCATTCACTTGACAAAAAATCCAGCATTTCATGCTAGGACGAAACATATACAATTGTGGTATCACTTCATCCAGTCGGCTTTGGAAGATGGAGTGTTGAAGCTTGAGAAGATTCTTGGGAGTCAGAATCTAGCAGATATGCTCACCAAGACGGTTTCGATCGAGAAATTGAAGTTATGCGTAACTTCAGTTGGACTTCTCCATGAAGCGTGAGAAGTTGTTGCCGCTGCAGTTAGAGACATGGTGATTGATTAGTCTCCAAGTAGGAGATTGTTGCAATATAGAGCCAAATTAACCTAGCAAAGGAGAAATAAGAGGAAAAAAAAAAAAAAAAAAAAAAAGAAGGGGCAGTGGCCTAGTGCCGCGACCCCCAAAAGGAGGGCCGCGGTGCCCGAACGAGGGCCTCGACGCCTAAACCAGCACTGCGGTGCCCAAACGAGGGCCGCGGCACCCATCCGAGAGCAAACTAGCGCCGCGGTGCCCAAAATGAGGGCCGCGGCGCCTGAAGTCTGGTTTGTCATGAAATTTTAAGTCAAAGTCGAACTCAAAAGCCCCAAAAATGAAAAACTACTAGGGTTTCTCATTAGTTGCTATTTTTCTCTTCTTTGGTATATAAATAGACATAAGGTGGCTAGGGTTGAGTGTGTGTGACATTGAGAGTGGCATTATTTTGTGTGAGGCATAATTCTTGAGAGCTCTATCCTTGAGAGAGAAAAATTCCCACAGGGTGCTAGATAGGTAAGCACAATTTGAGAGTGTGTGAGAAACTTATCTTGTAATCTGTAATTTCCTTCATCATAGTAGAATCTACAAGCGGCAAAAACAAGACGTAGTCTCAATTTTGGACGAACCTGTATAAAATTTGATGTCTCTCTTTTCTTCTCTTCTTCAATTTATTTTCTGCAATTATTCGTTCTTGCGATCCTTAGAATTAGGAGTCGCCTAATTTCCCAACAGTTGCACCTCTTTCCCTTGAATTTTTCAGATCATATAATTCAAAAGTATTAACACTAATGAGTAAAAGATGATGCTCATATAAATATTTGTGACAGCAAGTAAATATGAGTGGTGTGACAGCATGTACAGGGCGTTTGAGAAGAGAGTTAAAACCAATAGTTTAGGTTGAAATAAAATTATATGAAAACACTGTAGCAATTCAAATTATATGAAAGAAAATTGTAGCAACCTTGGATTGAACCAAAGTTCCCAAACTGGCTGGTTAATATTTGCCTTTGGCGAGCCCTTACCTTAAGGTGTTAAGGTGATGCTCGAAGGCTGAAACAACAGAGGATCCATTGTAAGAGTTTAAAAATGGATTTCTTACAACCCTAAGTCTTTTCCCTTTTAGCCCATCTTCCTTAAGAAATTGCTTATAACCACCTTTAGGAATGAACCTTGCTGCTGATTTTGTTGCTCCTTGGTCTCTGGGATCATAGTCCACAATTGCATCAAGCACATAAACAGCATCCGAAACTGTCCTGCATATGGGCCTGCAATATGCCAGAACTAGACTACTAATTAAGCTTGGTTGGCTTCTATGTCAAGTAATAAAATAGGATTTTTTTGATTTTGTACTTGTATCAATCACATTTCATATATCATGATTAGCAATATAGAATTGGTCACATGTTACCCAACTGTGTCCTGACAGGGGGAGACCGGGACTACCGCGGCACGGCTGGTGAGACCAACAGTGGGTTTGATTCCAACGACAAAGTTGTGATCAGCTGGGTAGATGATGGACGTGTTAGTCTCAGTTCCTAAGGACACTGAAACCATATTTGATGCAATTGATATGGTGGATCCATTGCTTGATCCACATGGGTCCCCCGACTCAACGTAAGGGTTCTGCATGCCATATTCATGAATCACAATTAACTATAAAACACTGACTTAGATAGCTAATGATTTTCCTAAAAAGCTTTTAAGTAGGAGGCCGTTTAAACCTGTCTGATTTGATCCCAACTTCCCACTTAGTTCTTCCTTTTTGTTCCCTTTTACAATACGGTACTAAATACTAAACAGTAAACAGTAAAATGACCCCCCATATCATAAGTTTTTATTACGTTTAAAAATAAAAATTATGTAATAAAAACATAAAAATAAAAATCTCAATAGCTTCTTTCCTTGCAGAAATGTTTGTGGAAATCCAATTGTTTTATATCATGACACATCAAAAAATCATTGCTTTCAGGAGTTTCTGAATTAAGACATGAAAAATGACAAGTGTTTAGGAAAAAAATATGGTTTAAAAAAAAACAAATCAACAAAGAACATCAAAAAGGAGACTCGAGAAAAGAAAGAAAAGACTAAACCAACCACAGCCTGCCCACCTCTAGCACACCAACCACGTAGAATCAGCCAAGAATGAGCACCATACCACTCACTCATGCTAGCCTTTCCCAATATCACAGCTCTAGCACTTCTAGCCTCTCAACCACTGTTGCATCTGTCGCCACCTCCGACCCTAGTAGTGCATACAACCCCATCGTCGTATTCATCTTGTCCTTCATTGCTGTGCTACCCTTCAGCATCATCGGCACGCCATGAAGCTCCCCCAACTATGATCTACACTCACTATCAGCCTCCTTCCCCTTCCTGTCTACCTCTTTGCCTAATTTTGTGTATCCGAGTTCACTTCCAGCACGCTTCGAAGCAGGGGATTGAGGCTCTCAATCTGGTCAATGTAGAGGTCGACCAACTACCTTGAATTCAGTCTGCCTTCTGTAAAGGTATGTTGAATATCGGGGATTGTGGCCTCGACAACAATGAATTTCAATCCATTTGTTGTGTTGATTAAGCTTAAGAGTAGTAATATCAACGGTAAGAAGAGTAGAGATTTTCCATGGTTGACTTTCATTTCTCCTTAGTTGATGAAGTTGTTTGAAATTAAAACAATAAGCAACAAGAAATAAAGAGAAAAATATACACAAGATTTTACGTGAAAAAAACCCTAATAAAGGTGGAAAAAACCATGGGCAGAGGAGAAGCAATCCACTAATTACAAAACAAAAATTACAATGGTGTTTAAAGCACTCAAATACAGAAATTTACTCATTCAATCACTCACAAACTCACAAGACTGAGTTTTCTGTATCACTCTCAACACTATGATCTCTATGATATTTTGTGACTACCATAAACTATGGAGAATATGACATATATATGTATGGGGACTCGAATCCTAACCCAAAATATTCCTAAAATGTATAAAAATGCGAAATATATGTTCAGGTCGAATCGGAGCGCCACGGCACTTGTGCACCAAATTGTAGCGCCGTGGCGCTGTCTTTCTACCAAAGGATTTTGGGTCACATAATAACAATCTCCACCTTGACATAAAATCCACCACAAAAAACTCCAATATGTGATTAATCAAATTCTCCACCTCTTCCACAAAGCCCCAACGGGCAACTAATAAACACAAGCATGAACACCAACCAAAGTTAAAGCAATGCTCAAACTTAACTGTAGGTAATAACTTAGTCATCATATCGACAAGATTATCATGCGTATTGATTTTGCTCACAACAATACCACCACGAGCAACAATATCACGAACAACGTAATAACGAATGTCAATGTGCTTCGTCTTCTCATGAAACATTTGATCTTTAGTAAGAAAAATAGCACTCTGACTATCACACATCACCATAGTAGTCTGCAAGTCTTCACTGAGTTCTCCAAATAGGCCCCTCAACCAAATAACTTCTTTGAAATCCTCTAAAAGCCATATATTCAGCCTTAGTAGTAGACAAACCAACAGTAGCCTGTAAGGTAGCCTTCCAACTAACAGCACAACCACCAACTGAAAACACGTACCCAGTAAGTGACCTCCTCTTATCTAAGTCTCCAACAAAATCAGAATCAACGTATCCCACAACACCATCTCTAGTCCTCCTAAAGTGTAAACAAACATCAGTAGTACCATGCAAATATTTGAGAATCCATTGCACCGCTTTCCAGTGCCCTTTACCTAGATTAGCGATGTATCTACTAACTACATTAACTGCATATGATATATATGGGCGAGAACATACGATAACATACAAGAATGAGCTGACTGCATTAGAGTATGGAACATGTGACCTGTACTCAATCTCATCGTCTGACTGTGGAGCTAACGCACTTGAAAGTCTGAAATGTGCTGCTAACAGAGTGCTCACTGGTTTTGCTTTCTACATGTTGAACCTGTGCAAAACTTTTTTGATTTATCCTTTCTGACTCAGATATAGCTTACCTGCTTTTCTATTTCTCAAAATCTCCATATCGAGAATCTTCTTGGCAGCCCCTAAGTCCATCTCAAACTCTCTATTGAGTTAAGTCTTTAACTTCTTAATCTCTCCTTTATCCTTAGCAGCAATAAACATATCATCAACATATAAGAGCAAATAAACAAATGACCCATCATCACCCCTCTTGAAGTAGACACAACTATTATAGCTACTCCTATTAAACTCATGAGCGGTCATAAATGAGTCGAATCTCTTATACCACTCCTAAGAGACTGTTTCAAACCGTAAAGAGACTTTTTCAATGAGTAAACATAGTCTTCTTTACTTGTAACAATGAAACCCTTAGTGCTACATGTAGATGTCTTCCTCAAGCTCTCCATGCAAAAATGCAGTCTTCACATCTAACTGCTTGAGCTCAAGATAATGAGTGGCCACAATACCAAGTAAGGCTCGAATTGAACTATGATTAACCATAGGAGAAACAACATCTGTAAAGTCAACACCTAGAACTTGATTGTATCCTTTTGCAACCAGTTTAGCCTTGTGCCTAGCATCTTCAACTCCCAGTATACATTCTTTTCTTTTAAATACCCATTTGCAGCAAACAGCTTTCTTCCCTTTGGGTAACTTCACCGAATCCCATGTGCCATTCTTATGTAAGGATTCCATCTCTCTTACATGGCAATCATCCACTTACCAGAGTCAACTGAATTAATCGCCTCTGAATAGGTAGAAGGTTCCTCACCGGACTCAATACCTTCTGCCATTCATAAAGCATAAGCCACCAAGTCGACCTCAGCATAGCTCTGTGGAGGCCTAACATATCTCCTCGGCCTATCCTTAGCAATAGAGTACTGTGGTGCCAGCGATAATGGTGATGGGAAAGCATTATCGCCTTGACTCTCTGAACTTGACTGGGAAGTCGAATCGAATGATGTACCTGTCTCAATTTGAAGCTCCACCTGTCTGCAAGATCTCTCCTGATCAACATCACTAGACCCTATAGTAGATGTCCCACATAACATGAAAGTCTCATCAAACACAACATCTCTAATAATAATAACTTCTTGGTTAAGGCACCATAACTTATAGTTAACACCAGGCTTATAACCAAGAAATATGCACTTCATGGATCTAGGCGCTAACTTTCCATTGTCAACATGAGCATAGGCAGGACAACCAAAAATTCTTAAATTAGAGCAATCTACAGGTTCTCCTGACCATATCTCTTGTGATGTCTTCTTATTAATACCGATGGAAGGAGAGCGATTGACCAAATAGCAAGCTGTAGAAGTGGCTTCAGCCCAAGATGACTTAGGTAGCCCAGCATTGGAGCGTATGCAGCACACTTTCTCCATCAACATCTTGTTCATCCTATCGGCCACACTATTTTGTTGCGAAGTACGTCAGACTGTTAAGTCCCTCAGAATTCCTTTTGATATACAGAAGGTATTAAATTCATCTCAACAAAATTCTAAGTCGTTATCAATGCGGAGACATATAACTAGCTTACCAGACTGCTTTTCTACTATGGTCTTCCAATATTTGAATGTAGCAAAGACATCATTCTTCTGCTTCAAAAAGAATGTCCATACCTTTCTCGAATAGTCGTCAATGATGGTAAGCATATTACTTGCACCACCATGAGAAGGAATAGTAGACAGTCCCCAAAGGTCGAAATGAACATACTCTAAAATATCTTTTATATTGTGAATGCCTTTGCCAAATTGAACTCTCTTCTGCTTTCCAAACACACATTGCTCACAGAACTCCATCTTACCTATGCACTGTCTACTAGGAAGCCCCCTCTTACTTTACTCTACCATCCTAAGCTCACTCATATGCCCCAATCGCATATGTCATAACTTAGTGACATCACTATCAGACATAATGGATGTAGAAACTTTTACATGACCAATAACTGTAGTACCCTGCAAGATATACAAGCCAGCAGCTTTCTTTTCACCTTTCATCATCACAAGAGCGCCTTTACTAACTTTCATAACTCCACCTTCACCAGGATACTTGTACCCTTTAGCATTAAGAGTACTTAAGGAAATTAAATTCCTTTTAAAATTGGGGACATGTCTTACATCACTTAGTGTCCTCACTATACCATCATACATCTTAATTCTGACGGTACCAATACCAGCAACCATGCATAGGGCATTGTTTCCTATCAACATAAAGCCCTTAGGAACCATCTCATATGACAAAAATAGTCCTGGTTATGACATATATGAAACGTACATGCAGAGTCAAGAACCCAATCCTCACAGGGTTTGGAATCACCATCAGAAATTACCAAAAGTTGACCATCAGAAACTTCTTCAACGACACTAGCCTCACCGATATTCAGTTTCTTCCCCTTCTAATTATCAGCCCTCTTATTTTTATTCTGCAACTTATAATACTCAGTTTTAATGTGCTCGTTCTTCTTACAATAATTACAGAACTTTTCTTTATTTTTGGATTTAGACCTACCTCTATTCTCAGTCCCAGAACTTCTCTCTCGGGTTCTACCTCTAACAACTAGACCCTCTCCTTGTGTTTCAGATCTAGTCACTAACTGCTTCATCTTTTCTTTAAAAAATAAAATCTCATAAACAGTGTCCCAACTATACAAGATAGTATCCCTAAATGTGGCATAGGATGAAGGCAGTGAACGTAATAAAATTAACCCAAGGTCTTCTTCATCATACATAACTTCTATAGCCTCCAAATTAGACACAATCTCCTTAAACACGGTTAAGTGATCCTCAGAGACGTACCTTCAGACATTTGGTGAGAGTATACGTTGCTTTAGATGAATTTTACTAGTCAGACTCTTGGTCATGCATAATTGCTCCAACTTGAGCCGTAAAGCAGCATTGGCATTCTCCTTTAGTACATCCTTCAAAATCTGATTTGACAAATGAAAGTGTATTTAGGACGAAGCCTTTTGGTCCTAATGCTCTTTTTCCTCATCCATGATGAGGACATCTTATCGAAACCCAATAGCTCATCATCAAAATCTATCTGCGTTAGAACGGCCTGCATCTTCACTTGCCATAGAGAAAATCTCGTTATGCGGTCCAACAGCAGAATATCGATTTTCATGGTTGCCATTGCAAATCAAAGCCAACTCTTTGATACCACTTGTTAAAAATTAAAGCAATAAGCAACAAGAAATAGAGAAAAAAATGCACACAATATTTTACGTAAAAAAACCTTAATGAGGGTGGAAAAAACCACGATCAGAGGAAAAATAATCTACTAATCACAAAACAAAAATGACAACGGTGTTTAGAGTGCTCAAATACATAAATTTACTCACTCAATCACTCACAAACTCACAAGACTGAGTTCTCTGTATCACTCTCAACACAATGATCTCTATGATTTTTTTGTGACTACTGTGAACTATGGAGAATATGGCATATATATGTATAGGGACTCAAACCCTAGTCCAAAATAACCCAAAAATGCGTAAAAACGCGACGCCGTGGTGCTGCTTTTCAAACGCTACAGCGTTCATGCATCAAATTGTAGCGTCGCGATATTGCCTTTTTGCAAAAGGATTTTGGGTCACATAATAACAGAAGTACCGTTTGATCTATGCCTCCGAGACTTAACATTTTTAAGATGTTCTGGGACAACATTAATTATTTTGACTTGTTCGTAAAACGTGTTTTTTCAGGTTAATATCCAAGCTTAGTTGATGAACTCTTTTGCCTATTATCACGCGAAAGTGATTGATCTTGGTCAACTTGGAAGTACCTTTCAGGCCGAGAGTACCATTCCATTACTCTAGTGGACTGTCTCTTTTCCTCCCCCTTAAAATAACATGCACGTTGATCTCGGGCCAAGCTAATATAATAAATGAATTATCACTCAACAGTTACCAAAAGCTTCAAAGTAATTAATAACTTGATTTAAATTTAATTGTCTGATGTGAAGTTCGCCAAGTCTACGTATTAAATAATAAACGGGTCTGCAAATGGTCCAAGTTCACTTGTGCATATGCCACCCATGTGTGAAGTCTCGCCATTTCATCATCATTCTGAAGGCGTGGGACCAATATAGTTATTACCTTCTGCAAATTATATAGTTGTTGCTTCCTTTTTTTATTTTTCCTGGTGTGGAAGCCAATTCGTTTGTTTTAAGGACCTGGTCTACACTTTGATATTACTAGAGTATATATATTAACTATAAGTGCTGATTATAACCGGAGCATATCTCTCAAAACTCAGTTAGAATTAATAATATGGAAGTAGAAATAGGCTGATTATAACTGATCTTTGCATGCTTAGATTTATGGGATATTCTTAACATAATTAGCATTGTTTAGCAACAAATGTGAGGCTAAATATGTTTCTGTACTGTCACGCGAAAGTATGTGCTGCTTGCTATTGTATTATGTGTCATCCCCAATCCCTATGACAAAATAATTAGAAGGACAACACCAGCTGAATTTAATCCAACGGGTGTAGGTGAATTAAAATTGTTTGCTATCTTGTTTGCCAAAGATCTTGCCAGCCTTTGCTCTATATAGCCTGCCTGCATGCCATGAGTAGGTTTTCTGGCAGTGCGTTATGCTTCATGGCAACTTTACAATATTGAAATTAGTTGAGGTCTTATCTCAATATGAGAAATGCTAAATGCACTCTCGACACTCTTGCGAGTGTATGATTTGAACCATTCGTCTAAGTGAGCTCCACTGTAGGACTCGTGTGTACCACAGAAACCGTTGATCTAGGGGCAGATTCGATCATGTACTTATGACACTTGTGAATGTATTTAGCTTTCATCTCAAAAACATGCTAAGAAAGTACCAAGAGTAGATGTCAGTCTGATATCTCATCAGAAATTATGCTTGGTATTGATTATCAAAACTAATTCTGACAAACTTTGTTAGATCCGAATGTGGTCACTGAGAATACCAAAAGAAAAGTGTTAAACTTTTTTATTGTCATCGTAGATCAAGATGGTTAGGAATCATTCATTATTGGTACAAGTCATTTATGTGGATGCTGAGAGATTACAAACTTTACGAGAAAACTGTGGACAATGACGCCAAAAAACTGGAAATTATTCCTTAAAATTTCTAGTCAAGTTCATTTCATCCTGTTCTAGATAAAAACCAAACTCTATTTGTTTGGAATGCTCATTCCTCATATTACTTCAGTATTCCGTATGTCCTGCTTGCAAGATTGGAGGAGCCCTTCGCATCTTGGTGGATTGTTCAAAAGCATAAGCAATCTCAATCAACTTGGGCTCTGTACCCTTTAATCCTCCAAAACAGATCCCAAATGGCATTCGGTTGCTTTCATAACCAGACGGCACAGTAATTGCAGGGTAACCTCCAATTGCCAGCATCGTGGAAGCACTCCATCCCAGTGTCACCGTTGCGTCTAACTCATTTTCCTTCATCAGTTTCTCGAATCCATCTTCAGACAGTTTCTTCATCAACTCCACTGCCTTCAATGCGTCTTCTCCAATGCCACTTGTTGTCTCCGATATAAGAAACTCGTCTTGCCCATATTTCTTCATCATTTCCTGATTTTCATTTTCAAAATAGTTAAAAGAAACAGTTTAAAAGGAGTATCTTGCTTCTTCTTTTTTCACACCTGTGAGAGTCATGGATGCACTTACCAAATCAGGGTTATTCGAGTTGAAATCAATGATGTCTGCAAGAGATCTCACTGGCGATTTTATTAGCTCCTCGAGATATTTCTTTATGTGGACTTTAAACTCACTTAATAGTGCAACTGCTTCTCCATTCTGATAAGGATCCATAATGATATCAATGTTTTGTATCTCCAACTGATCGATTATGGTTGCACCTTTTTGCCTTGAGTTTTCAAATCACATAATTCATAAGTGCAAGAACTCGACATAATTCAATAACTAACCAGAGGTATAACATTGTAACAAGTTATCCCTTACTTTAATGTGTCGAGGTGTTTCTCAAATGATGAAATAGCTGAGGATCCATTATATGAGAGTAAAAATGGATTCCTCACAACCCCAAGTCTTTTCCCTTTTAACCCATCTTTTTTCAGAAATTGCTTATAACCACCTTTAGGGATGAACGTTTCTGCTGATTTTGTTGCTTCATGGTCTCTTGGATCATAACCCACAATTGCATCAAGCACATAAACGGCATCTGAAACTGTCCTGCATATGGGCCTGCATAATGCATATATGCCCAAAACTATACTAGTTAAGCCCGGTTGGCTTCTATGCCAATTACTCAAGCAGGACTTTTTGACAATCTTGTTAAAACCAATGTCGCATTTTCAGTTTATGATTTGCAGCATAGAATTGGAGAGTGTATGTTACCCGATTGTGTCCTGGCGAGGGGAGATTGGGACAACGCCAGCACGGCTGGTGAGACCAATGGTGGGTTTGATGCCGACAACGGAGTTGTGATCAGCTGGGCAGATGATGGAGGCATCAGTTTCGGTTCCCACAGACACCGCCACCATGTTTGTTGCAACTGATATGGCGGGCCCACTGCTCGATCCACATGGGTCCCCTGACTCAAAGTAAGGGTTCTGCATAAGATATTCCATGTAATCAATTTGCTCTAATCAGAATCCTCAATTTGGTATAAAATCAAAGTTTTTTGAAGTGCAAATTTTTTCTTTTAAAAAAGTCATGTTTAAACTGTCTGATAGAGATTCCCAGTTATTTATTTATTTATTTATTTTTATGGTCTTCCCAGTTCTTTTTTTGACAATATCTAAAAACCCTTTCTTTTTTATGGCGTGTTTGTTTTGAGAAACCTTTAGATTCTTTAAACTTAAATTTAGATTTGAGTATTAAGAATCTTTTAGATACTATTTGTTTTTTATAAAATCTAAATCTTTTGAGTATCAAGAATCCAAGTTTTAGAATTATGACTCTCTTTAAACTTTTGATACTCAAAAATCTCTCCTATAGTAAAAACTAAAATTCTCTCCTATATTTAAAAAAAAAATCATAACTTCTTTATTTGTTATCTAATTGAGACGATTCTTTTTTCATTATGTTCCTAATGAAAAGAGCAATAAATGAAGATACATATTGTATTTTTTTAGGATCATTAACATTAAGATTTTATCAAATTTATTGATAAATCAAAAACTATTTTCACAAACTCTCTAAACACAAAACTTAAATGAACTTCCAAATATCAATTCGAATAACAATTCAAATCACGAACTTAAATCTTAATTCAAATTACACTAACTCAAATCAAATCAATAATTCAAATTTAATTACAAACATACCCTTAGTGACCGATGAAACTTGGAAGGCAGTCTCTCTCTTTTCTTTTTCCTTTTTCTTCATTTTTTCGAATAACGGAAGCCAGCATTTTCATTAACTGTAATGTCAACTTGGCTGAGTATTGTAACTGGTAGTTTTTTTTTTTGTTTTTTAACTTGCTCCAAAATCATAGTAAATTAATCATATATAAACGACATTATTATAATATCAAATCAATGTTCTTCAACTTTCTTAATCTCTAATTCTATTGATAGAGGTACCAAAATACGAAAAAAAAAAAAAAGCAAAGGTAATAATATAATTACTAACTGTCGCTATGCGACAATCTAAAATTATTTCCGTTATTACAACAAAAAATATTTTCACAAAAAAGAAAAATATTATTATGTAAAGAAATATTTTTTCGCTTAAAAAAAACATTTTTTCCTATGCTGCGATAAAAGAAATTCACTCATAATTATTATTAGTTAACATATACTATAAACATACACACATATGCCTTCATTCATAACTTCTTTTTTCCCCTAAAAAGAGTTTTTCTTTATATATAAACAAACTTTTTTTTAATAAATAGTTTTCCGCTATTAAGTTACCATGAAGATCAAGTTTATGACTTGCATCAAAAAAAGAACAAACTTTATAGTGTAAAAAAAAAAAAAGGAACAAACTTCGTGAATAGACTAAATAGTTACCTCTATCAAGTTGCGATAAAAGATTTAGGAACACAATTTTTGCATTTAAAAAAATGGAGAAAATGAACGAACCACGGCCTGTCCACCTCTAGCACACCAGCCATTGGGAATGAGCGAAGAGCGAGTACCGTACCACTCAGTGAGACTAGCCTTCCCCAATATCACAGCCCCAGCGCTTCTCAGCCTCTCCACCACCGTCGCGTCCCTCGCCACCTCCGATCCCAGCAGCGCGTACGACCCCGCCGTCGTGTTCATCTTGTCCTTCGTTCCTATGCTTTCCTTTATCATCACCGGTATGCCGTGAAGCGACGACGATCGACGGCCACGATTCGCCTCATTCGTCCTCTCTCTGTCTGCTCTCTCCGCCTGATCTCGCGCTTCTGGGTTGACTTCCAGCACGCCACGAAGCAGGGGGTTCAGGCTCTCGATCTGTTCGATGTAGAAGTCGACCAACTGCCGAGAAGTCAGACGGCCTTCGGCGAAGGCCCGTTGGATGTCGGCGACTGTGGCCTCGATGATTGTGAACTCTGATCCGTTGATTGTGCTGGTCAAGCCTAAGAGAAGTAAGATCCACGGTAGAGAAGGCGGGAGTATTCTCCGGTTGACTTGCATTTTTTCAAGTCTGGTCTTGATTCTTGGTTGGAGTATGTGCGGCTCCTCAATCTTCAATTTTTAACCGTTCAGTGATTTTTTTTTGTGGGAATTAAAAACTTCAATAATTGCATTAAATAAATGGTCCCTAAAATATTTAATTAGATGACAATTTAGCCTTCACCTTTTAAATCTTGGCGAAATACGCCCAACATCTTTAATCAAGTGCAAATTAAACGTTTTCAGCATATTCCGTCACTTTTTTAACAAAGTACCGCGTCCAAGCTTGGTGCCAAGATTTTGTGGGTATTATAGTAAAACACATTACTAAAACTCAAAATTGAAAGGAAAAAAACAAAAAAAAAGCCTTGCTCAAACCAAAAAAAAAAAAGAAATCGCTGTCGAGAAACTTCAAGCACACCCACCAATCCACGAATCTCCATGAAAGCACACACTATAAGTCTGAAAAGGCCAAATCTAGATTTGAACACTTGAAAAGATTAAAAATAAAAATATTTGAAGAAATATGTTGGGATTGTTTTAAAAAATGTATTTAATTGTATATATTGATATGTTCATGAAATTATTTTTATTAAAAATATAAATATTTAAGCCTGTTTAGTTTTGTCTTTTTATGGCTTTTTTTATTTTTAAAAACATAAAAAATAAAAATGGTTTTAAAACATTGTTTGGTTAAATTTTTGAAGGCCTATTTGTTTTAAAAACTCTTTTAATTTTTTGGATTTAAATTTATATTCGAGTATTAAGAATTTTTAGATGCGTGTTTATTTTTTTCAAAATATGAATCCTTTGAGTTTTGACTGCTCTTCAAACTTGTGATACTTAAATATCTCTGCTAAAATAAAAACTAAAATTCTTTTTAAGAAAAAAAATCATTTCTTCATTTATTATTCAATTGAGATAATTTTTTTCTAAATAAATTAAGATTCATATTGCATACTTTTAATATCATTAACATCAAGATTTGATTAGACTTGTAGATAAATCAAAAACTATTTTCACTATCTCTCTAAACATAAATTCTAATTTTATTCCATACTCAGATTAAAACTTAAATACATATCTAAATGTCAATTCGGATAACAACTCAAATCACTAACTTAAATTCTAATTCAAATCACATTAACTTAAATCAAATCACTAATTTAAATCTATTTACTAAACGGACCCAAAACAAAAATATTTCTGAAAACACTACTAAAAAGACCCCAAAAAAATTTTGTTTTCATTTTCTCACTCTCTTCCACTCCCTCGATTTCTCTTCTCCCAACAGCAGCACTGACAAGCACCCTCCCCTACCCCTTCTTGTGACCCTACCAACGCTCTCATCGGCTGTCGCGTTCTCCTCCGCCACGCCCAAAGCCCATCACTTGTTGGAATTCCAACTATGACGACGAAGCTGTGAGACTCGCGCGACCCTTGCTGTTGTCGAGAGTGTGGTGAGTCTCGAAGTCGACAAAGCCTCGCGACACAAGTGACCCTTGCCGGAATCCCAACCCATTCCTTGCCATCCTTATGGCGCCCCATCCCAGCGACCCTAAGGCCCAAGCCCCTCCTCTTGGCGACCCTCGTCGCCCCACCGCGACTCCAATATCCCGCACCCCAGTGATCCTAGTAACCCACCAAGACTGACTGCTCCAAGATTGAAAGCCCCCTCCATTGGCGATTCAGTGACTCCAAGATTGCAGGCCCCTCACCAAGGTTCAAGCAAAGTTTTTTTTTTCCCTTTTTTTCTGATAAATTTTTTTTAACAATTGTTTAGTTATATATATATATATATTTTTTGTAAGGTATTCTCAGAGAATTGTGATCAATTGTAATTAATATTAGTAAGTAATATTGCATTAATAATCAATATTTTTAGACTTAAATTTGTTCATTCTCCACCAAATTTTCATAACAATTATTGAAGTTGCCCCACAAGACCACTGCAAGGGCACACTTCCTACCATTAACGGCTCAAACTCCTTTAAAGCAAACCCGAAATTTTTGTTCAGCAGACTTTCAAAATTCCGCAAACTTCAGCAAACCAAAATCTTGTTCATATGCCTCAAAAAAAAAAAATGAAAATCCTCAAAACAAAAGAGAAAAAGACAGAAACAGGGCTGTTGTAGAGATCAAGACCAGAAACTTGTTCGTCTTCTCCATACCAGAAACTTGTTCATAAAAACAAAAAATTAAAATTGCAAACTTGTTCTATAAAATTGCATCAAGAAAAACATATTTTCAAAATTTTACCATCACAGATCTAGCTCCTCACACTCAGCAATTGGAGCATTCTAAACAAAAGCAACAAAACCCAATCATTTTCAAATGAGAAAAAAAAATGCCCAAACTTTCGTCTCTCTCTTGTTTACTATTCTTATCAATAAAATCCTCAATCGCATAGTTTTAGGTGTCGGCAGCTGTGGACGGTGCGCTTCTCCGCTGGGCGGCGTTAGGTGTCGACGTCTTTTTTTCTCTCTCTTCTGAGATGAGATGAGAGTGAGAGAGAGGATTGAGTGAGGGGAGATGATGGTAGGTCTTTGTTTTATTCTAAAGCAATGGTGACTTGGACAGCAGCGATTTGTAGGAGGACGCAATTTGACTTTGGCTTGCGACGGATCTGGCTTTGAACTAGACGATGGGAGGCTGAGCTTGGTTTTCATAGTTGTCCTCCTAAGTGTTGGGGACCTTCGAAGAAGAAAGGACAAAAAAAACTTTTTTTGCCCCTTCTTTTTTTAATTTAATTTACAATAAACGGGTTTTCTTTTTTTGGTTTAACTTAAGATCAATTTATAACTAGGACTATTTGGGTCTTTTCAGCGTAAAAGCAGCTCACATAAAGGTGCACGTGCCGAAAAGATCTTATTTGCATTTGATTAAAACCTTATGACAGAAGAAATTCTAATTCTCAATATAGTTCAAACACCTTGGAATTATACCTTTTAACTAAAATTATTCACAAATTACAAAGGACATTTACCTCAAATTCTTAAATTTTAGACCTTGGCTATTGTTAACTTGAGAATCTCTTTAAATTTCCACGTACTGTCATATATCTTGGAATTTCCCAAATAATAATTAAAAAAATCACGAAGAACAACAAATGGCTTGATCCCTACAGAGTCTTGGTAAGCAGCTCAGCTAAATCTAATGCAACCACGACTTTAAACCAACTCAAACCTCTTAAATTGTACGAATTTAAAATAATAAACTCTCAGACCATTAAATATTAGCATAAGTTCAGCAGCCTCCACGGCCCCGTGTGAAGAGTGCCTCTCGTAGCATTGTCATGCAAAAGGCTTGGTCCTAGATAATAGATATAGTAGTTACCTTCTGCATAATTCCCTTCTTTTTATGGTGTGGAAGCAAATTCTTCTTCTATGGACCTTCATTTTACCATTTTCTATGCCCAACCACTTATGTATTGAAAGTGACACAAATCAAAATAATAGTAGAAGTTGGTTTGGTAGTTAAGGCGTAACTGACTTGATGTGACGATTTCTACTTAACTTCTACATATATGAGTAATAAAGTTCACTGAATAATGCCAAAAACAATCTCTAGGTGCTCTTATTCGAAAAGGTGGACTGCTACTAAAACATATATGTCACCACACAGCAATTTCAAATAAAATATATAGACCACTTAATTAAGAATATTAATCCTTGCATGGTGTGAATTTGCAGCTGATACTCCCATAGCCAGAATTGGCCCTCTTAAAGCGCAAGGCGGTAAGAAGAACACCCCGAGGAGATCCCATCAACGCCCAGTTCGTATGTTGGATAACACCAAGTGAATGGTAAGGAAATTGTAGGCTGTTGTAGGAATTTAAAAATGAAGTGATGGATTCCCTCAGGAGAGTCCTGTAAGGGTCTCCTCTCCCCTGTAGCCCTTCCCACAATGTCATGTCTGTTCCATATTGCCTTGCTGCAATTGGTCCGAAAATTGCCGTTACCTTTGTCTCCGGGTTTATGGCCCTCCAGTAGCATCTGTACTCTGGCATTGTCCAATTGCTGCCAAAAGAAAGAAAGGACAAAATAACAAGTTAGGGTAAATAGAGAAAGTGCTCGCGACATTACATACCAAATACATAGTCATGTGATAGTATAAACACGCTGATTGTTGATATTACATTACTAAATTTGAGACTAGATTTTGTGTAGTCATATGACAATAATGCAAATTACACATTCAATTAGAGTGAAGCGAATAAGACCAAATTATTATAACTAACTTACTCATGAGGACATGCCGTGGCTTCCAAAAAAGGTACTGGTGGCATTGGAGGCAATGGCGGCAAGTAAGGCAGGGGCGGCAGCCTAAAAGCAGGTGGAGCTGCGTTTGTGGGAGTTGCTGGTGTAGGCACAGGTTGTGGATTTGCAGGTGTCACCGGCACATACACAGGAGGTGGATTTGTGGGTGTTACTGGAGCCGGGACGGGGTTAGAGGACTTTGGGCAGTTTGACATTGGCTGAGAAGGCTGAGCAAGCAATGAGTCCACTACATACATCTCCATGTCAAACATCCTAAACATTAGTCTTAGTTGCTGTGCTGGTCCAGCAGCCGTGGAGCAGCCCGTTTGCGAGTCCTGGCCAGTGCTTGAAACCTGTGCATAACAACCGCTGAGATCTGGGGCACCATCAAACTTCACTGCATAGTTGCCAAACCAATTTGTGGTCTCTTCCCTTGACATTGTGACTTGTCCATTACTGTCTGTGCAGGACATCTTGACTTTGACTCCTTCAAAAAGAAAGCTTTTTTTTCTTTTAGGACTAGAGAGACAATTTATAACGTGTCAACAACATTGAATTTGTACCCTAACGAGCATGACCTTACCACCTACCACTCACCAAAATAAGACTCGTTTTCATATAAGGCCATTAAACAAACATATCCTTGAATTAATTTTGAATCACTTTAGAACTCCTAAGCAGACAAATCAGGAAATGGAGCCAAGCCAAAAGGGGCGGAGTTACACACCAAGGTAGGCGGCTGCAATGCATCACCATTTTTTTTTTTTTAATTTTGCATATTTTCTTTTGTTAAAAAATTGTAGTTTGCTCTCAAAGTTTGAAATTATAGGTCCGCTCTTCCCCTACATGCTTAGGCTCAATAGATAACAAGCATTACTTTCAAAACTCAATGCTGAACTCTCTCACTCTTTTTCCCTTCTTGCTATGAATCAGAACTCTTGGAGTGAAAGTAACATTTTCAGTGACCAATCTTGCCTTATGAACTAAATGCAAAATGCATAATATGAATTCTGCATATTCTGCTTCTTTCAAAAGAAGCTACATAACTATACAAAAAGAGTGTTTGCTTTAATTAAAAAAATGGAAAAGAGAAGGAACAGCTCACCGTAAATGGGGTAATCAAACCAGGATCTTTGGCCATCTTTGCATTGGTCACAGTAGACGGTGCCAATAACCGTTGCATCTCCCTGAGTTCCATCAATGGCTGCACCAAAAATGAGAACAAAAAGAAAAAAGAGCTTCTGTAGCCAACCCATATGTGAAAAAGATGAGACAATATTGTTACGACACCGATGAGGAAGAAAGAGTAAAAGAAAAAGGGAGAAGGATTGGTGTGATCAGATCCTCAGAATGTGAGCAAAAACCATCAAAAAGTCAGAAGTAAATAAAGGGTAGTAGTGAAGAGAGATGCTTGTCTTTAAAACTCTCAACTGCCTATATTTATGAGGTCTAGAAAAAATATTACATGTTCAGACTCAAAGGGACTAAAACAATACGGAATTGCATTTAAAACAGGTAAGAGTTGAGCTTTCTGGTAAAATTGTGTATCATTCATGGGACGCGGATGCAATGTTTCTCTAAAACCCGTTTCACAAACAATACAATATATTTTCAATTTAGCACAGGAAAGCAATACTTTTGAATGCTTAGGAATTCGACCATTGTAGAACAATTTAAGAAGAATGTATTACTTGAAAATTTGAAGAATTTGCCATAACGTTTTGATAATGAGCCGTGACCCGATGACGTATAACAGTTTGGCAACTTAGTTTAAACCACAAAATAAACCAATTTTGATACAGTATTTTCTTTCACAAAATTTGAATCTCAAGCAACTTTAGTCAAAGTCTTAGTTTGAACTACATTCCTAGACAATTGTCATTCACTGCTCAGGCCATCTTGGCATTGAATGGTCAATCTCGGAGGCATGCTTAACCCTATCACCTGAAGGCTAGTTTCCAGTTGCAGTTCAACCTAGTTTTTGTACATTGATAGGTTTTTTCACTTGCAATTTAATTCGGAAAACTACTGGCCTCACAAAAAGAAAAAAAGGATAATAGTATTGATTTATAACCAGTTACAAATTTATACACAAGAAACACAGATTATTACACAAGACAGTCTCAAAATTTTCACATGAAATCTTTTGATTGACTAGAATACCAATAGGGAATATCACAGCCAACATTTTCAAAAGATTTTAGACTAGGAAGATCACAAGGGACTGGAAGAGCAATTAATAGCATGTTTAGTAAACTGGTTTGAACTGAAAAAATAAGTTTTAAATATTGTAAAATATAAGAGTTTTACATTATATCTATTTTTTTCTTTACACTGTGGCTACAAAGAGCTCTATTTTATGAACTATTCAAATTGATGAACTTGAACTAATGTACTAAAAGTGCTATAAATTTTTCCGCTTAGCATTTGGCATATTTTTCTTTAACTCTTTTGCTGGAATAGTCGCAGCAACAACCTCCCTGTGTTGCTTGATTACACGATGAATGTACTGACATTATGCTATAAAGTCGGCCTAAACAGTATTTCCATTAATTGGGCCAGCAAGAGTCTAAAATCCTGTCGTACCATTGATTCTCCTCTGCGATCATAAATTCCTATAAATTTGTTCATAAACATCTTAATAAGCCAAAAATGCGTTAACACAGAAGTCTTATATTGTCGACACATAACACCCAATTTACTATAATATAGAAAAGGTTTATATTATAATATATTTTTGTTTTATATAAAAACATGTAAATGTCTTACAGTATAACGAATGAAACGACGTTGTCATTCTCAAAACCCAAAAGCCATTGGTCCTTCATTCCAAAATGTCAGAAGCATGGACATCGTTGTGGGCAGTAATAAAGTGAGTTTTTTTTATTTTTCATTTTTTGGGGACGGGTGTTGGTTGGCCGTTAAGGTAGAAAGCTACCAATGCATTGATTGGGAAACCGAGTTCCTGAGAGAAGATTTATTATAGCCAGCTTGAAAGATGGTATAGCCTGGATTTTTCTCGTGCCCACACTTGAAAAAAATCTTCTTCTTTTTTTTTTTATCTGGTTGAAGAGATTTGATTTGTGTGTGGTACGTGATAGGGCACAACACAACATGGAGTCACACCTACTAAGATTAAGTTGGTAAAATCTTCTAATTATGTAGTGCGAAAGCCATGACATCTTAATATATTTATTTGTCCCATAAACTAAGAATATTAATAAATATTTAAGATGCTTGACATAATAGTTAGAACAACGAGTTTGAATTGTTTTTACTATGACATGTAAAAAATTTAAGCTGTAGCAAATTTTTTATTTTTACTATAATAGTTGAGAGCTTTTTATTGTTAATAATTGAGATAGTAGTTCAAACTGTCCTTCTCAAATAGCCTTATTATGTTACAAATCATAGTTCCGTGACGTGCATGTCCCCTTGCGTGATGATATATGATAATCATAATACATGAGATCTCTATATTTGGAACTAGAATGATCTATACATACATATATATATATATATATATATATATATATATATATATATACGTGTGTGTGTGTCTTCGGCCGGGAAGATTCTTCGAAGAGACGGCCAGCTCAGCAATTTCAATTTGGATTTGGCGTGTAAGGAATTTCAACCATTGAAAAGGAGAGGGCACTGAATTTCAGAGGCACCATTCATTTTCTCAGCTGGAGGGGTCCAGTGCTTCATCATTTATTATTTTTTTATTTTTTATTTTTGTTATTAACACCAATAAACTATAAAACTTTATAGCCTCATTTTATCCCATAAATTTAAAAAATCACTATTTTATTTTCTGAACTTTTAAAACTCTTGGTTCTATCTTTAAATTTTAAAAATCACTTTTTACCTTTAAACTTTCAAAGCTCCTCACTTTATCTTTTAAATTTTTAATTTTTTGTTCAAATAAACAAAATTAAACCCACATGATTCGTACATGATTCACCTGTAAAAACAAAATTTAGATTTTATTACTAGTAATTTTTTTTAACGTTAACACTCTCACTTGATGCCTTTGTTTTTTTATCTAAACTCTCATTTAGGAAGGGTTTACCTGTACATTTCTACGCATTAAATTTAATGCGTAATTCATTTAATAAGTCGATATTGTTCGTCCATTTTTGAATTTGAATACTAAAGGAAATAAGCGAAAGATAAGGAGATATTAGCAAACAATATTGAAAAGAAATGTACATGCATACCCTTCTTAAATTAGAGCAGAAAAAAAACATTAAATTAAACGTGAAATAAAACTTGAGATCATAATATCTCATTTTTGCTCTTACAGGAGACCAATGAGCGAATCATGTGGGCTTAATTCTATCTTGGAACATAAATCAAAATATAGGAGACAAAAAAAGAAGCTGTGAAATAAGGGCAAAATAATGATTTTTAAAATTCAAGGGGCAAAGTGAGGAGTTTTGAAAGTTCAATGGTAAAGTAGTAATTTTTAAAGTTTAAGAGGCAAAGTGAGGAAGATCCTAAAGTTTAAGGGCCATTAGTGTTTACAATCTTTTTTTTCGGCTTGATTAGAGGGGCCCAAGTATTTTGATTATTTTGTCTCTGAATCAAAAGAGTGTTTGGAAAAGAATACAAAGAGCTAATTAGATAGTTTAATCTCTTTCAATATCTAAATTTGAATACTAAAGGAAATAAGCGAAAGATGAGGAGATATTAGAGAACAAATCCAAAAAACATGTATATACAGACCCTTCTTAAATTAGAAAAAATTAAAAAAAACGTTAAATCAAACGTGAAATAAAACCTAAGATCATAATATCTCATTTTTGCTCTTATAAGAGACCAATGTGCGAATCACGTACGCTTAATTCTGTCTCTTAGAACAAAAATCAAAATATAAGAGACAAAAAAAAGAAGCTTTAAAACAAAAACAAAATGATGATTTTTAAACTTCAAGAAGCAATATGAGGAGTTTTAAAAGTTTATATATAAAGTAATGATTTTTAAAATTTAAAGGACAAAGTGTACAAAACTTTAAAGTTTAAGAACCATTAGTGTTAACAATCTTTTTTTTGGCTTGATGAAAGGGGCCCAAGTATTTTGATTATTTTGTCTCTGAATTAAAAGAGTGCTTGGAAAAGAATAAAAAGAGCTAATAAGACAGTTTAATCTCTTTCAAAATATATACGCTATAATTCTTCAATTTCTGGAAAGTTGAGACACTAGAGAATAAACATGGATTATTTGAGAGCGAATAAAATGAAAATTTCTCTTGTGGAGTTCTAGCTTTTTAAAAGTTTAATTTAGTGTTACGGAAGAATTTTTCTAAACGGTAGAGTTTGCACCACATTAAGCTTTATACTAACATATTTCCTTCACATTATAGCATATTTTTACTTTTCATCCTGGCATATAATGTCAAAGTTTTACCCTGTATACGATTTAAATTCTAGACTTTAAATCACTCTCCAAAACATAGCGTCACAATGAACAAGCTATTCGACCAAAAGTGAGTAAAAGCAGTCCAAATTATTATGAAGCCAATACAAAATATACGCTAAGCGTAGTTAAAAGGACAATCGTATGCAAAATAGCCGCTTACAACGCTGCTGCTTAATTTTAAAGCCGTTTAGCACATCCTAATAATACGTTTTTTTTTTTTCTTTTTTTAAAAGCTAATGTACGGGAATTCAAGAAAATGTTGCAAAACTCTCGTAGAAATCAGACAAAAAAGCACATGCATCTTGAAACTACTCCGTTGCATATACAAAACCAACAAAACCTGCACTCATGTTCTCAACAACTTTGTAAACCAAAAATTTAATAATACAAAAATTATTCAGGAATAAACATTTCTCAAAACAACAAACTCTAAAGCAAACCAATCACGGGCAAAACTCCTATAACTCATTAAACAACCTACCAAAATTGTTAAATAAAGAGTTCAATTGTATAATAAGTCACAGCCAAAAATATTAAGATCACAAACATATAAAGCGTCTAATGGGATTCAACAACTCCAATGACTTGAATTGTTTTCCTTTCTTTTCGTTATTTTTTAACAAGTATACTCTTCACTTCTCAGCAGGTCCTTCCTCATCTTTCTCAGCACTGCACCAAAAGAAAGTAAAATTTTATCCGCTAATCCAATAGAGAGAGAGAGAGAGAGTCATAGAAATATAACACGACACACAACAGAGCCCACGGTATTATTATCCTTAAAACTAAATTTCTGGGGACACATCTTCCAAAACAATCCCCCTGTTTGCTAACTGTTTTGTAAATTACCATGTTCTAAAATCATACCGCTTGTGGTACTCTAGGAATCCCATTTCCAATATGAACACATGATTAGTTGATTGCCAAAACGCTCTTCTTTTAATATATAAGAGATGAAAAGAAAAGAGAAAGAAAGTTAGATCAACACAGCTAAACAAGCACTCTCAGCTAACTAATAAGATGAATTTCTCTAGAAAGTACACGAACCTGAAAGATATAGCACATAGAAAAAGGCCCACAAATTATTCTAATCACTAAAAACTCCATAACCAACAACTCTAACAAGTACCACCCCAAAGCCTTTTTGTCCCACCAAAAAAAGTTACCAGAAAACTAGCAACTAAAGTGTTTGACAGACTCACAAATTGTAACATACAACATCAAGAACGGATTTTGTTTTTATTCAGAAAGCTACTAAAACAAGAAATGGTCTAAGCATGAACAAAAGATTGTATGGATATAAAAAAAGAGTCAGCTATCATCCACTAAATCCTAGTAAAAATGTGTAATCATCGTATAGCTATTGGTCCGAAACATAATTCTCAAACTATATATACAAGTGTTTAGCAACGTAGATTATTATCAAACAATTATTAATCATCAAATAATAAGCAAAAGCATCGACCTTTTGAAACAAACTTCAATAAAGCAGTGAACTTTCAACAAAAGAACAAACCTTTGGGAAGAAGCAGCATCTTCTGTTGTTTCAGGCTTCCTCCAACGCATCTCAGTGCGGTCACTAGAACGCCCATTCCCAAGCCCAAAACTCCTCTTCCCAAACGAAGATACCACACCACCCCCCTCTGCTTTTTCGCTCACCTCCTTGATCTTCATCGAATCGAGCTGCTCATCGATCTTCTTCCAGTCCTGTCCTTTCTCAGCCAAAACCTCCTCTCTTGGCCTCGCCGCACCGAACGGGTTAGACCCCTTCGGCTTAGCCGTAGCCGTCCCCGAACCCGGCGAGTTTCCGTTACTAATCGGCAGCGTTCGTGGCTGCAAATTCAGCCTTGGCCGCCCACCCTCGTTCACTGTCCCACCACCATTGATATCCTCCTCTTCTTTCCCCAGAAATCAGAATCAGCGCCGCCACCGTTTGACGTAAACCCTCCTCCACCTCCTCTTCTCTCTCTGTCGAAACCGCCGCTCGAGCCGAATCTCCGTCCCTCCGACGGCGTAAAGCTCTTATTCGAGACCCAGCTCTCCGATTCGTCGGCTTTCGACTGCGAATCGAAGAATCCTCCTCTATCTCTATCCCTCCTCTCGAACCCGTTCCCACCCACGAGGGTTTCTTCGCCGTCGCCCAATTATCAACCCCATCGGCCCTAGAAGGCCCCAAATCCCTATTCGCGTCCCTGTTAAATCCTCCGCCGCCGCTCCTGTCGGAGCCCCTGGAAGAGCCCCACCTAGAATTAGAAGAGTCGTCGCCGCCGCCGTTGGAATGGCGGCTAGGTCGATCGTAGGAGCTGTAGGACCTAAATCCTCCGCCGAGACGGTTGCGGTCGAGCTCCTCGGCGGTGCGCTCGCGGGGGCCGGTGGGGAGAATGAGTCGGTCGTGGGTCAGCCCAACGGGCTCGCTGGGGAGGGACGGTGGTTTCGGGCCTCCGTAGGTGGTGAACTCAGCTAGGGATAGGGTTTGGCCTTCTTCT